>OZ037992.1:12378647-12421147 GCA_964035705.1 Porites rus | reverse complement strand
GCTAGAAAGGAGGATTTGATTAGTATGTATCAAGGCACTCTTGTTAGCGGTAATGTAAACATTTTGGTCTACTTTAACAAATTAGCGAATAATTTTTAAACCGCTCGATAAATTTTTTAGAAAATTTAAGAATCTTGAGATTAACCCTCCTTTTATATGACCTCTTAGTTTCAAGATTATTGATATATTGTAAGGCAGTAAAATAAGGGCTTGAATTCGCTAACATTTTGTCAGAAATTTTGTGTTTACAAGTGAGAGCCTCTCATTATTCAGGGGTACTGTCTTCAAGTTTCATATTTTCGTGCATAACAATAGCTAGCAGTTTTGCATATGTCAAATGCATTGTTAGTTACCGCTGTTCACGTGAAAATGAAACTTTGAGACAATACCCCTGAATAATAAAAGGCTCTCACTTGTAAAGACAAAATTTCTGACAAAATATTAGCGAATTGTAGCCCTTATTTTACTATCTTACAATATATCAATGATCTTGAAACTAAGAGGTCAAATAAAAGGACGGTTTATCTCAACACTCTTAAATTTTTTAGAAAATTTATCGAGCGGTTTAAAAATTATTTGCTAATTTGTTAAAGTAGACCGAAATGTTTACATTACGGCTAACAAGAGCGCCCCGATACGTACTAATCAAATCCTTCTTTCTAGCAATCGGCTGGAGGTATCTCCATGATCTTTCACACACGTTTTTAAAAAGATTGAAACTACTATGAGGTGAAATTGCATGTCAAAAGCGCTTCGTTTAGTACAGATAACAGTCGAAGATCAAGATTGTCAATTTTTTAACCATATTTCTAACCAGAAAAACTTCATCCCAAAATATCTCGATAACGCTCTTACAGATTTCGCTTAAACTTCACGAACATCGAGGCAGCTATCGTAGGTAAAAGCTCCAGTAAACGATTTTGGAAGAACAGTTCCCAGTGCCGAGAAATACTGCTGGAAGTAAAATAGGTAATAGCGTCATTTCGTTGCTATGACAACTCCGATGTCATTCTAACCCTGATCATAACAAATTTTCATCTTTATCTAATACAACTGTGGTGTTAATTTTTCCAAATCTTTGTTTATGGCGACGTAGTTTACGCTCAAACTTGGGAGGTACTGACCCTGAAAAACTGTATCAAGCCACCTTAATCCGCTTCAAACTAGTTAGTGAAAACTGTGTTAACGTGAGTCTGTTTACCTAAAGTGCTTCAAAAACTTGCAGTGCCAAAGATCCTTGTTTTGTGCCCCCAACAGACTCAACAAATTACCAAAAATGCATTTTGAAATTTCTTTCATACTGATTGGCAAATCAACAATGGTGTATACTCGAATCCTGGTACACAGGTGGGGACTCAGAACAAGGATTTTGGAACTGTTTTGCAGAGAGACTTGACAAGAGTTCAGTTTCGTCTGTGGTACAGGCTATACAGTTGAACATGTACATATAGAGCACTTAACCCTTTAAGCCCTAAGAGTGATCAGCATCAAATTTCTCCTTGTAATTTCGATGCTTTGTATAACACAGTGGTCATGAGAATTACGGACATGATCACACAAGATGAATTTGATTGATATTTCATCAACTTCTCCCCACTACTTCTGTAGGAAATAAATTAGGGCAAAAAATGAGAATTCAATTTTTGATCTTAGGGTTTAAAGGGTTAACTGCAGAGCCTGATATTGCAGATTCGATTTCCGCGACTGGCAATTCTTTGGGTCTTAAAATAACTGACAAATTCTGTAAAAGTTAATGCCTGTTTGCCCTGCAAACAGCTAGGCCTTTGAGTTGCTTGGATGTTGTCCAAGTAAAATGGCAGACGGATGGGGAAGTACATGTACATTGTAGAAATGGTGTCCTCCAATTAGCACTTAATTTGTGCTAAATACATTGACACTCAAATAAAGTGCATTTATATTTCCTTCTTATGCTGACCGTCATGCAATATATTTACCGCTTGCTATGTGAAAATTATACTCTGTTTCAAAATATGGCAACATCTGCCACTGGCATTTTGTCTCTTACCACCAGCAATACCTGCAAAGTTGAAATCAAGAAAACTTCACAAACCTGCTGGTTGTCAAGGCTGAGATGGCCTCAGTGTTGGCAACAAGTCCTGTTCTAATATTGCAGCAGTATCTCAGGTAGAACCAGCCACCATGTTGCAGACAGGTCAGCAACAAGATGTGAACTATTTTGTCAGTACAGGTTCATGTATAATTATTCCTTTTCACACACACTGTACTTTTGTTTTGGGACGCCTCCTCAGTTAGTTGAATTAACTATGTACATATAAGTGTCCCAAACTCCACACAATCAAACAGAAATTGAAATAGTTTTCTTTCCTGTTCCCACTTGTTTCTACTGTATATCCAAAAGCAGTGAATTGTAAATAGTCTCGGTTTCCAAGTTTTTTACGTGAACAGTGCAAAAAATATTGAATTTTCCCATGTGAACAAAGAGTCTGGTCATTTCAGCAGGTCAAAAATTCACTTGATGCCATGTGAATGTACATGTAGCTTAAAATGAATGTACTCAAATAGACTACTTACCTTAAACCGAAACTCAGAATCTGGCTGCTGAGCAACGACCCCAGGAGGCAAAACTGCCCCTTTTAAATGTCCAAATGTCACAGTATCACCAGGGTTAAGATCACATGAATCAGAAATCTTGATGTCATTAATATAAGTACCATTTAGGCTTGTATCTGAGATTTTAAATGTATGTTTCCCTGTAGCATCTTTCTCACTGATGATTCTTGCATGGAGTCTCGATATCATAACTTTGTTCTTGTTAGAATCCAGAAATATATCAGAGGAAGAAGGATTTCGTCCAACCACAGTTATTTCCTTGTTGATTCTTTAAAACATAAAATACAAAATTAGAAAAGGGGGTGGATGTGAAGGTACATTTGTACATGTAAGAGTCCTTAACTTGTAACAGTAATGAGAACAGACGCCGCTTACAACATCCATCACAGGGGGCTGCACAATGCATGAGCCAGTAAGCCAGCCAGCCATGCGACAGGGTCTGCAGGGTGGGGGGGGGGACCTGATCCCACATAGACTGTTGACAGTCCGTCTATTTTTCCATAAAATCATCAAGATCGAGAGCTTTTTGACGGGCTACCCATCTTGCATGAGTGTTAAAACTATTTAGGGGGCGGGGGCTGTTTGGGAGGAAGCGAGAAAAATAGAGGGACTGTAATAACATCACTGCAACTCGTGTTCAGGATGCATGACAGGAATTTCACGCCTTTTACCATTCATTAATAAGAAACTCCGCTGGTGATGAAAAACATGCCAGACACATTTAGCATCGATTATGCGTGTTTACAAATATCTCCTTTCGAAACAGTGATTTTATAATGTTTCTGGGCCATTCCTCGAAATAAAATCGGCAAACATGCACAAGAAAGCATTTTCCTAATCAAAATTTTAAAAATCCTTCATGTGTTTGCGCGAGATGTGCCTTATGGTATGAAAGCGTACGTTTTATGGAAACGTTGACTTGTCAACGACTTAAGTCAATGTCGGCATTTTAAACTAAACCTGTTGTCAATGCAAATTAAAATCTATTGTCTATTGACCAATCAAACACCTGTGTTGCAGGTACAACGTGCTCTGTGAACTCGAGCTGCAGTGATGTTATTACAGTTCCTCTACTTTTCTCCCCCACCCTCCCCCCTCCTCCGAGCTATAATAATCCCCGACGCCCGCCCCTTCGGTACGTTTAAAAATCAAGATAGCTGTGACGGTAAGACGCGGTATGTCTAAATGATCTCACGGAAAAAAAAGGGGACTGTGAAGAGTCTATATCCCACATTCCAGCTCCTTTTTCATGACAATCCCGCATCTTGCACTTTTTTCATCATTTTCCCGATTACAGTTCTTTGTCTCACCCAAAATACATACATTAACAAAGAGTAATTGCCATAAAAGTTAAATAAATGTAAGACGTAAATTGGCTCTTTCGACTGATATTTTGAATTTCTGCGTGTTTTACATGTATGGCCATTGCAAAAAAGAAATAGATTTTCATCCCTCAGTTGGACAAGATGGAGGGGAAAATGAGGAGGAGAGGAAGAGAGAGAACATGTCTATCAGTATTCCCAACAGACAGGCAAAATATCCCACATCATGTGACCAAATTTTGGTTAATCCCCCTTCCTGCAGTCAAATCCCGTTTCCTGTTAAAATTTTTGCGTTTTCCCACATATTTCCTCCCCACATTTTGGCTAAATCACGGATACCAAAAGTACCCTTCCAGACCCTGATGCAAGGCAGAGGTGCAAGGCATCTGAAAACACACAAGGCACTAATTGTATTAAGCATTGTTCTTTGCAGTGATCTCTGTGCACTGGCAACATGAGCTGGCCCAGTCTTTACTGCTGTCATACCTGTGAATTCAAGTTAAATTACAGCTGTATGTAACTTCAGTTCAACTTCACCAGTACAGTTGTATGTGGGCAGAAGAGATCTGCAGAGGTGGACATGTGAGTCATCTGAGATTAACACGCGAGGCAATTGAAAACACGCGAGGCCATTTTGGTGCATAAAGCTGCGCACACACTCAATCGGCGTTGCATGCCTACCGTATTTTCTAATTGAGTAATTCATTTCATGGGCCAAATTGCTGGTTTGCACGTGATGTCATGACGGCCATGTTGGTGGGAACTAAACTCTATTTTCATGTAAAATCACAGGTAGCCCAAGCTCGAAATATGAGCATCGGCATTGTTGCGTAACATTCAAACTATAAGGATTTGTATGGGAAAAAAACCTATCGTTTCCGTAACCTACAAAAATGAAAGGATTTCAATAAAAAACAGCTTACCTTACTTAAAATGTGTGTTACATCTCTCCTGTTGAGGCAATTGAGGCTCGGCTTGAACTCCGCGTTACCGTTGACAGATAGCGACACGGCCTGAGACTCAAATTACTCACACTCGGGGTGGGAGACAGTCTTTTGCTCCCGTTGTTTTCCTATTGTGTCAACAGGAGCAAGAGACTGTCTCCCACCCCGAGTGTGAGTAATTTGAGTCTCAGGCAGTGTCACTATCTGTCAACGGTAACGCGGAGTTCAGGCCGAGCCTCAATCGATGGCTTACAGACGGGAAAGGTTGCAGAGATTTGCGACCTTTGGTTCGCTCAAAGTGCAAAGGAGTCTTGAAGCAAGATAACGAATGGAAAGAAGAACTATCGAGTGTTACCTAGGCGGAATTTGGAGGGGATTGGAGCAGTTGGAGCAAGTTTCCGGCCATTTTCCTTCGGTGGATCAGTCGAGCCGCTTCGCTGGAGTGCCCAACCTTGGTAAACCTTTATATAGAGAAAAAACCGTTGCCATAAAAACCTCTTAAAACCGCCATAAATCGGCCTGTCGACCACACAGGAGAGACGTAACACACATTTTAAGTAAGGTAAGCTGTTTTTTATTGATATCCTTTCATTTTCGTATGTTACAGAAATGATAGGTTTTTTCCTATACATATCCTTATATTTTGAATGTTATGCAACAATGCCGATGCTCACCGATGCTCATATTTCGAGCTTGGGCTACCTGTGGTATTGTATTGACACGCATCATGGCGGCCTTGTCACGTGGTTGCAAACCAAGAATATACAGCTAGTTAAAAGCAGACTAAAACATAACAGCAAAGGCTTCTTCCTTAAACGATTAAACTTGGTCAAGTTTTTCTTAGATGGTGAAAAAGAAAAGTAACAAAACAAAACTGAGAGAAGCGCACACAACAGTCACAAACAACATACTTACTTGAACGTGTCTGAAATGCCCGGGTAGGTCGCCGACGTTCCTACGCGGCGAAGGCGAAAAGAGCAGCGATCGCCCGACTCCGACTGCTCTACTAATGGCATTTTTTTCTGAAATGTGATCGATGATAGACCGGTCTTGTGGATTTGGCAGATCCGATCGTTTACTCTCAGCTGTTTTTATAGCCCCAGAGGAAAACAAACATGGTCGTAAAGAGAGCCTCTTCTTCATGTGAATTTACGCGCCAAAAGTCACGTGATCGGATTGCAGGCGACCCAGACTAAGTGGGATTTGAATTTATAACAAAATGTACGAAAATAAACGAAATACGTCTTCAATTCCATTTTTTGACAAAAATACAAATCAAAGAAAGACTATCGTCAACTCGTGGGTACGTTGTTTAGAAAATAATCAATTAGATATCACCTCTGGTTTTCCCACAGTAAATTTTAGGAAATGATAGAAATTCAGATGATAAATATACTATCCTTGTTCCGGAAACACAATACTTTTCTTGCTGTTTATTGCACTTTATTAACAGTTATTTAGGTATATAATTTAAAAACAAAAAAAAACAAAAAAAACATTAAAACAAATAATCAAACAGAACAAAACGAAAAAGACAAAAAAAAGGAAGAAGAGAAAAAGAAGGTCGATAGCAGAATTTGAACCGGGTACCTTCGAGCTGACCCGACCTCACATAGCCACTACGCCATTGAGGATGATCACATGATTCGGTGAAAAGTCTCAAATTTAATGCATTTTCCATGGAACTTCCGCCGGCAAACGATCGAGCCATACTTCACCGATTGGAAAAACGACTCGAAGCAATCGGATGAAATTAAGGTTAATTGAAACCAGGCTACTGACAGTAAAAAACAATGTTAACACATTTCACATTTCCATCGCGAAGAAGCTAAAGGACGCAAAACATAAGCTTCTGTTTTGTTATCTCGATTTCCGCTGTTATTTTAAAGCTAATGCTCAAAATCACATCAATTTCCCCCCGTGATCTTGGGGAGTCCTTATAAAGAAGAAGTTATTTACCATACATTCATTCATTCACATAAACTACTACATTACTACAAGGTAGGAGATCAAGCCAGCGTCGAAGTTGAAGGAGTCGCAGAGCAAATGCTCATCTTCTCGTCAAGTTTAACGCCTGGACGAGTCAAAGGCTCTTGAATCGTACTAATCTGAAAGATTCCTGCGTGTCTTAAACTTGGTAAGACCTCTATCCTCTAACCGTGCTGAAGCGCACGATGCACGCTCTCAGCGAGGAATTTGATGCCACCGAACTTCGGCGAGCGCGTGCTTCTTTGGAAACGATAGATCTTCGCGATCTCGAGTTCGGACCCGATTAATTACGAAGTGCATCTACTACGAGTGAGCGAGTGACTCATTTGCATATCCCTGTCCCTGCAATAACTCGTGGTACGCTCGCGCGTACCCACGAGTTAATAAAAATGACTCGTGACTTTGTGTTTTTGTTTTGTTTTTGTTTTTTGCTGTCTCTTCACTTGTTAAGAGCCATTTGGAAGCCGTTTTATCGACGTTCAAGATTTTAAGTTGTACGAAGGGACCATCCAATTTATGCCTGGGAGTGGGCTGGTAAGATCCATCAGAAAGCACAACAAAACTTTTTGACCCCTTTCAAGGAAATAAAAAAAGGCATGACTCCTCTAAACGGTGCTTTTAAAAACTGGCTAGCCCTCCCCCTCCCTCTCTCCCCCCGCCCCCCCCCCCCCCCAAAAAATAAACGATGTATGTAAGAACGGAGATAAAAAAACGCAAGCTAAGCGCTTGTTTACAAGAGGAGAGGGTTACCCTTGTGCTGGCTGGGTTACCCTAGCAAGAGGTAGGCTCTGGTTTACAAGCAAATTTCACAGGTCACAAGGGTTAGGGAAAACCGCACTGGGGACGAGGTTGAGGGTAAGAATAAAGCTTATCGAAGAATGGTTTCCTAACCCAATCTCGTCCCCACCTCCAAAGCCACCCTATCACCGTGCCCTATAACCCTATTACTCTATCACCCGGGTCAACTTTACCAGCTTTACTGACGTGTTTCGTGCGTGACACTTTTTGTAACGTTCCTTCCTTTCAGTTCCCCACCCCCTCCCCGCTCTTTTACTTGCGCCATTTTTCGCGTGGTCTTTGACTCTCTTTTTTGAGAAATTGTAAATGAGAGCCGAACACAAGAGTGAAATGCAGAAATTTGAAATGAACGTTACCGGTTCTTACTCCAACGACGCCATGTTGAGGCACATATCGGAGGGTGTTCGGATAGATCAAGTACCGAAAGACTCGTTGATGAACTCTAAGAACGAATGGAATTATTTCCGCGTTCCACGCGTGGTAGTCGCACGTGACCCACGTGACCATGTAAAATAGAATACACCATGTTGGCTTACATGACTCCGTGCTACAGTATATCGAAGAGCGCAAGGACGCTCTGGACGTGTCCCCATGAAGTTATACATATAATAGAAATCGCTACAGTTTCCAGTGCCGTAGAATGGGAGGGGCCGTGGGGGGGGGGGGGGGGGGGGCTGGGCTTGGTTGTGTAAGTGTGTATAAGGAAGAACAGGAATTCGGTTCAGTAAAACCTCAACATTAACTATTTTATTAATTTTTTAACGCCGGCTGACAGACTTACATTTCTATCCTTAGTCCCTCTAAAGTTTATAAGTGATGTAAAAATAGTAGTTATTTGGTTAAGTTTGATAATTTACTGTCAGAGCTGCTGATTGTCTCATACTTTCTTTTTAGAAATTCTTCTTCAAAGTTCCACCGGGCTCCGGTGCACTTTTGGGATGGCATTCCACAAGGAGTATTCACGGAGGCGCAGGGGTAAGGGCCTCTCTAATAAGCCCCTTCCCGCCCCCTTTTCAGGGGAAGAAAGTTAAAAGTTAGTTTTATGGGTAGTGGCGCTGCTGGAGGCCTGTGACGTCACCCACAATGGTCGCCATCTTGGCCGCCATCTTGGATTTTACCAAGAATTATAAATCAAGTTAAAACCTCGAGAAATGGTGACTTTTTGTGCTTCATAAGAAAAAAATAATACACAAAATAAGCACTTAGCATGATTTTACGACAACATTTTCTTTTATTGTTGAAGAAAAGTTGAAAAAACATGTACTTTCACTCAAAAATTGCTTGACCACCTGCTACTTATTACGCCATATTTCGTATCTCGTAACCATAGAAACTGACCGCGCGACGGATAAACGAACAGCTACTGAAAACATCAGGTGCTGATGTTTTATCCTCTAGGAAAAAAACTCAGAAAAACCTTGTACGTCCGAGAGTTGTCCCTTCCCCCCCCTCTCCCGTCCGCCTTGAATTGTCATCCGAGGGTTAAAACCCTCCGAATCTCTAGAATTCCAGTAGATTTAATTTTTAAAAATCCCGTTAAGCTCTAGAAATCTCTCCCCAAGACCCGGAGTTTAACTTTTGTAGCTAAAAAGATAAACTAAAACGCTCTTATAATGAATTTAACCATAGTTAATTGAGTGGAATGGTTATGAAACCTGTCAGACTCCTTTGTTATATGTTTTTGTGGACCTGAAAGTGCACAACGTTCAAAAGAATTCCTATCATTTTGATTGTATTGACCAATAAAAACGTTGCATTAATTTATTCCGTAACAATTTGCCAACAGAAAACAAAGGATTGTGCACTTTCAGGGTGCTTCCAACATAAACTGCAGCACTGTTATTTTTATCATTGATGTTTGCCGCTTTTCATGACCAGTCTCCTCTAATAACTATGATTTAACATTTATAGCGCTACCTTGTAGTAAAAAAAGCCCCAAATATATATATTTTGATGTAAGCTGCTTTAATTTGTTCTGGTTGATGAGATATAGTTTTCTTTATTTTTTTAGTGGAAGTTAACATCTGTTCGGAAGGCATATTCAGTGTGCGACATTATCATTGCAAGCCAACCAACCAACTGGCTAAGAACAAACTTCATTGATGTCAAGGATGCTAAAATGCTGAATGTTAAACTGACATATAGCCTTTTTGGTTGTCCAGCACCTTCAAGTTCTTTCTGCAAACACGCGATTAGCATCTATGTGCTTCATGATCATGAAGACAAAGAATTACTTGCAACTGATTTGGTACTGACCAATACAGTAACATATCATAAGGTAGACACTATTGCACGTCGTTCAACGGACCTGCCTGCACCTCTACAAATAAAGATTTATAATTTTGACGGTAAGATCATGACCAAGGCGAGAGGTGTGTATCTTGCATCCCCGCGCATGTGGCCTTAGCGTTTCTGATATGATCTACCTAAAATTTATAACAAATGTACTTCAAGAATACAATATTAATATTAAAGGTTTTAATAATTCAAGACAAAAGTTTAATGTCTAGTGAGATGGACGACAGGTAGTCTTCATTACAAAAGGAGAAACTGTCATGTCAGAAGTATTTAATATAAAGGCTATAAAGATATTTTGAAACCCGTCACCGTTACTCCAGTTATAGAGAAAGGATCACGTGACAAATCACCTGGTATTTATACTTTTTAACGTTACGGATGACGTGGTCATCAGATTTTTTGTACCAAATTTCATTCCAGTTCTTCCTCTTTAATAATGACTGTTTAAACTCATTGTAGCCATTCATTTTACGTATATAAGGCTGAATTACAAAGCTACTTACAATCGTAAAATAATATGTACAAAAATAGATAATAAATCACAAAGCTACTTTAAAACTCACTAACTAAAACCAACTAATACTTAAAAGTACATGTAATAAAATTGTGAGTGCGCTTGGTCTTATTAACCCGAGCTCAAGGGGTAGTTATCTCCTGACCTCAGATGATAATAAATGCTGAACTTCCTCCAGTTTAGGGAAAATAAAGTGAACCGGGGCGGGTCGTTTTCACTCTGTACTCTTGCAACGTAGACCTGACACAGGTGGACTCATCTCTCATTTTAACGTAGTAAGAGAAATTGCATATAAAGACTTATTGTAATTACACGTAGGAACTCGCATAGCCCTTTTATGAATGCTCTCGATCTTAGAAGCCAGAAATTCAGGTATGTTTTGTCCCCAAGGAGGGTACTCCAGATTTCAAGTGACAGGGATGATCGAATGGGGGCAAAGATCAAAACCTTAAAAAATCCCTAGGGCTTTCAACATATCCTACCCCGAATTTCCGAGCCATAAAAATTCCCGGAAAGAATTAAATGATATAACACGAAAAATAGAAACATATTAAGTTTTGAATGTCCAAAAAAAATCCCTGCTTAAATCAAGCTACCACCAAAAAATACTTGCCAAAATTTTTCTACCCAAAAAATTCCGAAATTGAAATCCGGAGTACCACCCCCCGCCCCCCCTCCCCCCCCCCCGCCACGGGGGACAGCGTATATATATGGCGAACAATAGTTACAAATACCTTAGCTACAATCAAGCCAGTGGAGCGCCACATTGCTTGAGAACTCTGAGAGAGTATGGCCTCTTGTTGTTTGCCCTTTTCAGATGAACGTTGTCAACATGATGGTTCCACTTCAGAATACTATAGCTAATAGAAACTCCAAGCAAAACAGTGAATAAGGCTAATTAACCATTTTTTCTAAGTAAACCAGCATGTGCCTAATAAGTCTCAAACTACTTTGATCTATTTATCCGATAACTTTATTCACTCTGCACCTCCACCAGACCCATCCCAAACACAAGTTATACTATAATAGTGTTTCCTCCTCTTTACTTGTACTTGACTTTTGTGTTCTTTAGTTTTATAGAGACCTCAGTTTAAACCTCAATCCCCCGGGGGGGGGGGGGGGGAAGAGTACTTCAGGAATTTCTGGGTGGGGATGTGCCGCTGGGACCCTGGATACCGGAGCTAGTTCAGCTGAATTTTGCTACCCTATACTAGAGTAAACACGCCAACCCCACCCCCCTCATCCTAGAGTAGCTGTTTTCCAGAACCTACTGAGGTCACTAGCACAGTAGTCTAGCCAAAACAAAACCTTATACCACAGTCCCTTGTCTAGATAGAATCTTTAACCAACTGATTAGTTTCCTGCAAAAAAAGGCTTCCCTATTCTAGACCCAAACACTCTGATTATATACCCTATCCTAGAGTAAACTGCTTGAAAACCATACCCTTCACAGCGGCACATACATATATGGCAGTACCCCCCCCCCCGGCTCAATTCCTGATTATTACAACACAAAGGCTAATGCATTGTACGATGGTGTAGTAGAAATGACGCTAGCAGGACACCGCGGCATGTAATACATACTGAACTGGACAACTGAGAAGCCACCACCTTAGACGGTGAAATGGCGATCATAGCTGGGATTTTTTCACATTTATTGATCCCACTAAAGTTTCTGACTGTCAGTGAGGACCAGAACCCAACAGGCAGGATAGAAGGATGTTCCCAGTAATGCTGCGTTTCAAAAAAGGACGCTTGGTATCCCTGAAGAGCAGACCTTATTTCCCATACTTATATATATCCCACATACATGCATTATATCGATCGTCGAGTATTATATTTTTTTTGTAGAAAGGAGTAAGTGTTTTTCAGTCAGTGATAATGAGCACTTCAATTTTCCACCAGAAAATGCATATCTAGCCGGTTTTTTGAAAACAAACCTAGCAAAATTTGTGCAGCTATCTGATAGTAAAAAAGGGCCAAAAGAGAGTATTTTTTGCGCCAGATAAGGACGAAAATAATCGGCTAAGGAATCCAAGGAAAAGGAAAGGAGAAAGCGAAGAGCGAGGAGGAAGAAAGGAGGTGAAGAGAAAAAATTAGACGCACACTTAGTTTTTACATTAGCTTTTTTGGTCTGAAAAAAGACCGCTTGAAGGAAGAGGTCTATTTAGCGGTAACATTTACACAAATCCGGCTAAATATAGATTATATTTCAATTACGCGTCTTCAGGTGCCATTTTATGAAACTTAAATTAGGGACAAAAACTGTCTTAATGTAAACTTAAACTGCGACGATGATTTTGTTAATGAAAAGCGTGTCTTTTACACAAGAGAGCGAGAGAGGTAGGGTGATATATAAAAAACTATATTCTGTCATATCATCTTGTAAACTGATTAATTTGTAAGCTAAAAGGACCTTCTAACGAGGGCGACGTTTCGACTAAAGTTCTAGCTAGTTCTCAGCCGTAGAGAATCTGTATTGATCACCTCCATCTGACGGGTACCAGATGAATTTTAAGGAATTTTCGAAATTATTCAACTTTCACAAACCTCGCGTCGTTGCTAAGGCTTTTCCCAACGCACGCGTCTAAACCATTAGGTTAAGCGCGTCTGCGACGCAGGCAAACGGCGAGATTGCGACCAATTTTTTTTTTTACTCGAAAATCTGTAAGCGAGAGTACCGTAAAATTCCGAAAATAAGGCCCGGGACTTATATTTTTCAAAGGCCCTTTTTGAGGGGCTTATTTTAGGAGGGGCATATATTCGGAGGGGCTTATCTATGGACGGAAATTTGCGTTTCAAAATCGATTGGGCTGGCCTTATAGTTGGAAGTAAATTTACCGTTTTTGCTTTGTTTTACTTTATATTTGAGGGCAATTTTCCAAGTAGAAGCCCCTGGGGGCTTATATTTGGAGGGGCGATTCGGAGGGTTTTTTGCATTACCTGCTTGGGGGGCTTATATTTGGAGGGGCTTATTTTCGGAATTTTACGGTATTTGAGCAGCGAAGTCGCGAGAGTTGAGAGGGCGCAAGTAGACTTGCCTACAAGTTGAGTTCAATTTTTTTTCACAAGCGAGGCGCGAGCACGCGGTCGATTTTTTGTGTTTTCTGCGGCAAAAGCAAGCAAGAGAGCGAGAGCTGGAGCCAACTTCCGGAACCGGAAATGAGAAGAGATGGACTTTACCGGAAAATTCGAGCGGAAAGAGGACTCGCCCGATTTCGCTGCTCAAATACTCTCACTTACAGCAGGGCTCCTGCTTACAGATTTTCGAGCAAAAGATAGAGATCGCCAGGATGAGTGATAGGAAAAATAAAGAACGAAAACAAAAATAAAATGGTGAATTATATTTGCCCGATATTTTGCAACACAAACCCCCAAAGTGAGCTATACACTAGCCATAAAAGAATAATGAATATAGATACAAGACGAACGTTACAAATCTGCGAGATTTGAATACGGGTAGGAGAGAACCCCGGGGGACGAGGTTGTTCTTTTTTTGTTCGAGTTATTTGCATCGAGGAAAACTACAGTACATTTATATCAAGCACCGGAAATGAGAAAACTTAAGAGATTTTCCAAAAATGGAATATAAGCTGTATCTGAATATTTAGAAATGCTAAGGAAGACCTAAGGAATTGTGTCGGTTTTATGAATTATCGGACCCGCCCGGGGAAAACTCACTTGTTGTTGTACTTTGACGTAAAGTAAGAAGGATTGCGAGCTATAGGGGAGCAGAAACCCGAGCCATAAAGAAAAAAAAATCAAGGAAAAACAGTAAACGTGACAAATATTTACATATTTTTACTTATTCAGGTACACACGGGTCGATATGAATTCCTGAAAGCCCCATTGATTGTTTTAGCGATGTTCATTAACCTGTCCATCACAGTTAAAAATACGTGACTGTTAGCGCTGAACCAGGGCCCTTGTGTCGTATTTAGATGGGCGCGGTCGCGAAGGTCAGGCATCCTTGATTTCCGGTTCTGCGCAGTTGTCGTCCATTGACAACCGTACGAAGATCAAGCGAAGGAAGTGAAATTATACATTAGCAATATTTATGTTTCGAGAAAGAAGAGTTTTGGACCTTTGCTCACAACCATGAACGGTTATGTGTGGACGTTTATCCTGTGGATAACTACGGCCGTGTATCAAGCGAATGGCGAAACTGGTAAGGACGCTTTTTGTCTTCTGTCACGACGAAGTTTTTCTACGTTGATTCGTGAATCCTGGTTAAGTCTTACTAGTTCTGTAATCCGATTACCAGTTGAATTGCTTGGTTTTCTGACTGCTTAGTACGGTTTTGATTTATTTTAAAATGACCGATGAAGAATTGTGAGTTGAAACAAAAGTGTATGAGTAATGTTGCTTGATGTGCATGTTTCTCTCAACTTGTTGAAAGCAGCCATAGAAGACTAGCACCCGCTGTGTGATTAGAGATTTACAGCATCCGCGCTCACATCTCTTAAAAGAGAATGAAAGACCACCAATAGCTAGGTAGTTTCGAACCACAAACTGCTTCAAATATAATTATTTCGTTTTCTCAGTTCCACTTCCCGAAGAAAATATGGCCTCCCATCTAAACATTTTTTAAGAACATCACGGAATTTCAAAATATCCGGTTAAGATGATAAGCACGAAAGGGAAAGTTCTACAGAGATTATTGGACCGTGGTATTATACAATTAGGGCTAAAATAAGAAATAAAATGGGAAATCCGTTTTCATAGATGGAAAGGTTTGAACGAATAAAATCTCTCAATAATGTACGAAATTGACAAGGTAAGAGGGCTTCCAAAATTAGTTTGCGTATATATTGGAGGAATTTTGCTCACACTCTAGGAAAGTATCAGTTTCTTCTTCAGTTTCTTGTCTTTTTTTCGAGTACTATGTCCAAGCATGGGATTCGCATGTGATAGAAATCTGAAGGAAAGACTATTAGATCTATTATTTGTAGTCACAGAGATACATACGTAGTTAAGAACCATCTATAACAGCTGGTTCAATCAATCAATCAACAACTTTATTTAAGTGTCTAGTCTTCTAGCTTGCCGTCAGGCCTACTAATCGGTCATCGATCATGCCTGAACTACAAGGTTCATAATGTAATTTTGTGCTGCCATGCGATCAGAATATGCGAATGCTAGGGTAACCCTCTTGCTAGGGGTAAGCCTAGCACCAGGGTTACCCTCCCTCCTTGTAAACAGGACCTAAAACTAAAATGATTACAAAGAGTTAGTCACAGGATTTGGGCCAATCAGAAACAGAGAAATTTTTTGAATGGATAACATTAACAGGGAACTTCTGAAGTAAAATGGTCCCTAATATACTGTACACGTACAGTGTAAGGCCCAGTTCATAGATCATGCTTCTTTGCTGAGCTGAATTTATTGCCAGCAATTTTTGAATTAACATTGACAAAAATATGACATGTCAAATAAACTCTGGCCCAACATCTGACTTGAAGCTGTGCTGCGATCTGTGGAGAACCTTACCCTGGGTGCCATAGGCTTTTCGTGCGTGGTTTTTGGTTTCAGTCAAGTCTTAAAAAGTGACCTGTGCAAAAAGCCTCTGGACCGCCATCCCTTTGATAGTGCTGGGCCAGTTACAAGTTCCCAACTTATACCAACCATCCAGAATGTGGATGTTTCGCTAATTTGGTTCCTTGGAGATGTTGAGTGTTTCAAATGTTCTGATGGGACTGTAATCACAAATAGGCGTGTGATCAAGACTCAGGTGTTTTGAAGGTGAAAAAGATCAAATCCAAACAATCCAAGCATGCGTTGTGTACGTTTTCGCTTTTTGGACGAGAATTGGAAATATCAGATGCCTGTATGAATGGAAGATTTAGAAGAGGCAATAGCCAAAGTCATTGTAACATTTGATGGTGAGGAGGAAATAAGTGCGGAACTAAGAGAGATCGTTGTAAATAATGTTCAAAGGAAAGACATATTAGCGGCTAGATTATGCTCTGGAGGGTTCTATGTTTTGACTGAGCAAATGTGCATTATTTTTGCCCCTTGTTTTATACTGAGAGGTCGTAACATGCATATTGATTTTCTGCAGTTTGTTTCTGGTCAGCATGATTTGCCCTCTGATGCGATAGCATTTTCTTTGATCTCTTTTGAAATGTAGACTTCTTTTTTTTGCGGCTAAATAAACTTTTAGGTTGTTTATTTTTCTGCAAAGTGCCTCCTGGATCGAATATCTAAAAGCAGTTTTCTTTTGTTAGTGAATGTGAAGGTTTCCTGCGACACATGGCCAATATACACAAACGGGTACAATCGTCAGATTGGTTTACCAATGGTACAATTGGTACCAGTAGAAAATGATGTCATTCCAATGGTTCTGTTGGTGAATATGCATCTCATTAAGGGGACTTAGATTTTTAATTTTTTGTCTGTGGCCTGGCTGGGTACAGGGCATTTGCAATGAAGTTTGATATAGCAGAAGTGAAATGAGTGAACTGGGCCTGAAGAAATTTAAAATAAATTTTGTCTTAACTGATTAAGCCCCAGTATCCACATACAAATTCTCCAAACTGATCTCCATACATTTCCTCAAAGAATTAGTTGAGAGAATTTGATAATAGATCAAGCCATTTTCTCTTTGGTGATCATTTACTAAATTCACATAACTTATCTCTTGACGGTGTATGGATATTGCTATGAGAAATTTGATCTCGGTCACTATTGGGACTGAAGGGGTGAAAGAATGTGAAGGCCTTTGATTGTGACATGTTGTGTACATGTACAAATATTAATTTATATTTAATATTTGAAAAAAACAATATTGTAAAAAATAATTATATAAAATTTCCATTTTATTTTGTCAGAAATTGTACTGAAACAACCCATTGATGGTGTACTTTGGTCGTGGCATACTACAAGGACGAGTAATGGTGGTGCAGGGGTAAGCAATACCCAATTTGTGACTAACTTCAGTTTCGTTATAATAAATTTAGAAATGTATTTTAAAACAAAATTCAAATATATTAAAGAAACTGGACATTTCGATAGCTAACTAGGTATGGATGAGTTTTATTTTAGTTTGAAATGGTTGCTTAAGACAAGAATATCAGTACAAAAAATATTGATGTTTTTCTTAAAAGCATTGTGGGGAAAGGGGAGGGGCTGTAATGTTTTCAATAGCCAAATATTGTCTGTAGGTCAATAGTAAGGTCAACAATCAGTAATAGACTTACAGTGTAAATGTATGTGAAATTTATCACCAGCTTTCGGCGCAACCGCTGACTGTTAGCCAACAGGCTGGCTGGCAGTTGGCAGCATGTTGGTAATGCGTCGGCAATGTGTCAGTAAAACTAATATTGGTGTGCATTGTCTTATATAGTACTTAATATATATGTTGTAGTTAAATTTTTATTTCAGGTAATTTTTGTTTTTCTTTTGTTTTTGGGCATAGTAATGTATGCTCATGAAGTTGAAACAAAGGAGAAATAAAAATTACCTGAGATGAAAAATTAACTACAACATATACATTACTTTGCAAAGCAAAAAAAGGAAGACTCTATAGTATGAATCTGACCAACCCAAAACAAGCCTTCCGATAGGGTGCAATGAAAAATCAGAAATTATGCAGCATTTTCAGCTGGACAGATTGTGCGTTAAGATAGGGCTATTATGTGATAAATTATGTGATTTTTTCAGGGCTAATTTACATTGTTTTGCCAGGTTTCAAAGGAGAATAACCACTTAACTGTTGTTTAACAGGCAATTTGAATGTAAAGGTTAAGGAATAATAAAACATCTACATGTATTTTAAAACAAAATTATTAAATCTGTCCAGTTACCGGGTATCTTGATCCAGAAAAGAAAACAATCAGAGAGAAAGAATAAGGACACTTGTTTAATATTACATGACACTGTTACACCGCTGACCACACTGCTTGTCTCTGAAATCAAAATGGCTGCCCAGATACCGCGATCGAAGGTTTCAGATGTCTTGCAAGGCTTTCTTTAGTGGTAAATCACCTTAAATAACATTAAGATTGGGAAAATGTTTCATTTAAGTTAGAATTCATTGTTTACTTTACTTGAATTTAGCGTTTTTTTTAACGAATTCTGTGATTTTCCTCAAATTGTGCAATAAGATGTGATTTGAGGTCAATTGTGCAAAATCGCACCATCGCGTAAGATCAGATGGCCTGCAAAAATTGATTAATGCTTGGAAGAAAAATGCGAAATTATTATTATTATTATTATTATTATTATTATTATTTTTGTCTCTATTATCGCAGTCTTTACTGGTGTTCTTTTTGTGCATCAGCCGGGCGTAAACCATGCACCTAGAACGTCAGTCACTCAAGTCAATCATTCTGTTCATACACTGAGCTATTATTATTATCATTATTATTATTATTTTTGTTACGGTCCACCATATTGTAAACTAGATATTATATTTTACAATGGAGGTTCCAGTCCTATCACATCACATACAGTAATGGTACTAAAACAAGACTTTCAGAGCATGATCAAGAAGCAAGTCAGAAATTTGTTTAAAGGACATCAGTTTTTGCAAAGGGGAAAACCATCTGTTACATTTACATAATGTAATATAATCTGTATTATTGGTCTTCAACTTTTGCCACCATAAGCTCATAATAAAGGCACCAGAACAAGACTCGTAGAGCATGGTCAAGAAGCGAGAGATTTATTTCAATGGCATCAGTTTTTTAAAGTAAAAGTTGAGGGAAAACCATCCATTAATATTATCTAAATTCTTATTGGTCATTGACTTTTATAAACTTGATGGCTATGGGGGTGTCTGTAAATAAAGCATCAAGTGCTGGTCACGTGTATCAAGTAGCATCAAGCACAAGTGTGTGGAGGCAGCATGGCCGAGCAGTTAGGTTGTTGGACTTGTAATCCAAAGGCCCCTAGTTCAAGTCCCACCCTGACCACTAGCTGGATTTGTTGTCGGTAGTAATGAGTTGAGATCCTTGGTAATGCCAAAAAATAGCCAACTGATTTGCCTCCTACTACAGACTGTAGTTGGGATTCTTTAATATAACTTTGTTATGACCCATTTTCAAGCTGGGAATAAATGCTTTGTTTTATAATCCCTGAGAAGCCCCATAGTAGTAGTGGTTAATTGAGTACAGGACTGGTGTATTTTGATTTCTTACTTTCTTGTAACCATAACAAACTGCTAGGCTGTTCTTGCAATTTGCCTTGTGTATACATGTACTTATGAATCATGGTGAGAATATGTTGATAGTTCAGGAGAGTCTGGTGTACTCCTTATAGTACATGTTATTTGAGTTTTGAATTGATGTGTTATGTTTCTATTTTCTTTAGTGGAATTTAGCACCAAGCCAGGAGGCATATTCAGTCTGCGACATTACAATTAAAAGCCAACCAACTAACTGGCTAAGATCAGATTTCATTGATGTCAAGGATGCTAAAATGCTGAATGTTGAACTGAGGTACAATCTTCTTGGATGTCCAACATCTAAAAGTTCTGTCTGCAATCACGAGTTAAGCATTTATGTTCTTCATGTAGAAAAAGAATTAGTTGGAGTTGATTTAAACCCTCTCACGGCTAAAGTAACATACCAAAAGGTAGAAACAATTGTGCCAAAAGTCCTGCCTCCACCTAAAGAATTAAAGGAGTATGATTATGATAGTAAAATCATAACCGAAAAGGGAGGTGTGTATCTTGCGTTCTTAGACCGAGGAGCCTGTGTGTCATTATCACGTGTTATTGTGAGCTACAATTATTGCTCTGAGATTGGCAGTGTTTTGGTGAGATTTTCAAGGACAGCTGCTCCTGTGAATGACTCCTATCTAGAGGAACAAACAGGGCGTTGTACTGATGTGAACTCGATTAACAAAGTGAAACTGTCGGGAGTGTGCCTTAATAGTGGAGAATGGAATATCACTGATGGAATCAAATGCCTCTGTAAACCTGGCTATCAGCTTGTTAATGCATCTGACGAAAATGTCCTGGAATGCAGTGGTAAGAATTGTATTTTGCTTTTACTAATTAAATAGTAGTCAAAGATTATGGTGCTCAGTCTTTAAGGGCCCTAGGCACCTAGTGAGGTTGCATATTAACAATAGTCAAAAATTTCCTGATCAGGCTTTGATCTATGAAATACATGTTCAGAAAGAAAGAGATTAACCTACAGAGTATTTAAGAAGGAAAATGATTTTTTCTTATTGCCATGTAGTTTTTCCATTTGAACTTAGTTCAATACTTTGTCAAGTTTGTTGTTTGACCCAGCAGTCAGTCTGCTCAGCCTACTTCTAGTGTTTGGATTGGCCTGTGTTGCAGCCGGCCTGCGAACTCGACTAAACCATTTATATAGTCCGTTTGTGAATTAGTGCACAAAAGCTGGTTCTAATATCCTGAAGAGTTGCAAGGACATATGTGAGTGTTTCTGATAGGCAGTTTCTTATGGGTTTCATGATTGGCCTAATTCTTATGTGTGTCTGTGATTGTTGGGCACAGTGACTTGTTAAAATCACAGAAGGGAGTTGGCAAGGATCGTTTACTGTAAACAACGAAAAAGGTTTTGGAACTTTAAAACCTCCTTCTGAACAATGCTTGGAGAGATTCTTCAAGGCCAGAATTTGCTTGTAAATTTGCTGACTGGTTTTCCAGCATCTTCCAATCTCTGCAGAAGCACTACAACATATTCTGCAATCTAGCCGACAGTTCTAATGTCAAAACAAATCAGGAAATCAAGATAATCAAGGCCAAAAAATTTTTTTTTTTTTTTTTTTTGACTGTAGGTCCAGGCATTTCAGAGGAAATCAAAGTTATTTATTTAACAACAAAAAAGCTGAAGGCTTAATCATAGGTTATTTTATCATCTCATGGTTAACAGCATCTGTGATCAAATCTTGTCAGAAAACATCTGCAGAAACATAAACCACAGGAACTAATAATTACAGATCAGCTTTATAACCTCTAAATGTGAGACTCAAAGCGGCATTCTCAATTGTAGATTACAAAAATATACTCCATGAACTGCATGAACTACGCAAAAAGAGAGCAAGAAAAACCTCTGGTGTTCAAGCTGACTTTAAGGTCACATTTCACACTATCATGAGCTCAGTCTCAGTCTTGTCATGAGCTATTAATTGTGTTTGGCCTGTCAACACTTAATTCAAATTGGACTAAATCACAAACTGTGTAAGAAACTAGCCAATCAAAAATGGCAACATATGTCTTAATTTGCGACTCTGCAGGGTGCGAACATGGTATTGTGCACTAATTCGCAGACACTCTATTGGTGGTTTTCACTGTCACACTATCAAAAACTAAAATCAAAATAGTGGAATGTCTGAAGCCAAGAATTTCAGATATTATAGAATATTGATAAATTAACAACCTGGCCCAAGTCTCGCATCTGTGCAGTTTCCCGCTGCTGAGTTGTTTTTCAAAATGTGTAACAGAAATTTATACATGCAGGGGTCACTATGGGGACGCCATATTCGTGCTCCTCTGAGGAGCACAAACAATACATGTAAAGCGGCCAGAAATAATGCAAACATCTGGTTTCAGTATCGCCACAGATTTGATCAGTTGTTCATTGCGAGCAAGCAGATTATTCCCCTAAAGACATTTACAGTGTACTAATACTTTCACCATTCAAAGAGCATAGTATCATGCAATAAAATTATTTTTTAGCATAATGTGACGGCCTTCTCAGTCACCATATTAGCGTCATGTGGAGTAAACTTGGAAAATTAGAATGAGCTACATGTACATATTGTCAAAATGGAAAATGCTTTCACATTGAAAACTTGCACAGAAGTTTATTACTAAGAGATCTTTTGCTACATGTAGATGGAGATAAAACTTTAAAAGTTCTTGCGATTTTGGAGTTTGGATTGTCGTGACATCACTTGAAAACCAAGAATACCGAAGGTGCGGAACATGCGATGCAAACAGTGTTTGGATGGTCTTAACTTAAAATGCTCTTATTAATCCTACACGTAGAGTGTCTGAAGGGCTTTTACAAGAGTGTGGCAAACAATAGTAAATGCGACAAGTGTCCTGCAACCTCAGCATCCAATACTGGAAGAACAGGTTGCTTATGCAATGATGGATTCTACAAGAAATCTGAGTTAGCTCCTTGTAAAGGTAAATACATGTACTATACCTAAGACATATGCAGGGTTCAGTTTATCTTTGGTTCAATAATTAATTTTAATAGCCCATGGACAATATCACCCACTGAATTGATGGGTTATTAACCCTACATCTTCAGAATATTATGGTAAGCGCCAGCTGGTTATGAATAAGCTGGGGGATTGGAGCCAATCAGAAATGGCATAATATTTTGAGTGAATTATTTTTATTTAATTGATGTAAAACTCATTTACTTTCTCACTGCATCAAGACCAATGCATGTGATGCATCAGCACCAAAAAAATTCAAGAGCTTTCCTGATATGATATGTTTTGTATAATTACTTTTCTAAAGACTCAGGGCTTCCCTGGACACTATACCCTTTCAGTTGAATGGGCCACTTTATAGAAATAAACTGTTCATGTAGTGCTTTACTTGACATTTGATATTACTTTACTAGTACCATAATAATATAATGATAGTAGATGTACTCACAGTCCAGGTCACAACAGGGTGAACATGTGGATGGTTAAATGTTTAAAGCAATTTGCAACTTCAAAGAAAACACAAATCCTACTGCCTTGTATGACTAGAGGTGATCATTGGTTACGGATCCACTTTCGCCACTTATGGAAACGAAATTGAGTCAAAAGGAGTCCAGTTTCCCTGCCAAGATGCCCCTGCTAAAATAAGTGGGGGCGGCTAATCAACAGTTGCCCCCGATACCTCAAAAATCTGTGGCTTTGTACCACAGGAACACCAAGATTAGGATGCCTTCTGAAGAACACAAATATTGCCTAATATTAAAACAAACTTTACAAACATAATTAATTGTTTACGCCCATTTTGTCAGTTCAAATCACATCTGTGTAGTTTGCCTAGCTCTGGCCTGCACTGTAATTGCACTGCTTAATCAATCTCAATGAATTTTCACCTTTACCCAGCTTTACCAGCGGCACCACTCTATGCAAATGCTACTTTGGTTAAGGCAACGTATGTTGTGATTAAGTGGAAACGCTCAATTGATGACAGTGGTGGGAAGTTAAGATATGCTGTAGACTGTTTCAAATGCGAGTCCAGTAATTACAAGGATTGTAAAGAGCCATGTGGAGCAAGGGTACAGTATATGCCAAGCCAAGACAACATCACAAGTGTTACTGTGACAATAAATGGCTTGCCTCCTGACAGCTTTCTCAAGTTTCGAGTTTACTCTGTCAGTGAGTTGAATGAAGAGGAAAAAGATAGAGACAAATGGAAATATGTTATGGTATCAGTGAAAACTAAAGGTAAGAAATATTATTATAATAATATTGTTAAGGTGTTTTGATACAGTTTTTTGGAGACCATACTGATGTCTTTCAATCGCCTTAAAAGTGATTTTTTCCTTGTCCGATCACTGCAAACTTTTCACTTGTGATTGACTATGAATTGAAGTCTGTCAGTGTCCGTCAAGTCATGCAGTTTTTAGTAAAATTATTGATATCACTATGACAATGTTCAATAAAAATTAATCCGAATTTTGCATAATCTAGACCTGCTACTGAAAATCCGACACCATGAACTTAAAGTGTGGTGTTTAGCAAATACCTTCTGAGAGAAGTAAAAAATTCTGTACCTTCAATAGCCATGTTAAGAGCGGATGTCAGTAAATATCGACCAGAGGTCTACAAAAGTGAAAAATCGAATTTATTCTCAAAAAAATTCACAAAGTAGCACTAGGTAAGCTATTAACATAAATGTAATTTTTACTTCGATCCGATAATTATTTTCCACTTACGGGGGGTTATTGATTTCGCGGCTCTCTGACCGGGTTTTCCAGGCCCAAGACCATGTGTCACAAAAAAAATCGTTTTATAATTCAAATGCGGACAAAAAATAACTTATTCAGAAGAGTACATAATTGCACACATTTTAAGTGGTGATTTACTCAGTTTGAACGAAAATGTAATATTTTGGAGATTTTTCATTATTTTCAATATTTTGAACGTTTTGGTTCAATGAAAAAATGGCACATTTCAAAGCCCAAAATCGTCGATTGGTACCTCGATTTCAATAACGAGTCTTATACCACGTTAAAGAGCATTATCTGTTCTTTTAAAATCTGCTTTCAAAACTATGGGCAACTGAAAAGAAAATTTTTGAGGCCAAACAATACAAGTAGTACTTTTCTGAAATTTGAGCTTTCCAGACTTAGCGGGCCGATGCTAAAAACTCAGAAAAGTGCAATAAGAAATCCGTTTGAGCAACAGTGGTTTAACGTTATCAGCTATCAGAAACTAACACGTGTTTAACGAGCGATCTGATAAAATTTAAAGCCGTTTTCCAACAAGAAAAGCAGAGTTTAGCCATCTTCTGCTACCAAACGCACGAGTCACATAAGGTTGTCAAAGGGCAAAGCACAATAATAAACTTCAAAAAGCATGACGTTTCTGCGTCCAGGAATTAGACTTAAGCGGACAGAAAAATGCCTACGAGTGTATGTTTCATACCTTAGCATGGGTTTCCTAGATACTGGAAATAAAAAAACATCAAGGACAACATCGGCAAGAGCATCTTCGGCTGCTCCCAAACGACGGAGATTGTGTTACTTTTCACAGATTGACTGCTTACCACCGGTTTTTGGGGCTCGCATTTCAACGGAACGCTTGCCTTGTGTGGCGTGCGGCACGGATCTGAACTCTTCTTCACAAGACATCCACCAACAGCACGAGCTTTTTTCGGGTATTTGTCGTTTTTTCTACGAAAAGTGCGGGTAAGCAGATTCACGCGAAAACCATTTGGCTTAAAAAATGTGTTTCAAAACCCCACCCTGGATTTGAAGCAAAAAGTATTTCCTCGAAATAAGCTAAAAAATACCCTATTCATGCGGGGAAAAAATGGATGATTATGGAAGGATTATCAAATTCTTTCCTAACCTGAGGGATTTCCCAATTTCCCGTGATGTAGGATTAGGGGTATGAAAAAAGCCCATAGCCTGCTCCTGTCGTTGTTAATTTCCTCAAGATCAAAAAGTTCAGTAAGAACCGAAAAAAACAGCTTAAAGGAGGTGTACAAACCTTGAACTAGCCAGGGAAAAGGGGCTTCTGATTGAGCTAAACTGTCATTAATGCACAGTGCAATTAGTTAGACCGGTTACTGTCCCCCGCACATCCAACTACAGGAACAAGTCCAGTCATTTGGGCAACCTCGTCCCCAGGGCTTTTCCCTTAAAAAATGGGTGGGAAGCCCCACCCATTTTTTAAGGGAAAAGCCCTGGGGACGAGGTTGCCATTTGGGCCCCGGGGTGGGGAGTACTTTGAAGTGGTCCTGTCGGGGACTTTCGGGGATAGGGGGCGGGGCAAATCGAAAATAACTTCTCTTTTTTTTTGTAAAGTACGTCATTTCTTGCACGGTTGACAAGGTGACGGCGGACTCCGTAGCTGTGGAAAGGTCCTTTTGAAACATGTCCCAGCAACATGCAGGGCATCACGAAATTGACGTCAACACCTTGAATCAACTCCATGAACAGGGAGAGGCAATAAGTCCCATCTTAACAGATGCTTGATGTCTAGACGTGAATAGTCTGTCCACAGTCATTTTTAATTTTGTATTTTGGGACCATTTGACAGCGCACTAGTGAACCGGAGCGCAGTAACGAGCCCTAACCCCACCCCATTGCCCTTGCGGTCAATAAATCGTCGTGTTTTTCATTTTTTTTATGCGCGTTCGAGAATCTCCAAAGGGAATATAGAGGGTCTTTATGCAGTTTCAGTTTATTTTAGCGACAAAAAAGAACAAAACAAAGCAAAAGACAAGTATATAGAAATACGCAGAAGCAATGTGGTAAGGAAGCCCAAAAAGAAACCATAAGGCTTAGGTCATCCCCTTTTCGTTCGTTTAGCGTCAAATAGGTTTCCTGGTTTTGGGTGGCCATAGGTCGGTTGGTGGGGTGAAAAAAAAAATCACGAGAAATGTGAGAACAGGAGGCCTGAAATACCAGCATCATTGCCGTGGAGCCTGAAAACAACAAGACATGGTCACCAAATCGACACAAACTCAATATGGCGGAAAATGTGATGGTCAATTTCATAAAAAAAGGCCTAAAAAGGGTAAAAAGCAAAAAGGATACACCACCGAACGTTTTATGCCTGGAAATGCTGTTAGGACGCTCATTTTTTAGATTAAAAAAATTAATTTCCGTCCAAAAAAAATAGACCTTGTCGTTTCTTTTTCTTGCCTTTTTAAAAATGCCAAAAAACTGGGTCTGTTGGACGACACGAAACGAAGAAAAAATTAATATAGGTATTAAGCTCCCTTAAAGTATAAAAGTATAAGTTTACAAGGCCAGGATCGAACGTATGCTGAGTAACTAAATGATAAAAATGTGATCAAAATTAAATGAAAGGCTAAGACTCTAAGCGCTGTCTGATAACGAAACGGTAAACAAGAAGTGCTGCCTCTCATTTAATAGAGACGTGAAATACTAGGAGGACCACATCCTGAACTCCAGCGAAAACCACAAGAGAGGGACGCTCAGGGCTAAGAGACTAAACAGGGGCGTAGCTACTTGTACGCACCGTTTGCACGTGCGTACCCGAAAAAGTTGAGGAGAAAAAATAAAATGAAATAAACATAACTAACAAAATCGGTTTCCAGAGAAGCGACAACATTAATTGGAGAACCGAATCTTGGATGATTTATTTATATAGCAAGCTTGATGATGTAAAGCGTGAACGCTTTGTTTTCTCCACGACCTATCTTCGCAGTAGACGAAGTAGGGCACAATTACGTCAATGTGTGGTGCTTTTGTCGGTCAAAAATAATGTGACAAAAAAGGGTAAAAAAAGTTATTTGTAAACTAAAGTCGGAGGTACGACAAGCTTGGTTTTTAATAGCTGAATTAATGATAAACAGTTGACATGAACGAACATAACAAGCCAACAGAATTAGGGAATTTTAGAGGTTGTGTCATTTCATAAACAGCAAAAATGCTTTTGCTTACAACCGTTAACCCCACCTTTAATAAAGGCACCTTAAAAAAATGTTGAGATTTGGGGTGGGGTGGGGGGGAGGGGGGGGAAGATGAGGTAGAAAAAGTTAGGCGTACCTCAGGAAAAATCCTGACTACGCACCTGCTAAAGCCTGAAACTGAACAACAGGAGTCTTGACGAAACGTCCTCAGTTACCATCTGTCCGGGGTCGTACTTTCAAGGAAGCGCTGATCAAGAATCACTCATGATGGAATGAAAACTCCTTGTAGCTTCCAGCGAAAAAAGGAGTGACAACAGTGGTAAGCGGGCGTTCTGTGAAATGTAACACAATCTTTGCCGTTTATGATCTTTCGGCGCTTGGATTTAAAACGTTGTTGGTATGTTCTCCCGTGTGGATATTTGACATTTCCAATATATGGAAACACCATGCTAAGGTATGAACAACAGACATTCACAACATTGTTTTGTACGCTAAAATCTGATTTCATGGACGTGAAACGTTTTGAATTTTAAGACTTTTTAATATTAGTGCTTTGCCCTCCCTTTGACAACTTCACGTGACTGATACACTTGGCAGGAGTTGACAGCTTAAATCTGCCTTTCTTGATAGCAAACGGCATTAATTTATAGCAGATCGCTGTATAAACACATCTTGGTTTCTGAAAGCTGATAACATGAAACCACTGTTGCTCATACTGATTTCTTATTGTATTTTTCCGAAATTTTAGCATCGGCCCGCCGAGTCTGGAAAGCTCAAATTTCAGAAAAGTACTACTTGTATTTTTTGGCCTCAAAAATTTTCTTTTCAGTTGCCCATAGTTTTGAAAACAGATTTTGAAAGAAGAGAGAACGCTCTTTAACGTGGTGTAAGATCGTTACTGAAATCAAGGTACCAGTCAACGATTTTGGGCTTTGAAATTTGCCATTTTTTCATTGAACCAAAACGTTCAAAATATTGAAAATAATGAAAAATCTCCAAAATATTACATTTTCGTTCAAACTGAGTAAATCACCACTTAAAATGTGTGCAGTTATGTACTCTTGTGAATAATTTATTTGTTGTCCGCATTACAATGGATTTGAATTTTAAAACGATTTCAAAGTTTTTTGTTTATTGTTGTCATAGTGATATCGATTCTATTAAAAACTGCATTTTGACAAACTTCAATTCATAGTCGATCACTGGTGTAAAACTTTGTAGCAATTGAACAAGGATAAAATCACTTTTAAGGTGATTGAAAAACATTGGTATGGTCTCCCAAAAACTGTATCAAAACACCTTGATAACAGCACAATCTAAACTGTAGAAAATTGTATCCGCGCCGCTTCCACCGCTCGTATTTTTCATTTGACTAGTGTTTTTTTGATTCTGCTTTGTGTGAAGTCTGCATTTTCTTTCTACATGTAGGAAGTAATTAACAACAACAATAACAACAATTTTATTAACCCATTCACCCCTGAGCCGCCCGTAACCGCCCCTGTGGATCCATGTCCTTTCTATCGCTTGTGACGTCATCAGTTTTGACGGTAGGGGGCAACTTTGTCCGCTAACTTAATGTGCTGAGTGAAGAGATTTTTCGAACCATACCAGAATGAGCACAATTCAGTCTAGGACACCAGAGAAAAAGGACAAAAACCATGTAACATTGACCTCAAAATCTCCATGAAGATCTTGTTCAATTACCCACCTACCTTTCTTTTCACCTAATCCTAAGATCGTAAAAGCTTTCCTAAAAACTCTTCCCACCAAAATGAAGCCTACTAAATGCCCAGCAAGAGAAAAAAAAATGAGGCAAGGAAAGCGAAAAAAGAGGGGAGGAGAGAAAGCGAAAAGTAAAAGTCAAGACTGCTGTGTCACTTTTAACTCAAAAACTATTGTGAAATTTTGCTTTCTGCGCATGCCTGAACTTTGCAAGCTAATAGTTTGCATCTGGATCAGAAGGCGGTGAAGTGTACAACCTTAAACTGATTTTGTGGCAAGTTTTTGCTCTTTATAGCACGGCAGTGACCAGAAAACCACTTGACTAGCTTGAAAACGTGTTTTTCAGCAAAATCTCGAGGAGTGAATGGGTTAAAAAGCAGAGAAATACAGTGTACATTAAACATACATGTACACACTGTCTGCATTTAGCTAATGCTATTCGAGGCAGGCAGTGTGGGTACTCTACATACTTAAAGATATTTAACAGGGAAAATTAAAGAGATTTACAACATCAAGCAATCATTGTAATCCTTCATTGTAAACATACATAAACAATGTAATGATTATGATAATGGTATAAATTTGTTTTCTTACAGAGGAAATTTCACCTGCCACAAAAGATCCAGGTAGGATTTAATTTGTTTCAGATTTTTTTGACAGTAAAAAGATGTCACTAATTCCTCTTACAAACATAATTGCATTTTCTGATCTATAGTCATTGTTTTGTCTTCATTCTATCTGCCATGAATGACTGAATTGTGCTGCATGTGTTGTTTCTCCAGGTGATTCCTCACCATTATCTAAGGAAGTTAGGATGGTTCTGTACATAGCTGTTCCAATTGTGGTGCTAATCATCGTGGCCCTAATAGTTTTTGTGGTGTGCATGCGGCGCAGGTAAATTCAGAAAATAATTATTTAGTTAAACTATTATCTTTAGGTTATAATAGTTAGTAATTGATAGTTAATATTTCATAATAGATAATAATTAAAGAATTTATTAGTGAACATCAAATTATGAGTTTATACTCTGATGTAGCATAATTATACTTGTAGGAAGATTTACACAACAATTTTTTGCCTCTGTGGAATCTCAACTTTGAAGTCCCAAGGGTGACCAACATCAATTTTGTCCTAACAAAAATCAATACATCATCAGGATAAATTGTTATGAAAATTAGTAAAATGATCACCAAAAAAATACTTTTGATATTGTTTTGAAAAAATTTTCTCATTACTTAGAGGAAATGTAAGGAGAAGTGTGGAGAATTTGTTATATGTGTGGGATATTGTGGCTTATAGTGTTAAGGCTGTGAGAGGGCTGTCTGTGTCATGATGTAAGTTTTGCATTCAAAAGGAATAAGTACATGTATACTAAAAAAACAACTGCATTACATTTCATGATAGAGCACAGTGTATAATTATCATTTATTCATTAATTAGTAAGTTTTTTGGGGCTTACCTTTTATTTTCTTTTAGGGACAGGATATTAAAAGGATATGGAAGACCAGGAGACAGTGAGCAAAGTAGGAAATTCACCTTTTTTTTTCTGTGAATGCTACAATGCTAGCAATGCCCTTTTGATATTTCTTGTTACCTTTTCATCTTAATTAACATCTTAACTTTCATAGTTTCCTACAAAAATAAAAATAATAGGAAATATTTGTAACTTGCCTTTTTCTATTTTCCTTCTGATGTATTTTGTATGACAGTGCAATAAGATTATTGATGTAGGACTCCTTTGTGATTGGCACTGATGATTGATTAGTTAAACAATAACATGGACCAACCCCAGGTGTCTGTGTTATATATGTAGAGGGGTTGTCACACCAACTCTCTGTAAGATACAGGACACCTTTGTGATTGGCAGTTTCTTGGAGAAGTGTGTCAATTTAGATTGATTAAAGAATAGCAGGAATCAACCCTAGCTTTCTGTGTTATATTGGTAGAGGGGGTGTCACACCAACCCTTCATAAGATCAAGGACACTTTTGTGATTGGCACTGTCCCGGAAATGTGTCGAAAGATTGATTATTTAAAAAATAGCGTGGACCGACCCTAGTTGTCTGTGTTGTACACAATGTATAGGTAGAGGGGGTGTCACACTAACCCTCTGTAAGATGCATAACACCTTTGTGATTGCCACTGTCCTGGAGAGGTGTGTCAACAGATTGATTATTTAAAGAATAGCATGGACTGACTCTTGGTGTTTGTATCATAAGGGTGAAGGTGGTACTACACCAACCCTCTGTAAGTTGCAGGACACTGTCACTTTCCTGTAGAGATGTGTCAAAAGATTGATTATTTAAAGAAAAGCATGGACTGATGCTTGATATCTTAGCTATAAGTTAAAGGGGGTGTCACATCAACCCTCTGTAAGGTGCAGGAAGTTTGTGACTGGGGTGTCTCATCAATGCAATGTGCGCCATTCCTCTACAATGTGCAGTCCAGCTTAACTGGCCAAAGGGTATGGTACTTGGTGGTTGTGGTTTCATCACCTACACCACATTTTGACATAAATGTACGCACATGTATTATTTTTGAATGCCTTAATTTATTATCTATTGTTCTTTTTATATTGATGTAAAGTTGAATTGCCGTCTCATGGTCAGAGGCTCTATATTGACCCTGGTAATTATGACGATCCAGAGGAAGCCTTGAAGGAGTTTGCCAAAGAGCTGGACAAGAAGTGGATCACCCTAGAGAAGGTTATTGGTGGAGGTATGTCAGGCAGTTACATTTTCTTGAGAATCGGCACCACCCCTGAAAATGGTACAGGCAATGTTGTACTACATGTATGGTTAAGTGTTGATTTTGACCTAATTTCACAGGGTTCAAAATAACGTCCAGTCAACAGACATTGTCTGGCCACCAGGATTACCGTTTGTCCGGACAAACTCTCAGTTACTCCGGTCGATTAGATGGCTTTCAAATAAATAACTCAAAAAGTTGATGTATTCGCATTTTTTCTGGAAATTACAGAGACTGGTAAAGCATTAAATATTTTAGCTGCTTGCAGTCTCAAATTTGGAGAATACGGATGAGAAAGTTACGTTCTGCGGCTGTGTAAGTGACACTTATCGTTTTGCTATAAAATAAAACAAAAACATCTGCATCTGTAAGGACGCTGAACCGACAACAAAAAAATAATATCACATCAATCAACATCTACTATTAATAACGGACAGAAACAACAACTCTCTAAAGTGGTTTGTTATTATTGAAAAAAAAAAGGGAATTCCGTCTTTGTTGCGTGTTTTATCATCTGCAAACAAAATCATGAGAAAGAATACATCGCAAAATGCTCTGAATGTTAGATGAACAATGTTTTTTTCAATTTTGTTCTATCTTGTAATGCAACGAGTTTTGGAGCGTACAAGGTAATGTTTTGATTCGCAATTGGCTTTTACTATAAAAATAAATGTTTCAATATTTCGACTGGTCGAAGATGGCATTGACCGTGCTGAAATCTGTTTGGTAGGCCATATTTTGACTGGTCAGAAGTGAGCCATGATCGAACTTAAAATTGTTTAGCCAGTCAACATGACTGGCCATCATACAAAAATTATTTTGAGCCCTAGTTTATCTCATGTCTTTTGAGTCTGTGTCTGAAATCATTAACTGTGACTGGGTGCAAGCTAGTGTGCAGTGACTGTATGTTATGTAACAGGCTGGTACTGCAGTAATTTTGAGGTATGAGTGGCCAGCCGTTTGCTCTCTGTAAGTTTAGTAGTGACTGGGCAGAGTGACTGGGAGTGTTAAGCTGGTAGAGCGGTGCGTGGGGCTGGGAGAGAAGTTATTTTCCAACTCACATGCTTGATTTGGGGTCATGCTCGCAACGTTTTTTTTTTCTTTTTCTGAAAGCAGCACCTACAAAACTGTCTCTGTTGTACTGTATATCATACAGTACAAGGAAGTCTAAACTTTTGAGTCAATGCATCAAAGTTTTATTATTTAAATAGAAGCCACTAAGCGTGTGTGGAACAGTATATGTGCGTTGCTTTAGTGTTGCTTATTATGCTGTAGAAGGTGGTTCTAAATCTTGAGTTTGCGGATAAAATCATTAGTGTGACCACTCAAATTGTTGTTTTTTGTATTAAATTAGGCTCTTTGGGTTATTGGATTATTGTTTCTTTGAATGATCAGGTAACTCCTACTGATATACTATGTACAGGCTGAAGGACTATCTAATGCACTTTATTCCCGACAGGTGAATTTGGTGATGTTTACCAAGGGACATTAACACGACCAGAGGAAGAACCCATTCTAGTTGCTGTCAAAACTTTGAAGGTGAGTTAATGCTTAGTTGTTGTCTTCTGTAGAATTGGCTAGTTGAAACTGCGTTAAGTCAAATAGCAGTCAATCGCGTAAAAGCCCTGGGCATATAAACGGGGGGGGGGAGGGCTTAGACATTTTCTTTTGACTGGTTTTTAATTAAGGAAGCTTCAAAACGCTATACTAAATCGAATTCATTTCAATACGTTTGGAAAAGAACTGTTTAAAATAATGTAAGTTTTAGCTGCTCTAATACTTCATGAAAGTAAAAACTCAGGAGAATCAATAATTCATTGGTTTGAGTTTTGGTGACCTCATGTGAAAACTAAGAATTGATGATTTGCAGAAAGAATCCTCTTTCATAACCATTGGGTTAGAACCTCATAACATTGTACAACTCTTACTTTTGGTTTCATTATTTCCTTGTTTGTTTAACAATATACACTTAATGTCAGATTCCGAGGGAAACAGTAAGTTTTGTTTTCCCGAGAGTCCAGGGAAACATCAGGACTCGAGGGAAAACAAATCTAACTGGCTTCCCGAGGGATCTGACATAAAGTGTTCTGTTATATTTCTAGACTTTCACTTCAACAGCAACAATATAATAATTGAAGGGACTCAAAACAGTACTTATAAAAACCCAAATTTAATTTTCAAAACCACTGAATGAATGATTTACCAAGGACTTTCCTTATAAATTATTATCTGCATCGTTTTTCTTCACTACTGTAGCTGTTGTTTCTCCTCTGGGATAACTTTGACTATCGTTTCTTTTTTAAATAATAGCTTGAGGCTTCATATTATATTTTGTGTTGTTGTGTTCATTCACGAAGAAGAAAACGGGCAGGACCTGGCAGTGTTTTCCCGCCTTCTTTCACGCCACTTTCCAACATGCTTTGATCGCGTGCTGTAATGTATCCCGAGCGGGTTACAATTGCTCAAATGTATTGCGATCGGGATAATCGGGATATTTTGATTTCAGTCAAGACCATGTGACCAAGAATGAACCAATGGCTGTCCCTGTTTAGTTGGATGAAAGTCTAGGAATATAACAAGTTCTTTTATTTGCTTCAACTTATTAATTGTTTTATGTCCCTGCTTTCGTGTAGGCTGGAGCAGCAACAAAGAACCGTAAAGATTTTATATTTGAAGCTTCCATCATGGGACAGTTTTGCGATCCAAATGTCATATATCTGGAAGGTGTTGTAACTAAAAGTAAGTGGAAATAGAGACCATATGCCTATCATTCACAACAGAGCGGTTAGAGCCCTTCAAGGATGTCACCTGTACGTAAATATTTGTTTTAAAAATAAATGAAAAAAAAAAAAAAAAAAAAACCCTTTGTCTAGTGACTTAACTGAAATGGCCTCAAACTCTTATTTTCTCATATTTACCAACAGCCTTGCCGTTAATGATTGTTATTGAATTCATGGCCAATGGCTCCTTAGACAACTTTCTTAAGGTAAGTTTACCAGCCTTCGCGATACGATTACTGATAACTACAGAATTGTAATTACCCTGCTAGCAGAGTCGCTTCGATCTTTCCTAGATAAGTCGGGAAAGAGGAAGGCGACTCTGCCGACATCTTCAAGTTCCTCTGATCTGCCGATCATCCAGCTTTTTGGATGAGTCAGACAAGTTTCATACTGGATAAACCAGTTTTTCCTGCGCACGCACGCGTATTTTGGAGTTTTACTGATCTTTCCTGCGCCCACGCTCCATAACAAAAATGGCTGCCGCTTGTGGTAATCCTTCGTGGAATGCTAGTGAGTTTGAGAAAGCTGTCGGTTTAGCGTTGAGTAAACTTAATGTCGGAGAAATACGTTGCCTCACCGTACATCAGACTAGGTCTGTGGACTGTTTCCTGGGCGGTAATGATACGTTTGTGACGCTGCCAACTGGTCGTGGAAAATCTCTTATATACCAGATTTGTCCTGCTGTAGCCACCGAGCTCTCAGCACTGGGGCATAAGTTTCCCAATGCACCGCTCATGGTTGTGATCTCTCCTCTTGATTCGCTTATCAAGGATCAAATAATTTCATGCGAAAGAATTGGTATCAAAGCTTGTAAAGTTGAAGTGGAAAATTCGACTTCTTTGCTTGAAGTATGTGATTACGATATCTTGTTTGCAAGCCCAGAGGTACTTGAAAATCCATTGGTGGCAAAACTTCTCACGCGGTACTGTGACCGTATCATCGGAATTGTTATTGACGAGTCACATTGTGTTGTACAGTGGTGAGTTTTTTTTTTGTTAATAGTTGTAAGCCAACGTTTGTTTTTAGTGATTCATGGAAAGATCTAAGCTACTCTACACGCTCTTGTACAGATAGTACAAGTGAAATATTTGATATTTGAGTACCTTTCAAACCGATTTACTTTCATATTCCATTTAGTAATATAGGAGCTAAAGTAACTGTTTGTTATTAGTCAGTGAGAAAGATTTTTTTGTTTACCGGTAATTAAATATGTTAAGTATGATATTATAAAAACTGTTATACATTGTATGAAATAGTACATGATCCATTCCTAGCAGTATGCAGGATGTTTAGTACATGAACATAGTTAAGTGGTCCACGAGTCTCCTGTAACTCACTGCTTGAGCATCTGGACTAGTTCATACACTGTAGGTGTGATTCGTGTTGGGAGTGTATGCACTGCATGTCACTGACTGAAAAAAAAAACATCTTTCTCTTTAAAATAAATAATTTATTATTTTACAATGTTTGCTTGTTTCTCTTTTGTTGCAAAAAGAATCTTGAGCCATTTTTAAATTTGTAGAAAATCAATAATAATGCCCTTGTGTATTTCAATACAACCATTTTTGTGGGTTCTACATTGTATTCCTTGAGCAGGGCATTTTAATGTGACTTCACAGGGGCCATAATCGTGTTTCTGAGCTATAAAACTTCACCTATCTTGGTTTACCATGCCAATCCTGTGGGAGGTGTGAACTATTTTCTCATGTAAGCACTTTTGTTAGTTCCTGTGAATTGAATGGCATAGCTGCTAGCCACATGAGTTAAAATACCCTAGGGTTTTTTTTCCACAAAATTTTAGCATCTTGCTTGCTTTAGAACATTTTGCTTTGCTTCTGGTGTTTGTTTCTGCCTGTTAGTGGAACTTTTCAAGGGATATGGGCTTATTTCCCTCTTAATAGCCTCATTATAAAGGAGGGAATTCTTTTTTAAGGGGGACTTCAGACAGTTGCCAGTCAGAGAAGGTGCCCTTCAGAGAAGCTTATAGCAGACTTGGCAACCTGCGAAGTTTTGTTAGAGCCCCGTTCATGTGTCTAACAGCTACAGCTAGCAGAAAAGTACGGAGTAAAATTATTAAGCTTCTTCACATGACCAACACAAAACATGTCAAGCAGTCACCTGACAAAAAGAACATCACGTATTTGGTCAAGAAAGTTGATGAACTGGAGGAGACTTTTCAGTGGCTCATAGATCAGCTTACACGTACATGGCAAATTCCAAAGACTATTATATACTGTCGTTCCCTCAAAGATTGTGGGGAAATTTACACACTATTTGATGAGGTAAAGGGTGGTTCTAGTAACTGTGATACATCAATACCAGTGGTAGCAATGTATCACAGTAAAACCCCTGACAATATCAAGGAATTGGTCCTCTCCTCCCTGTTAGAGGTTGATGGAAAGTGTCGTGTGGTAATAGCAACAAGTGCCCTGGGTATGGGGGTGAACATCCCAGATGTTCATTCCATCATACATTATGCCCCCCCATCAAATGTGGAAGAGTATATCCAAGAGGTAGGTCGTGGTGGAAGAGATGGCAAGAGGTGTGATGCAACACTTTACTTTAAGCCAATCCATCTTTCACACTGTGATGATCATATGCGAAAGTACGTTAAAAATCCTGAGCAGGTATGTAGAAGAGTCATGCTGATGACCTATTTCAAGGAAAAGATCAATTCACCCGATTTAAAGCATGAATGTTGTGATGTGTGCCAGAAATCATGTCAATGCACTGGTTGTATCAAGGGTTCCCTCAACTCTGCTTCTCTTGTACATATGGCCGAATCGATTGACCTGGCAGTAGGAGATGTGCCTGCAATGTCGAGACAGGTGGGTGACAGTGACAGGCAATTTCTTCAACAAATGCTGTCAGAAATTAAGATCGAAGCAGGCAGTTCCATATTTGGAACTGTGGGACTGTCCTGTGGGCTTGATGATGAAGTCATTGAAGCCATTGCAAACGAGTGTCAGTACATATTTTCTATTGACTATATAATGGCCAATTTCCCAGTATTCAGTAAAGAACTGGCAGTTGAAATTCTGAAGGTTGTAAATGAAATTTTCAATGACATTGCCGAAGTGGAGTTTATAAATAGCATGGACGAGAACATCATAAATGACTTTTTTTTTCTTGATGTTGAAGAACAGGCTGTTCATAGTGAAACTGATAGTGACTCTATGTAAGCTGCATGGAGAACATTGATGCACATTTAAGAATCTAGTGTTATTACTGTCAAACTCAGAAAACCGTCAGTTGAAATTCTGAAGGTTGTAAATGAAATTTTCAATGACATTGCCGAAGTGGAGTTTATAAATCTGTCTAATAGCATAAGGACACTGCATCTCTAATAAAACGATTTATGATACAAGAAATTTACAACATACCATTCCCCCTGCACCAGAATAACGTAAGAGTAACCCTATTCTGTAAGCCAAAGCAGACATCTCAGCACATCGTGTGTGTAATACTGTTGCTGCAATAGTCGCGCACACAGTAGTCAAATCTTGGGCCTGATCACCTCTTTTTTCAGCTCTTTTCTTGTTTTTTGAGGAAGATACACTTTTCAGTACTTGCCATACAAAAGGTGCTTCTTTTTCCAATTCACAAACTAATTTGCTCATGTCAAAGGAAACCAACTCCGCTGGTTTGGTTTGGCGAAGAATGCTGTTAGTTTGCTTTCTGCACAAGTTTTCTAACTCATCATCCATCTGCTTCACTACCAGCTCTTTAACTGTGTTGCGCAACACTGATGCTTTCATGATGGCTTTGCAGGAAGTGCTGAACAAGCCAAGAGCTAAGTACTTTACGACATTTGCAATCTCTCCATGGACAGTCTTTTTCAGATCTCCTGAGGGATAGCAGATAACTACCTATAAAATAAATGGAGTTGGGCCACATGATCTTTCATTCGGTACTGTAGCAGCAAAGGTGTCTCCTCATTTGTCGCAGAAAACAATAACAAAACATTGTTTATCATTTCCATTGTCACTGACATGAAACTTAGGCAAAAAAAACCCCAACTTAACTTGCAAAAACTTTATTTTATTGTTTTCACTATGGAAAGATGAGACTGACTTATGTGAGACCTGTCAGTAGAGTTTATTTGGGCGCAAAATTATCACGAGGGGACTAAGTTTTGAAAATGCTATGTTAGATTATTATAATGTACCTCATTATACTTAAGCTTATATAGATATTATTCAAAACATGAAGCACTGGTGCGTATTGAGACTCGCTGTTGTGAAGAAATCAAAGTAAAAGGATCGGTCAAGGTAAGCGAAAAAAAATTTTCTAACCTGAACAGGCGCTTCTTGGGATAAAGGCTCACATTCACTTGTCACATTTATAGCCATCTCAGTTTGTGGATGTACTTTTGATAGATCTTTGGCGACACGAGGTGACTGTTTTATCTCGATATTATTATGGTCGTCACCAGGCAGAATAGAAAAACAGTTTTCTAAATCGCTGTTGTCTTCGCAACCGGTCTCCGACGACTGAAGAGTTAAAGGGCTTCGGAGTTTCTTTCTGGCCCTGGGTGCTGGGCTAGCCTTTGAGAGCCGCTTGACGCGTGACGTCTTGTTACGCGCAGTCTGGTACTTTGCTCTAAGGTCTTTCAATTGCTCTGTCAGCACCTCTTTCTTCTTTGCAAGGGACTCAACTTTACGACCGCAAGGCCTGCAAACTCTGCTTGATTGAACATTGGTGTTAAGCTGATCGTCGAGGAGTCTTTCCATTTTTTGAAGAAGTCCCACGTGTTGTAAAACGTTGAACGTGCATCGTTCGCCGATTAGCGAAGTCCCGCATAGCAAACAAATGGTGTCTTTTCCTACGGCACTGCCTGCCCTCTTGACCGGAGTTTTGGGAGATCGAAGAATACGAGGTGATCCCGAAGAAATGCTCATTCGCAACTCTTAATAACTTTCTGATCACGAACAAGTGCATAAAAATACATACCGATAACATGAATATTGAGCGCGGGAACTTACGAGCAACGAAGAAATGGCATAAATCGGAAGCGAGGCCTGGGGATGACAATGGATAAGGCTTGGTTACCTTTTAGTTGGCGCATGCTCAACAAGAAAGTTTGAAGATGTCGGCAGAGTCGCCTTCCTCTTTCCCGACTTATCTAGGAAAGATCGAAGCGACTCTGCTAGCAGGGTAAATTGTAATGGGCATTATAAAGGACGTTGTGGCATAAGTTTTGCGCGTTTTTTACCAACTGAGGCAGGTTGTATCCTATTTTGAAAAGATTATACTCAGGCACTATGATAATAGTTTGCGATAAAATTGTCATGTTCTATTTTTTGTGAAATCCTCTAAAGCTGTGAATGATTTGCTGTATCAGTACCTATCTCGGGAGACTGGACTGGCCACCTTGATTAGCTTAGGCTTTGGCCAAACGACGAACTTCTCATGAGACGAATCAAACCCTAATTTGGGTCGACCTAAATTAAGTTAAGATCGTCTGTTGGGTCAAACTTCGAAGTTAAGACGCATCAAACAAATCAACTGAATCAGGCCAAAATAGCTGTTTTAGCCGGTCGGCGAGTGTTCAGCGATAAATTTTCTCCCGAACGAGGCTACTAAGAAAACATTATCATAATATATAGATTTAGCCAGGGCTAAAAGCGAAGCTCCAATTAATAAATTTATAATTTAAGGTGGCTCCCTAGAGTAAATTGGCTGTGCGCAGCCTGAGCACTAGTAGGGCGCGAGCTTTAAAATCCGCGCGACGTCCACGCAAAAATTAAAACAAACATGGCCTCTCAGTTTCGAAATATTCCCCCCAAAAAACTTTATTAACTTTCTATTGAAGCTCATTGTGCAAAAAGTTTGATTAGTGTAGGTAAAACATTTATGAGAGGAGACAATGTTACACCGGTTACAAGTCACTATCGATTTCCAAAAGAGTAAATTGTATGTAAAAACAAGCAGAAATTTCTCAAAGACATCAATTCTTTCGCTTCAAAAGTAGACAAACGTTAAATAGACGAAGTAAATGGACAATGTTTTTGCACAACGAGAAATAATTTTTACGCACAGACTGACCCTTGACGAAAGCAATAGTTGTCCGTCGAGACCTACGGTCTTGTACATGTAGTTCAGGACATTATGTACGATTTATAGATCGGCGCCATCTTTTACAGCAGACTTTTAAAGAAAAAATTCGCCGTCGAAATTATCCGTAAAGAAGAACAAAGTTGAAAAAGTATCCGGAAGTGGGCTAACATTTGAAGATCTGCCAACAGTGTACAGCAGATTAGAAAATGAAGGGCTTATTGCTATCCTTGCACAACCACCGTCTTCATCGCCGACGATCGCCATCCTCAGTGACCACCACGCTTCGAATTTTAGCTGCAATAGTCAAGTACTTCGAAGAAAACATCCTGTGTTAGGTATAAAATTGAATCCGCTATCTCTCCTTTTTCAACTGGCGAGATATCACCGTAATGATACTAATAAACGGCTTCAAAACAATGGCTTTCGTACTCTTCAAAGAAACCACATATTTTCAGTAGCTTTGTGCATTATGCGCATGCGGGCGTGATGGCTCGCGCGCGTATTTTGCTCATACGACCCCGAACCACGCGTGTTTTTCGGATTTTTGTGACGTCAACGTAGTTAATTAACCGTGAATTTCTCGCGTTTCCTTCGGTAAATTTTTTTAAAAATCGCCCCATTTCTTGATAGTTGCAGTACCTTTGTACTGACCTATTTTTGTTAAAATCTGTAAGAGCTAAATTCCTCCATTAAGAAAAATTACAAATTTCAAAATATTGGCAAAACCGTCTTAACGACCCCATGTTTTTTCCACTTTAAAATGTTAAGCAATATCGTTAATATAAAGTGGCAAAGTTTAAAGACATTTCACCGTGGGAAATAGGAAATATTAAGAAAAAATGATCAAAAATGACAAAATTACTGCCTGTCTAAGGATGCGATGTTGCCATGGCAACGGCCTTAATCCAGAAAATGAAACTTGATAAAGGAGCCTTCTTATATGGGTAACCTTAGCGGTGAATCTCGTGAACAAAATCGCAAGGACAAAGTGACTAGATTTCGTTCTGTAACGTATGCTAGATAGCTAGGGTATTTAGTAAATACTCTAGGGAGCCACCTTAAATCAAACAATAAACTTTTAGTCCACAAATCAGTTAACTTAAGGGCACATTCATGTGACTTTTGAGGGAAAGAATAAGTTATTTTAGAGTGAAACATCTTACATCGAATTGATAACCTTATATGGACACCCAAAAAATAGCAAAATCTTCGATCACATTCAAGATCGCAGTAGATTAGGCCTCGAAAACAAATTCTTGGAAAACAAATCAGGCCGAATTTTTTTGCGTTAGACAGGTTTACTTTACAAATTCTTGCCTACAAATCTGGGGGTGTTTAAACCAACCTTTTATAACTTTTAAACATCACATTTGAAGTGTAACAGTACTATTAATACAGACCTCGGACAGAATACGGTATTTCACAATTTTTCAAGACAAATTGCACTCAGTCAATATTCAGGACGTTCAATCGTGGGCTTTAAGAGAAACCGTTCAAAAATTTCCAAAATCACCCATACGGCCAGCTGGTTCTCGTTTCTATAGTGTGAGCCGTCAGTGTGGTCGAGTGTTTGAATGAACTTTAATAGAGTTACGCTTCAACATAATAGCGAATTTATTATTATTATTTTTTTGTTATTTAATGGTTTCAGTTAAAACGATGTGTAATCTTATAAAGCGTTTGATAA
>OZ037992.1:12313647-12373647 GCA_964035705.1 Porites rus | reverse complement strand
ATTGATATCGATGATTTATTTCAGTCATATTTATTAATGCTCCCCTCCCCAAATCCAAACAACAAAATAACAACAACAACATACAAAACCGAGCAGACAATCAAATGGAGAGCTGTTTACTGTGCTCAAACGTTTTGATGTTTCTTTTCTATATACTTTTTCATGGCATTTAAGTCCCCTAGCTCAGCTCCCTTTAATCCGGTAGGTGCTGTTGAAAACAAATAAGCTATTGAATTTATTCCGTAGAAGTTAATAGAACCAGCAGCTTATTATAGGGGTCTTGTGCTTGCATCGGTACTTTGGTTGGCCTGTGCAAGTGTCAGCCTCCACGTGCAGCATAACAGCTTTCTGGAGTTGTGTTCAGTTTAAGAATGGTTAACGGTGGAACATTTATTTCATCAGCTTAACTTTATAAAACTAATGTTACGTTCACACTATTACCGGATAGCTTTTCGTAACGACACGCAGGGGCGGATCCAGGATTTTTCTAAGGAGGGGGTGCACCACCAACTGACTGATGACGTAAAAAATTTTAAAAGCGAATATGAAGAAGAGGGCCTTTGACTAGGAAATAACATAATGTGAACTGCTGAGAATACATATCAAACGATAGAGCAGATTTTGTATGACTGTGAAGCGACTGCACAGTGTTAATTAGAAAGGGGCCGAAGGTCATCCGGGAGGGGGGTGCGCACCCCCTGCACCCTCCCCCTAGATCCGCCCCTGACACGGTGTAGTGTGAACACTTACCTGATATTGCTCGGCTCGGCGCGGCGCAGCTTCACTCCAGTACTATAATAGCGGCGAAATCACCGTTCTTATGTGTTTACTGAAGCCCTATCCGGTATGGTAGGCACCTTACGATCCGACCACGGCGCGGCTGAAAAATAGACTTCGCGTCCTTTACAACTTTTTCGCCCTTATACCAAGTCAACAGTTACTTGAAAGTAGAGAAGTTTAGTTGGAACTGAAGAGGGGGGACCGCGTCCGATTTCAGAGAGAAAAAGTAAAATTTATCGCCTTGCCGTTCCCGTCGTCACGTTGCAATTGTGCAGGGATGGCAAAGAAATGTACAAAAAAGCGTGATGCAAGTGCAGAGTTGTTGTTTTGCTCATTAAACTTACTGCTTTTTTGACGTTCCCGTTGCCTTCGCTATCGTAGTTTCGTAAGGTCTCGGCGCAAAAGCTATCCGGTATCGTTGAATTATTATCTTTGAGTACTGGCTAACTGATTATCTGCCTTGTCTTTTTTTATCAAGGTGATGGACCGAGTCAAAGGTGGCTACCGTCTTCCACCGCCTTTGGTACGTAATGGCTACGTGTTACTTTCATAACCTTTAGGTTGAAATCTTATTTTTGCTTCTAACGTGAGTTGTACTGAAACTCTATAACAGAACAGTAGCTACACTTGTAAATTACACCCACAATTGTAAAATTTTTACCTAATTGACCGCAGTTTACAGTTCAGTTCTGTTGTTTAGGTATTTGGAAGCTGGATGTAAATCTTTGTGAACGACAGTTTAAACTCCTTATTTCGATGAAGAACCACGGATATAGTCCTGTAATTGTTCTGCTACTTAAAACGTTAATAATCCTTGGCCGGCTTAGAGCACCGGGTATAACTAGCAAAGCTAAATGGACAACTTAAATATTTTAAAGCAAAGACGATTATCGCGATGCTTATGCAGTTCATTAAAAAATATGACAAAGAACAAACAAACAAACAAGAAACGTAGGAGTTACACGGGCTAAGACTGATACAAGCTGGCGATTAATTGTGACAGTGATAGTAACCTTGTAAAGGAAATCTGGACGTAATAAAGTTGCCTAGTCATACAGTGTTTGTGGCAGATGAAATAGGATCCTCTCATTGTTGAAGTTTGTTTTATTTTATAAGGTTTCTAATTAATTTTCTATTGCACGTTTGTAAGCGACTCTAATAGGGGGATCACATGTCACATTCACATGATCCATAGGCGTAGACATGGGTGGAGTAACTCATTCTACTGGAATTAAAAGCCCACGTTGCTCTGAATGCTCGATAAAAATTTGTGGTTGCGTTACTCAAAAAAGACCTAGCAGCAGGATGCAATAACTTATAGATAATTTCATTCTATGTTACCGTTATTCCAGGGCTGCCCTAAAACTATTCACCAGATCATGTTAAATTGTTGGAACGCTGACAGGAGCAAGAGGCCAAAGTTTGTTGACATAGTCAAGCGGTTGGATGTGTTAATTCGCTCCCCAGACAGGCTTAACGAGGATCCAACTCCAGAGCCAAAGTAAGGAGTAGTCGTTACATCTATACTTATTGTTGTCATATGCCACGGACGCGAGGCAGTAGAGACTTTCGTTTATTTCTATCCTTTTTTCCCTAATTTAGCCTACATTTCATTTAAATCAAAAATGGCTAAATTATGAAATAGGGTCGGAGGCATTGATAATAATTTTTTTTCTAATGTTTTAAATGGATAAAAATTAGAGGGGGAGGGGTGGGGTTAAAAGTATGGAGAATTTGAAAATATGGCATTTGAGGGTTTTTGAAATTTAAAATGCGAAGGGAATAAGGATCAATCTAGGTTTCTGGGAAACTGCCCACCTACCCCTCCCCTAAGCCATCATTTTGCCCTAAGTTAGAAGTAAGTGTTTATGTTAGCTTAGGGGAGGGGTAGGTGGGCAGTTTCCCAGAATCCTAAATTGATCCGTAGCCCAGGGGGGTAGGGGGGTAGGGTACTGCCTTTTAAGAGGCTAATGGGGATGTGCCGCTGGATGGGGTCGCATTTTCACGCCTGGATTGACTATAATGGGGTCACATTTTCAATAGAGTTACTAGAGTGGGGTCGCACATTTTCGGATTTTGGGGGGTAAGACAGTTCTTCATGTTTACGGTTAGCAAACTTACCAGAATGTTTGTACTGCAGATGAAAAGTAAAGTGTTGTTTATTCAGTTGAAAAAAATGGGTCAATTCATAAAAATAGAAAGTGACTAAGCTGGGATCTCGAAAATTACATATTTGCCCAAAAGTGATTAAGATGGGGTATATAATTGGCCACAAAATGGACTATTAAAGTAAACAGTCTCCTACGTCAAGTAGACTTCATTGACTGTTTGTTTCAAAGTAGACATGTTCCAACTCTTTTGACGGTATATCTGTTCGCAGGTCTCCGAAACTGGAATACACCGACTTCACTACTATCAAAGACTGGCTGGAAAGTATCAAAATGGGCCAATACAACGAGATGTTCAGCAAAGCTGGATTTACGCACTTACAACAGGTTGCTTCAGAAGACGAGTTGGACCTCAGTGGAATGGGAATCAAACTCATTGGACACAAGAATAAGATTCACAAAAGTCTGAAGGAAGTTAAGAAAACGCTGAGCAAAGATACGGCCTTTTGAAGCTAACCAAGTTTGTACATAAAATCAAGTTAACGATGGGCGTCGTCTCAGTCAGGTCTTTGTCGTTTCAGGCCATTTACCACGGTTGCCTTCATTTGGATCTACGGATTCGCATCTTTAATTTACACTCATATGTGGTCCAGTTATGAAGCAAGGAGTTGTTGAATTTACACTGTTAGCCCGAGTACAGCCTAGTGGCTGTACCCGAGTAGTGCTTCTATGTGGCGAACCCTTGACTTAAGGTCTGGACCCAATAGAAACAATTCTTACTTGGAGACTGGAAAGTGACGCTTCATACTTTTAGTTTCCCCACCCCACTCCTCGTCCAAATGGTACCAAGTACTTCCAGTACAAATAGGTTTCATTTTAATGGCTACTCGTGGATTTAATTCACTTTAATTTACATAATTATTATCTGTTAGATTGATTTCGTTCATAGCAAACTGATGGCTACGTACAGACCGCTTGAGTAGTTTTCAATTTTTATGGACATAATTTAGCATTTCATTATTAGTTGAAACACCATTTTTTTACGGCATAATAAACAGCACGGGCGAACATGTATTGTAAGTGGCATTTATTGGAATTATAACACCTAAGGGTTCCAGGAAACGAACCCTTTTACTCAGCATACCAAAACTTATCTGCGGCAGGAAAACTTTTTCAGTAACCTTCGGTAAAGTGAAATGCCAGGATGTTATTGACCAACCTACGAGTTTTATTTACCGTTTACATCATAATAATAGACACTACCACAGAAAGCAGAGAAAGGTGCTGTCATCAGCTTTGATTTAGATGGTCACATTTTAGAATTTTAAGCTAGAACCACCTTGTGAAACGTAGTAATGAAGAAAACCTTAACATGTGTTAATTTGCAGCTTTTGCTTTGTCTCTTGAGCAAAGCCGAGACGCAGAACAACAGAAGTTTATTTACAGCTGAAATACAAGACAAAACTGTACTAATTTTTAGCAGTAGAGAACAATGTATAGTTTTTCTTAGACTTTGACACCAAGTAGTTCCAATGTTTTCAAAATGTTAAAGATAACTCGCCTTCGACATACATATGAAGAACTTTGCTGCATTGTGCCAGCTATTTTGATAACTAAAAGTGTCTTGTTAAGATCTACATATATATTTGAAATGGTCATAAAATTCTGACAGTATGCGCTTTCCGCCTGTCTGAAGATTGAAATATATGCTTGGTCGAGATTAGACGAGAAGTTTAGTTTTTTATTGTGCATTTGGGACAGTTTTGTACTCTCATTTCTAATATTAAATTGTGAATTATTGATATTTTCATTGGTAATAGTGACCAAAGATTTTTTTAATTCCAAGAAATAAATAATATAAGGCTTTTACTTTCTGCCAAAGAGGGCAGATAATCTCGATGTGTATAGTAGCGAAATAAATATTGTTCACACAAAGGTAGCGAAACCATGGTTACATTTAATTTAGCAAGCATGTTTTATTGTATTAGTTAAGGCCTTTTAGTACGTGTTAAATAGACAATAAAGTTCCAAAGAAAGTAGACTGAACAAAACCTGACTTTACTGGCTGCCTAGCATTAATAGCTTTTTTTAAATATGTTAAATCAGTGGAAGTTTAGTACGGTCATACATCTTGCTAACACCGCTTACACCTGTAACACTGACACTTCTCTGATTCGAACAGTACTCTGTGCTTAAACAAGTACCCACCTATTTGAATAGTTTGTCTTAGCAAGGCAGATGTTAGCCCCCTCCAGATGGCAGGCAAAGTGTCCATAGATAGAACGGAGAAGTCATTACGTCACGTTGCCATGGTAGCAAAATTTCTGGATGACAAACCGAAAACGTCGCTTCTAAAGTGAGTTCGCACTGTTGCAAACTTCATCGATGTTATTCAGTTTAATTCAATTTGTCAAATATTGGCGAAACTCTCTGGGGTTAAATCCGAAAGGACCGCGTCTAAGTTTAGAAAAAGAAAAATAACATTTTTGAGTTGTGCTCACCTACTTCTTAAAGCGGGTAATTAGGAAGTTTTACGTCGCAATCATGCAACGACGACTGAGAAACGTACACAAAAGCGTGATGCACGTGCAGAGTTGTTTTTCGGATATAAACCACTTGCTTTTTTCCAGTTCTCTTTGCCGTCGCCGGCGTCGTTGCTTAAGCTCGCTATTGTTGTGATCGTGAAATGAGTGTTAATGGTATATGAATTAAATCATATATGAACTGCGGAAATGAAATGAAAATGAAGAAATGATCGTTGCAGTGAACGCAATTTATGCAATTGCGTAAAGAAGCCTGAAAAAAATTCAGGACTTCATTTCTTTCACGGGAACATATGAACCCACAATTGACCTGCTCCCAACGTCAGTGGCTTCATAGCTCAGTTGGTAGAGCATCGCACCGGTATCGCGAGGTCACGGGTTTAAACCCCGTTGAAGTCCTGATTTTTTTTTTCCAGGCTTCTTTACGCAATTGCATAAATTGCGTTCTCTGCGACGATCATTTCTTCATTTTCATTTCATTTCCGCAGTTCATATATGATTTATTTCATATATCATTAACAGAATGAATTCTAGGCGTCCGTTCTTAAAGAGGTTTAGTTTTATAAATATGAAAGGATGTTCTTCAAATAACATCAACAGAAATTTGATTCAATAACCAGAAAAGGTTGATTCACATCGATAGCTCCAATTTCGCTACGTAATTCTGGCTTGATAAGCAATGAAGAAATACATACATACATGTAAAAGCGAGAACATGCCTTTACAACACTCTACAATTTATTCCTGTCCTTGACAGATGAGCCAATCTGCTTTTTTTCCCAGTAAAACCCTCTGTGTAGTTATATTCTAATAGGAAACTACGTGCGTGTCAAAGCTTGGGAATGGCCCCGGGTTGGCAAATTCCCGGCCCCCGGGCAGTGCAAAGTTTGCATTGCCCCACCCCCGGAACTGACAAGGCGAGCAAATGCCACGCAGTAGCCCGTAGATTTTGAGAAATCGTCTTCTGTTAGCACCATTACGTTTTTCTTCTTGACGCCATTTATTATTAAAGAAGGATCTGGACCCATCTGCCATCTTGGATCCGCTATTATGAAATAATTAAATGCATCCAATTTTACTTAAAACGCGTGTAAATCGAGGCAATCGTGATAGAAAAATTGATCCTTGTATAAAAGGACGCTAAGAAAGCCAAACAATCCGCAAGGTTTAAAATTCTGTGAAATTCTTTAAAATTGAATCCAGCATCTGCCATTTGGTCATTTCAAATTCATTTTTTGCTTAAATCAGTCACTAAACAGCATGGATTACACAAACAGTTATAATAAATTTAACGAAACATCGGTAAATTGGAAACAGTCTCATTCTTGCTTCTCCAACAGTGGCTACTAAACTGAGCCGACCAATCTGAACACAATTTAATGTAATGCTCTAAATCAATGAGTAAAAATAGTAATAAATCCACGTTTGTTTTTTTTTTTGTAATAAATAATAAAATGTTGGAAAAACACGGCTGTCAAAATTCGGTTGCCATGGCAACGTTTATGTTGAAGTACACGTCAAGACGACTTTAAAGTGTTCCCAGATAATTTTAAGGAAAAGTGGCTAAGTTTGGTGGTGATAAGTTGACTTGTTTTTAAGTCATTATACTTTTCGCGAGGGGAGGGGTGTGTGGTGATGGTCTGAGGCTTAAGATTTCTTTTGGAAGATACTTTTATAATTAGTATTTTCTTTTCAGAAGCGTTTTAATCAGATAATAAAAAAAGACAATCGTAAATTTAGCATATTTCACCAACTATCTCACCATCAATTCGTTTTCTCCTTGCATTTAGCTCTAAAATTAATCGTTAAAAGAACAAGGGCTTTATCTGTGTAATTAGCGAACACCACAACTTTATGATGATACTGCATAATTTTGTTTTTGTTTTTGTTTTTTTTCATCTGGACCATTAACAGTGGGTAAGCCAAGTTTCGAGGCCGGAAAGACGCCCTTGTAAGTCATTGCATTTTCCAAATTGTGAAGGTCAAATTCCACATTCCGAACGATCATCAGATGAAACATTCGATTTATAAGCGGCTTAAAATTACAGGAAGCACCATAGCGTGTTGTTTTCCTCAAGCACGTACATTGTACAACACTTTATTGACAACTAGATGTCTTCGAAAGGTACCACCGTTCCAGTAAGCTTCGGGACAGCTCTGTCTGTTCTCTGTTTACTTCTTTATTCTGCGGGATTTATTAGAGTCGAGGTGAAGTTTAATGATCACGAAGAAAGGCTGTTGGCTGTCGAGGAAGCCATTTCTCAAATGACGAAACACAGAAAGGCGGTCACCTCAACTGGAGGTAAAGTTTGACGATATATTTTTTTTCTTAACAAGTTAATCCATTAGCGCTAGCTCCTTTTGAATTCATCGCGGGCATTGCATTCCATGAACACAATGATTTAATTGAAACGAGGGAGGGTTTGGTGTTATGGTGGTGTGCACTCGTTCCCTACAGAATGGCGTGACAACTTTTTGCGGGCCATTGCTATCAACTTTCACGTATATTGTTATCAAATCGAGACGCAAGAGACGATGGCTTACGGAAACAGACTTGCACGTTGAAAAAGAAAGATCCGCAAAATTACAAGCGATGCGAAAATATCTTGGCCCCAATTGTTCAAAATAAATCTATAGATTCGACAGACAACGCAATTGTTTCCCTACTCTGCTGGGGGTCCCGCTGGACAGTTATCAATTGCGGTGCAAACGTACGTTTGAGCACATGTTTAAACATCTAGGCCCTGGAGTAGTACTCTTAATAATGTATGGAATTTTAATTCTATTGGCACGCTTTCGAGAATTTTAAGGCCGGAAATCGGGCGCTTTAAAACTGAGTTTCGCCCATGAAACTGATATTTTCCTTGTATAAAAGGCGGCTACAGGCAGGTATTTAGGTTTTTTTTTAATACTCCACTTTACTAGATTTATGGCAATGTAATTGTCAGTAAGCACTTTTAAATAAATCGATAACTGAACAAAGTTGCTGATTGATTGATACTTTTTGCGTTTAATTTTTTCCCCCATTAGCCATGCATGGAAATTCAATGCTCCTAAAGAAACCAAGGCACAAGGAGGAAAGTACCAATGAGAAACTGCGTAGAGTTGCGCGGCATATCACAAATAACCAACCATTTAATACGTCAGCTAACATGAAGCAGGTCTTAGAAGATGTTGTTACCTCGAGCTTTAAGAAGATATGTCAAAACACTGGAACCTGGAACGTTTGCCCGCGTGGACTGACAGGACCTCCTGGGAGAGATGGACCCAAAGGCGACAAAGGGAACCAAGGGAGGAGGGGTAAAAAAGGAATGATGGGACAGCCTGGCAGAAGTGGAAAACAAGGAATTATGGGGCCACCAGGAATAAGAGGAGAAAAAGGAGTGAAAGGTGATATTGGTGCACCGGGTATTCCAGGAATGAAAGGCGAACCAGGAGAATCCATTTCGTCTCCAAAAGTGACAGTTTCTTCTTCTCATCTGACAGTAAACGAGAGTAACACTGCGGTTTTACTGTGCTCTGTTTCGGGAAATCCCGTCCCACAACTGGCTTGGTCACGCGTAGGCGGCGTGTTTCCTAGCAACCGAACAAAGGTCTCCTCAGAAGGTCTGCTGCAGATTACTAAAGTGCGACTCGAGGACGCTGGGACATACAAGTGCGTGGCGCGAAATATTCTGGGAAGGGAAGAAAAACGTGCGAGTCTGGTTGTAGAAAGTAAGCAGTAACTGATTGTTAAGACGAAGCGATCAGCGTACGTGTACGTTCTAGTCAATTCTACGGTCCACTAACGAATGCGGCTTTTTTGTGCTAGTTTTGCTGCGATTTCGGCGGATTTCACGGTGATTTCTCGAAGCAAAACTGAACTCATATGCGGCCCTATTTAGACCTGGCTTTCCAGCGACCGAAGGAGGCTTCGAAGGTGTTCCCTTTATAACTTCAAAACCGCTGTGCGGTCACCAAAATTACAGAGAATAACGTGCTCGTCATTTCCAACGACTAGGCATAACTTAGCTGACACGATGACGTTCAATTTATTAGCAGAAGGCAAAAGAAAGAACTGTGGAAAAAGGATGTTTAGGAAACAACCAGTTCGTCAAGTTATAAAATTCCGGGAGTAATTCAGACTTTAAAAAAAATAGAATTGGTCATTTTAAATTCTCTCTTTTTATCTCAATTCAGTCATTAAAAAGCCTGCGTTACCATAACAGTTATAATAACTTTGATTTAAAAAAATATAGGTAAATTAACTGTAATGCTTTAATTAATAAGTAAACATAGAAGTAAATCCTATTCATTGGAAAAATTAAGCAAAATTTTGGAAAACCAGGCTGCCAAACCTCGGTTGCCATGGCAACATCAAAATTGAGCATCACGTCACGACGACTCAAAAACAATGTTCCCAGAAATTAATTCATCTTTTCCAGTCGCGGAGGGGGGTTTAAGAACTCCCCCGGTTTGAATAGGTTTAAGAATGTTAATTTTTGATGTGGTTTATCTTTAATCTTCTGCACGATGTTTAACAAAAACATGGAGTTGACGTGATAATTGATGACATGGCATGCACACTTTTCTTTCTATGAATAATTAATTTACCTGTGTAAACGCATCATTAGTCAACCTTTTGAAGTTTTTATTTTACTTCAATTACATGTTTTCCTTTTAAACTTTTTATTTCACTTAGTGAATAATAAAAGATTGACCGAAAGTTGCACAAAAAAAAACGACAACAATGAGTTTTTGTTCCTTTGTGTAACAGCTCGTTCTGAGTAAAATTTGGTTTAGATTTTGTCTTCTGTGAAGTCTTTGTTTGACTTGTTATTTATATTTTTTTGTTTTGTATGTCTGTCTCTTCAGGTCAACCTAAGATATCTTTGTCATTTGGCCCATCTTATGTTATTAAGGGCAAAAACATTACCTTACCGGTATGTCACGTGACTGGCTTCCCGTCACCAAAGATCACTTGGCGTAAAAATCCTGGAAACCTGGTGCAAGCAAGAACCCTTCAGAAAGAAGGACGATTGTCAGTACTAGGTGTTAAAAAAAGTGATTCTGGTCTGTACAAATGCGAAGCTTCAAATGTTTTAGGACATGACTCGGCTGTTACACAACTTAACGTTGTTGAGTTGCCCCGTTTTACTGTCAGCCCACCATCACAGCTTGAAGTGAGCACAGATCAGAATATCACAGTCCGCTGCCAGGCCGCTGGAGATCCACAACCAACAATCACTTGGAGGAAGGAGGGCGGCAAGCTACCTGCAGAAAGATCAAGCGTCAGTGCTGACGGAACTTTGAAAATCTGGAACCTTAGAGAGCGGGAGGACCCGGGAAGATATACTTGTGTTGCCTCGTCAGATGAAATTTTTAAGGCGACTTTCTCTACTATGAAAGTAACCGTCGGAAAGCCGGGTAAGATAGAGCTTATTATTGCAGTCGAGACTCGTTGATATGGGTATCGTCATATATCAGTACCATAGAATTTGTGGAAATAATAGGGAGGCATATATAACTGGTCTGTACTTTACCCTTTCGCCTTCGTTCTCTAAGAGTGACGAATGGCAAATTTCTCAACACGTGGAGAGAACTTTGCTATAAAATTCGAGGCTTAGTTTCAAGGCACCGAGACGGAAAATACCGGACCACGATTTTCTATGCAACATTCGCCAGCCCTATATTATTAAACTGGCTCGTAAAATTTAATTAATCGCGGAATCGTGAAACGAAACTCGCTCATGTACATTGAAAAATGAAACAGTTGTTTAGCATATTTTTAACATACTTTCCGCAGGCAATATCATATCACGAAAGAGCAGTCCTTACCTTTACATCGTCCGATTTCCAATCGATTTGACGCAAAAGTCGGCTATTTCGGGCGCTGTTATCATAATCAGGTCCCGCACGTCGATGATAATTCTAATTAAGCGCAACTTTGGGGCGCTTTTTAAATTGAATTCCATCCGCCATGTACACAACCAATGTAACAGGGTGGCAAAGTGGCAAAGAAGTTTTCCGTGACGCGTGATGGCCCCAAATTATCAGCGTGATGCGTGATCGGGATCACATTAGCTGCGTGAGGTGTGACCGGGCTTAGCAGGGTGCGCGGTTTACTATTTTCATAACGCGTGACGCGTGATTTTCCTTTTGGATTGCCGTGATTGGTGAATATCATTTGAAACTAGAAACACAGAAATCAAAAACAGACAGTCATGACTACATTTTTGGGTCATTTATCTCGTTGCTCAAGCTCGCCTAATCTCCTGTCAAAATCGTACTAGAAATTCTATTCGCTATATTCTTAGCCTGTTCCAGGCGTTCAGATTGTAGAAGGCAGGCGAAAAATTTATGACGAAAAAAAAAAAATAAATAAACGAGGGGAGACTACAGAGAGACTATGGAGGAAAAAGGGGAGAAAACTCTCGCTCTCCCCTATCATCCCCTCGTTTTCTCCGCGTACGATTTAACTCGCTCCCCACCATCTAAATTCCGCGCTCTACTATCTGAACTCCTGGAATCGTGCTTGTGAATATAGTTAATAGAGAGGTTAAGCATCACTTTCACGTCTAACGGCAAACGCAAATCTGTACCCCTTGACCAAGTTTCCCTTTTACTTGTCGTTTACTGTGCATTATTCACTAAACATACCGTATTTATTCGATTAAACGCCACAGCGTTTATTAGATTTTTCGTGATTCGAGTGCGGCGTTTATTCTAGGGCGGCGTTAATTCAAAATTCAATTGATTTCTTGCAAACAATAGTAAGGTAACTGAACATTTGAATTTCACTTCGAGTTGAAAAACGTTGTTATCAATGAAAGCAAATTTCCAAAGCTTAATTAAGATGAACTCCTTTGAGCTTCGAATGTACTGATCTTAAAACATTGTTACAATCAAGAAAAATATTTTGTTAGGCTCAACCTAGATTATCACTGAATTTGCTTTTTGAGTCTATTATTGAAATAAACGCCGCATCAGGAACGGCATTTATTCGAGGGCGACGTTTAATTGAATAAATACGGTAAATTAGTGGTTTCACGCAATTTTTTACCAATAAGAATTTTTTTGAGCTGTTTTTATCTGCTCATTTTCTATTTTGAGAAATTCTCAACTTGAATCTGCCGTTTGCCGTTTGCCGTAAGCTAAAAACTGTCTAAAAGGTGGTATTTTGAGCAGCGTTTTTAGCAATCTGGCGCATACTTAAATTACATTTGGCCAAGGGGGGAGGGGGAGGGGGGAGGGACCTATCACACATCGCGCTGACCTTTTTTAAGGCATGACACATAACGTAAATAAGGTGTATATTTATTGGACCTGATTCATTCAGTGGGTGAGATATTGCTATGTTAAAATCGTGCAATTGCACCTTATTTACGTTACGTGTGATGCCTTAAAAAAGGTCAGCGTGATGCGTGATAGGTCCCTCCCCCTCCCTCCTTGGCCAAATGTAATTTAAGTATACGCCAGATTGCTAAAAACGCTGCTCAAAATACCACCTTCCTTAAAACCGCTGACAGATCGGGCACTATAATGCGTGCAAAATTGCCCTTCTTGAGAAGTGTGGTGATGACCCTTCGTCTTTTACTTCCGACTTCGAAGATGTGATTTTTTTCTAGATGGTAAGCGATGGAATCGTGCACCGTAATTTTTAGGGAGTTATCATAACTCCAAAAATGGAGTAAAAATTTTAGGTACAGGATAACCCCATTTTTGGGGTTATTTTAACTCCTAATTTAACTCCGAATTTGGGGTCATTTTTACTCCTGAAAAAGAGTTCTTTTTACTCCCAGTCTGGAGTTAAAATTATTCCGAAATGGGGTTACTTGTACTCCTTACATGGGTTGTTTTTACTCTTTTTGGAGTTAATTTAACCCTGAAAGTGGAGTAAAAATTTTAGGTACAGGATAACTCCTTTTTTGGGGTTATTTTAACTCCTCAATATCTGGGGTCACTTTTACTCCTGAAAAAGAGTTCTTTAAACTCCTTTTTGGAGTTAAAATAACTCCACGAAAAATAACTCCACTGTAAGGAGTTAAATTAGCCCAACTAGAGGAGTTATTATAACTCCCTGAAAATTACAGTGTGAGTGGAGTCGGAATCAAATAGTAATGCTCTTATTCCTTCTCCTGTGATTCCATCAAGCTGATGAATTCCCTTTTAAATTTTCACTTGCTAATAATCACTCTTTTAACTCCGATTATATGACTCCAAATTAAACTCCGCCGTTCGTGTAAATCATATTCAAACATTGAGCAGCAGTCTTAAGATTTTGCAGAACACACATTTTGGGGTCCCAATAAGAGATCAGCAGTTTAAGAGCCACTGTTTGGTAATATTTTTATTTATAATAGTACTGATTTAACAATCATTATAATCGTTCGAATCAAACTGTCATTTTCTTGTTTTTCAGCATGTGTTCCATTAGGAGTAGCAAGCAAAAGCTCAATTCCTGACGCTAGAATGACGGCAAGCACATACTATAATTATAAGTATTACCCATACTACGGCCGACTGAATGGCAGCAGGGGACATGGAGCGTGGTGTACAAATACCACGACTGACAGAACAGACTACCTTCAAGTTGATATGGGCAAGGAGTACACCGTTTGTGCAGTAGCAACACAGGGCCACAAGGATAGTCGCACGGGTACCACCAGCTACAAACTTCATTTTTCATCAAACGCAATCACCTGGAACACCTACAATGAAAATAATGCGGAAAAAGTAAGTTCATTGACTCACTTAGTATTTTGTCTCTCTTAGTGTGCCTTTCTTTCTTTTTTTTTTTTCTCCCTCTTTTGTGATTTGTTGTGACTTTACAACCATGTGTTCTGATGCGCTTTATAATAATACGGCACAATTTGTAGGAATCTAAGCGGTGCTCCAATTTGTGAAAAGTTTTTCGTAATTCGTATTAAAACTTAAAACTATGGGGAAGTATTGTTATGGGAATGGCAGCATAAACACCAGTAATTAAAAAAAAAAGCTTTCCAATTTCATCAGTGACTTACAGGTGTACTTACTGAATTAAGTTAACGGTTATTACAGTAAAAAATAGTCGAAATCAAATAAAGAATGATCCTCGCCGTTGTGAACGCAATTTATGCAATTGCGTAAGAAGCCTGAAAAAAATTCACGACTTCAACAGGATTTGAACCCGTGACCTCGCGATACCGGTGCGCCACTGATGTTGGGAGCTGGTCAATTATGTGTTGATATGTTCCCCGCTGCCAGGGCTCAAGGCGAAGCTCTCGATAATATTTATAGTTTTCTCAAACAAAATATAAACTTGTGTAATGCTAAGCGGCGAAGGCAACGAGAACGGTGAAAAATAACAATACGTCTAATTATCCAAAAAAGCAAATTTGCACGTGCATCACACTTTTGAACATTTCTTTGCTGTTGTTTTGCCAACTACAAAGTGAAACTCGCAGAAACTTCCTAGTTACACGTTTTATGGAGGAAATGTCGTACGTGTTCTTGTTCACTCTTTTTTTATTTTTTTCACTGCGGCTCATTTTTACCTTGGTGGCCGCCTGGCATTTCTTATTTTCTCACCGCCGCTACAAAATTTTCATGTTTTCTTCCAACAAAAAAAATGCCTTCCTTTGTTTTCTCTCTCTCGCTGTATCTCTCTGTTGTTCTTTTTCTCGTGAAACTTCGCTGACCTGTCGCCTACTTTCTCTTTTTCTCTGTCTTTCTCTTTATCTATATTCCAAATTTGAGGACATGAAAATCTAAGCTTAATACTTTAGACGCTTTCCGTTTTCGTCCGTTTTCGTCTTTATTGACTCTTTAGTTGTCTCTCTTTTTCAGGCCTCTTACGCAAAATGCGTTCACAACTGCGAGGATCATTCTTCACTTGATTTCATTTCCGCAGTTCTTTATGTCTCTTTTACGGGAACATATGAACATATATTTGATCTGACAAGCAGAGGCAGATGGAGGATTTTGTGATAGAGGGGGCCTAGAGATATTCTTGGTTTGCAACCACGTGACAATGCGGCCATGTTTGGGGTCAAAACAAAAGAAGATTTCCTCGAAGAATGTACATGAAAAAAGAGTTTAGTTCCCAGAGGAGAGAAATGCTTTTGTTCTTGACCACCAACATGGCCGCCGTGACGTCACGTGCAAACCAGCAATAGTATACGGTGGTAATATGGGCGCAATAGCACCCATCAGGACTGCGAACGAAGCGCTTTTCTAGGGAGTTTCGGGCGAATGCTCCTCTGGGAAAATTTTTGAGATTGAAGTTCTCTGAGATACAGTCTAGTACATTCTGGACGCTTAAATTTAGCAAGTGCCTGGATTCCATATTGGACATGTAATGCTGAAATATTTAATAAGCTGAATGAACTTACGGGGGAAAAAAAGCGTTCTGTAAAACAGCGCAGATTAAAGCCGAGAAAGTGACGAGTGAGGAACAATCGCGAAAATACTCTTGACAAATTCACAACCATTCTAATGTAAAAAGTATTGTTAATGTTTTTTTTTATGTGCTCTATTTTTTTCATTGATATTATTCTCTATCGTTTGTAGGTGTTCTCAGGAAACCAGGACAGAAACACTATTGTAAAACACTCACTCAGGCGTAACGTGAAAGCCAGATTTGTTCGGTTTTATCCAGTTTCTCACTACACTCATCCCTGCCTGAGGGTCGAAATATTTGTGCTTAAATAGAAAACTGCGTAAAATCGAACGGTATATAAACACTATGGCTTGTAAAAGTAAACGTAAATTGTCTAGATTGCCCCGTGTAAGGAAATCCGGATTCCGGAATGTCAGAAATTCTTGCTTGTGGAATCAGGAATCCTGGGCTTTGGAATACGGAATTCGGATACAGCTCAAGGAATCAAGAATCCCAGTAACCATTGGAATCCAGAGTCCAAAGTTCCACTGATAAAGACTGGTATCCAGTACCTGGAATCTGGAATCCACGACGTGGTATTCAGAATTCAAGACTGTATTGGATTCCCTTCTTAAACATGCCTCCTTGTACTTTTATACTTTCTGTATCAGTTATGCTTTTCGTTTTAATTGTATTGGTCAAAATCAGCTTTGAAAAAGGGGCGTACAGAATTGGTCAGTCTTAGTTTTGGGTAATAGCTATGGCGCATTTTCAGGGTCAAAAATAAGTGTGTAGTTACCACACAAACTGAGTTGCCAAATAAATGATTCTCTTAGATGATGAGTGTCGGTTTGTGACCTGTTTTGACGTGCTGTCTTGCGATGGAATCCTTTCGTCCTGTCATGACTTTCAAATCCACACTTCTTACTCGAGTTGATTTGAGAATGGTTTACGTGCATGCATAATTACTTTAATTTGAAATCTTTTTGCAGGCTTTCTATGGAACCAAACAAAGCAATTTCTTAAATACGATTGTTTAAACTCACTCGCATTAATTTTGAAATCACTTTTTTGCATGCTTACTTGCGAAGGATTATTCGATGATCAATTTCGTAAATACGTGTTTTTTTTAAACTATCATTACTTTTGAAATCTGTTTGCATTCTTACTTGAGAATTACGTAGCAGCAGGATTATTTTATGATGAAAAAAAAAGAAACAATTTCTTAAATACAATTTTTTTCAAATCGTCCGTTACTTTTGAAATCCGTTTGCATGCTTACTTGCAAAATATGTAACGGGAGGATTATTTGATAAAAGAAAGGATCCGTTTTTACATGGGGATTTCGACTCCATGGATATTTCTACCCGCGTCACTGTCGAAAACGCGCTATTGTGCTTCACTACACCCAACACGAAACGCGACTCAATGACTCCCAAAATGACTTTTGAATTCGCTTTCGCTGCACAACAGAATGACTTGCGAACTTCTACACAAAAAGGCCCGAAAACTCCTCCCCAGTGTCTCCGGGTCATCGATCAAAAATGGCCGCTCGTCGTCCTTGATCGTTTTTCTTAGAAATGAACTTGACACCTGAGCAATCGCATTTCTTGCAAAACCTTCGTCTACACCTAATAGATCTTTCGAGAAGATTGGAACAGGATGTTAATGAAGATGTTACTGACTATGTGTTGTTTCGGTTGCAACAAGCTTCGCTGAATCATTTGTCAAGGCTGGCAGCCGGTGTGGATTTAGATGTATTCAACGAAGTTTAAACCTCTATGCTCGTCCAAAAGGGACAATATATCAAGATTTATTTATATACATCAAGATAGATTTATATATATCAAGTTTCATATATCAGTGTTAAGACTAATTTACATACATCAAGATGTAAATTTATCTAAAACAAGATTTAAATATACATATCACCATTTACACACGCGTATCAAGATCCGCATAAGAGAACATCATATGAAAGTAATATTTATCAAGTTGCGCTTACGTACATCAAGATTTGCTCGTACAAGGTCACACACACGCACATCGAGATTCTCACACATTTACATCAAGATCCACATATACATCAGAAGAGCGTATTTAACCTGTTTCACCCTTTTATCTAGATGTCGGCTTTTTTTTTGAGATACAGGGGAAAGATCAGTGTATTTGTTTAGTATATATTATTCTTTATCCTTTAGTATTTCATAATAGTAACTAAAGACATTCAGCGGTACTTACAGTTTTGGAATGTGGACTTGAGGAGTGTCTTGAGTTTTTGCCAGGTAAAAGATAAAAAGGAAGATCCCGAACTTTGTCCATAACATAATAACACGTAAAAAGTGATAACCGCAAAGCCTTACGGCCAATGCATATTTTACAACGATTGTCGACTGAGGCGAAATCAAAGTTTAACAATAAACAACATAACAAGTAAGCTCGATCTACGTGTGGTCTCCTCTCCAAATCACCCCAAATTCAGTGTAGACACATGCTTATCGCAAGCATTGATTACCGTGCTACTGTTACTCAGCAAAAGGTTTACACCAGAACTGACAGAAAGTTTCGTGTAAACAGGCTTTCCGTCGGAAACTTCTAACCGCTTACGGTGGAAAACCACGAGCCCACAAAGTAAGGTAACGTTTGCGGTCTTTAACTCGAGTTTCAACGTGGTGGGGGGAATGGTTTCCTCTTTCGTAATTTACGTAAACGCCTGAGAGCAAACAAGGAACTTTCTGTTGCGGTATAAAAAACAACGACGCGTACCGAGTAAAATCCAGCATAAATCTATTCAAGTTGTTGCTGAAGGAATCGGGCTGGAAAACTATTTAATAAGAAATGTAGCTGCTCTTCGCAACTTTCAATGCAATGTTTTTCTAAGAAACATTAAAACACTTTGCCGTCACGCACTCTTTGAATTTCTATCAGGACTGAATTGGATCCAGCGGAGCACACAAAAGAACGCTGGTGACGGGGAAAGAAGAGCTGAACTTCGAAGATCTGCAAGAAGGCAAAAGTAAGTTCCTGGCAGTTTCATAACCGGCAAGAAGAAGTCCTCAACCAAACATCGCCCAAAGTTATAGATCGCTTCGTCTTCAATTATCTTGCCGTTGATAACGCGGATCAAACAGCAGATAACAAGCACACAGGCAGCATGATTTTTCCTTTCTTTCTTCTGGCGAGTAAAACCGACAAGCCGTTGGGAGATGATACTTTTCAGAACCACAGGCAGCTCAAGCGCACTATGTGTGGGTTCGGGCTTCAGAGGTCATTTGGTCGGAATATACTAGAATTATTAGTGTATTATCTGATGCTAAGTAAACGCAAAAATCTTAAAGATATGAAGTCTTCTTGTTTGTCTATCTGTACTAGTAGCCTTTAAGATAACGAAGGTCGATATTTCTTGCAATATTACATGTGAATCGGGCCCTTAATGTTCGAATTTTGTCACATGTATTCGAATCTACAACGCTAAGAAAAAAAAAATCATGATCACGCGAAATATTGATTCAAAAAGCTCCCTTACCTTCGGTCCATAGCCACTCTGTGTCCTACGGCCGGTTTAAACGCCGTTTAGTCGACTTTCTCTCCATCGAGTACTGAACACTCGATGGACAACAACAAACAAACAAACAAACAAACAAACAAAAAACAAAAAAACAGTTAAAATTGTTTTTTCACAGTGAAGGATAAGGATACCGACAGTTTTACGTGGCCACCAGCATAATTATACCGAGACTGTGCCTATAGGCAAAGCAAACAGTCATTTTTTCCACTTATTCATGCGAACGATTAAACTTTCCCGCCCTCTCCAAAATTAGGTCACATTCGGTGACCTTCGTACGTGAAAGGTTAAAGCTTCTTAGATGGTTCTTTACTTGCACAACGCACTTATTTGCTGGAAAAAAAAAATTCTTTACCGCGTGAGGAACCACAAGTAATATTTGCTATCCTGGCAAAGGAACACTTTCCAGGTGCATGTGCCATTTTGGTTGCTTGCCAGTACCGTAAACTGCGACTTAGGTTGTCAGTGGGCTATGGAGCGCTTTGAAGAATGACTGAAAGTTCCTCAGTAATTGAGAACGGTCTAAATCTGTTATTGAATCATTTATGGAGATAGAGCGGGGGGTGGGGAGGGGAGTGGGATTCAGTTCTCGTGGAAAACGGAATATACCGTAGTCGTTTCTAAGTTTGTAATTTAAGTGGGCAGAGTGTCAGCTGTGACGTGCTAAGTATCGCAACTTTCATCCCTCGGTTTCAGACGAAACTGTCGAAACTGGATGACCGCTAAATGTCTGAGAACGATTCAGAAGCTGAAGAATGGAACTATACCAAGTAATTTTCTTTAATTATTTATGTAACAGCTGAGGACACGTTGGAATAGAAGCAAAAAGTTCGAAAGGGGTTCCTTAGTGCCTTGATCAGCCAAGGTTTCTGAGACATTCTGTTCAATATCCTGTGAAGTTAAAGATGAAATAATTATTGTAATGCGAATTGAGCTTCGCCTAATTGAAATAGTATAAAACTATGAGATAGTCTCCAACAGGTGACATATGAAAGGGTTACGAATTCCGGATTCCGGATTCCAGATTCCCTAGGTTCCACAAACCCTACAAAATCATGGCGGACAGTAAACGTTCCACCGTCTTCGGCGTGAGGGACAACACTTGCCTTACTTGGCCATTTAGCCAGCGTTTCGCCATGGCGAAGTCTAGAAGGATTGTCAGAATAGAAAGCGAGAAATCGGGTAAATGCCACTCGAAAATTGTCCATTCCTAAAGATGCATACTTTCAATCACTGTTTTCCATGTGGCTTTGGTTTTAACCCAACGAAGAACGGGGAGAATCGACCGAACTGAATCGCCGCCAAAACTTTTAAAACGATTCAGTAGATGAAGGATTGAACTACACAATGATATGCGGGAGAGCCAGTAAGCGTGAACCACTTAATCCACTGAATTTGGCTAAAATCCCCAGGGGGGGAGACTCCTGGGAATTCGTGGTGGGGGTGTGCCGCGCGGTTCTCCAAATCCAGACCCGATTTCAGACCAAAAAAATGTCATGTTCCACACCCGTTTTCAGACCAGACCTCTAAAATCCATACCCGTTTTCAGACCTAGCCTTTAGGCAGAAATTATGTTATCATTACTTAGATTGGAGCGCAAACAAAAAATTCTTCAAATCCATTTCGAATTCGCATATTTCTCTTTCCTTTCTTACTCATTTGGAATTAAAACGATAAAGACGTTCATACAATCCCGTAGTTCCCTCAAAAACCATACCCGATTCCAGACCAAAATGGGCAAAGTGTATACTCGTTTTCAGATCAAAACCACACAAAAACCCTACCCGATGGGGCGGCACATAAATATATAGCTTATATAAGGGAGTACCCTTCCCCCCGGCTAAAATCGCATGTTTCGCTAAATGGGTCAAAGGGGCTATGTGTATTCTCGAACCTCAGGAATTTTTTTTAGGCCATAGCATGAATATATTTTTAGGATTAATTGGCGTGCATGAATTTTTTCATTTAATTTTCTTTTGCGCGAATATTTTTTTTTGTAACCGTTAAACAATTCCCTTCCATCTTCCTTTTCGCTCAACGTTTCTTTCCGACCGCCATTATTTTGAAACATAACAACCGCTGAATGAAGCGCTCGTGGGCTCTCAAGATTCCTTAGCGTGGGTTTAAGTAATAGAATACGTACGTATACAGGGTGTCCCAAAGTTCGCTCCTCTAATTTCACGCACTATAACATTTGATCAAAACTTTATTTTTAGATCACATTTCTAGAAGATGTTTATCTCTCTATCGAGTACATGTATTCAGAATTTCAGTAACTGGCATGCCCTTTTTTTTTTTTTTTTTTTTTTTTTTTTTTTTTTCACATTGTGTGGCCGTTGCGGCATGAAGTGGGTTTGCGTGTAGACCCACATATGATCCACTTTGAGCTTTTTTATCACCTGCTGCGTAGCAGCCAGTTCAGCCCCCAAACAATATTTGTTTAGTTTAGGCAGCTGAAAACAAATATTTTGGGCATTCATCCAAAAAAGATAATCATCCCGGCCCCCTTCCACAGCAAGGCTGTACTTCTTTATAAATTTGAGGCGAGCTGGGCGTTACTTAGCAGATTAAGCAGAGGTTTTTTTTGCAGTCTCAGGGGCCTTCTAATTTTAGTAATTTTAAACATTTTAAACAGCTTTTCATGATCCTTTTTAGACTTTGCTTGCTAACTATATGAGAGCTTCCTCGTCGAGTCTCCTATTTTGTATCTGACCTTCTTTAAAACTATTTTAGCTGCTTTATTCAGGACTTTTGGTCTTCTCCTTCGTTTGTTGCCTTCAAAAGCTTCATATTTCTCCATGATCATTTAATCACCCAACATTCGGATTTTTCCAATTTTTTTTTTTAGTAGTTTCTTTAACAGATAAGCCAATAAATCGAAGTATACATGCCTGCTCTCACATAGCGGAACGTTTTTGCGTTAAGGGGGTTTATCTTTCGTGATATTCACAAAAAACAAGGAAGGAGTTCGAGCAATTCGGGCTATAAAATACAAAGAAATGTGGCTGGAAAATACACTCGCGCACGCGTACCTTTGGCACGGAAGTACACAACAAGGATGAAAATACTGAATTAGTTTGAAAGGCACAACTTTTGCTTAAATGATTTGCTTACCAAGTCCAATCGAACTGAAATACAGACTTATAACGTACGGGAACGAACTTTTGGGACTCTGTTCGCCTCTGGAAAAACCTCTCTTAAAATCCTTCCCAGTTCGATGACTTGTAATTGAAAATTTTCCTTTTCGGGGTAGTCCTATAAATAATCTTCCAGTGTTCCTTGCAATGATGGGGTGACCTTTCTAGGGACCGATACATCATTTGCCCAAAGCCACCCTCCCCTGCTGGAAAAATATTTGATAGAAGGCAATTATTCTTCCTACCCAATCACAATTCGCCAGAGCAAATCCCGCACACGCGCCTAAATTTAAATGGCTGAAAAAAAATTAATATAACCAGGAGAGTCTGCGGAGTTACAAGGCGCCCCATTTCTTTTACTAAGGAATGCAAATAACAGTAATGAAACTAATGAAATAACAACGCGAAATACTTACAAGGCGGGCTAAAAACAAGGTTGAACAAAAGGTGGATGATGACTAAGATACTGTTGCTGTGAACTCTCGAGCGAAAGTATCGTAAATAAACGGTGAAGCTTACAAACTAATGTCAAAAATTATACAGAAAATTGCGACAGAATATGAATTGCGATAACTGAGACGAATGTGAAAGGCACGTGCACCAGTAAACAAAGAACTAGCACGATTAACATATTTAGCGATTAATGCGGCAGTAACACGCCGACTTCTTGTCAATACAAGTGAACGCTCTATCGGTTAAATATGTGAATCATCGTGATACACCTCTCTTTGAATTTGGTCCTGTTGTACAAATGCCTCGGTAAGAGCCAAAATTCACTTATATCTTTTGCTCGTTTTAAGTTTTGTAAATCCTCCTTCGTTGTTCTTTCCTTTGCCCTTATAACCTTGCCCTATTGATGTTTGATAAACTTTCTGAGGACCAGCGCCAGGCGCTGAATATAGTTCGAGATCTAGAGGGACATAATCTCTTTATAATAGGCCAGTGTGGTACGGCTAGGAAGAACAATTGCCTTCTATTAAGTATTTTTTCAGCAGGGGAGGGTGGCTTTGGGCAAATGATGTATCGGTCCCTAGAAAGGTCACCCCAGGACTCCCGGGATGGAATTTTTTTGTACAGTGCCCGGGCCTCATTTTCTTGGCCGCCCGTTGATCTGGCCCGGCTGCTTCGGCGAGCGTATTCTCGGTGTGTTTGGATTATATTCTTCGAGTTTGTCAAAGTCTGTGGGATTCGTTTCTCTATCTGGGAAAGCTTCATTGGTTTCTATATCTGCTGCTATCCTATTTCTACGATCCTGGCATGTTTATTTTCCGTTGGAGTTCGAATTTCGTGGAAAAAGTTGTGTTGAATGAGAGCATGTCGGCGAAAATGGCACCTCGTGTTTCCTACCTTGTATATTATTATTGTATATAGAGTGAATTTGAATAAATTACTGCAAATTATCACGAAACTTCGTTGGAGCAATAAGGACAACAACAATTAACTGCAGAGTAAGTTTCATTGATCTTTATTTAGTATTTCCTCGAAATTTTAGGATGGTATTTTTACCCCATACAAACACTGTAATTTTACTGGAACCGTACTGTGGTACTATCACAGAGCCTGGGTTACCTGTGATCATGCTACAAGATCCCGTGATGGTATATACAAAATGCCCGGGGGGGGGGGGGATGTGGGGCACTCTCTTATTTGGCCTATACGGGTGTGTGCCGCTGAACAGGGTAACATGGTTTTCGAGGTTTTGAGTCTTTTAATGATGCACCATGATGCACCATGTTTAACAACAGGGTGTCTTTTAGGACTGGAAGCCTTTCAAAGAGTGTGAAGACCTGCGATGAGTGGTCTATATTTGCAATACCAATGATTTTTTTTTCCTAAATATCTATTTACACGATTTTAGTGTGAAAAATTACTTAATTCTGTATGCAAAACAAAACAAATCAGGTTCAAAAAGAAGTGTCTTCTGTCTTAAACAGGGTGGCGAAATGAGCAATTTTTGTCTCAAACAGAGTCGGGGTTTGAAGCCCTCAGCGACACACCTCTACCCAAACTTCCCTTGAGTGCCCTCCCCCCCGGAAAAATGATACTAGAAGACGAATTCAATCATAGATTTAAATTGTAAGCCTACCTGATTATCGCTGATCAGCAGCCTCTCAGGAACCGGGTTTGAAATTGCTGTGAATCGGGACTAGTTCCTTACAATAGTGCTTTCACTTCCTTAACTTTTCGAGACATTTTCTAAATTCTGTTGCTGTGAAACTTCTGTGACTTCATGTATTGTTTATGGTAGTTTTGTCTTAAACCATTATCGGCTTTAAAAAGTTTGCCAATAGCCCTAGCTCAAAACACTATTCAAAGAATAGAAATAGTCTAATACATTTTTGGACTTTGGCTGGTGACATTTGGGCTCTTTTAATTATTTTAAAAGTGGAGTTTGATACTCCTTGGGGAAACCGTCAACGCACTCTATGCAATGTTTCAAAAATTCTGAAATAAAATATTACAGGGTCAAGGAAACATTCGTACTAATACTTTCTTATGTACCTACACGTTTAGGAAATGTGACCATGAAAGATTTTAAGAAGAAGGAAGGTAATAGTAAGATGGTCCTCCACAGATTTACCAGACAGGTCACCAGTAATAAACCTTTTGAAAATTCTACGAAAATAAGACTTATTCTGGAAGATGTTGTAACTTCGAGCTTTAAGAAGATATGTCAAAACACTGGAACCTGGAACGTTTGCCCGCGTGGACTGCCGGGACTTCCTGGCAGAGATGGACCAAAAGGTAATAAAGGCGACCGAGGAAGGAGGGGTAAAAAAGGAATGATGGGGCAGCCTGGCAGAAGTGGAAAACAAGGAATTATGGGGCCACCAGGAGTAAGAGGAGAAAAAGGAGTGAAAGGTGATATTGGTGCATCGGGTATTCCAGGAATGAAAGGTGAACAGGGAGAATCCATTTCTGCTCCAAAAGTGACAGTTTCGTCTTCTCACCTGACAGTGAACGAGAGTAACACTGCGGTTTTACTGTGTTCTGTTTCGGGAAATCCCGTCCCGCAAGTGGCTTGGTCACGTGTAGGCGGCGTGTTACCTAGCAACCGAACAAAGGTCTCATCAGAAGGTCTGCTGCAGATTAATGAAGTGAGACTAGAGGACGCTGGGAATTACAAGTGTGAGGCACGAAATATCTTAGGGAGAGAAGAAAAACTAGCGAGTCTGGCCGTACAAAGTAAGCAGAAATTGATTATTTAGAAATAGTGTTCAGCGTAGATGAACTTTCATTTCTAGGACTCTTCCACAGAAATGGCTTTTTACGTGTGACTTTTGATGTTTTATGCGCCCCGTAAAAAAATTATGGCTGATGCTTAAAGGAGCTGTGTCACGAAATTCAGCCAAATTAGGAAACTAAAAAATGCCCGTTAAATTAAGAGAAACATAAAAATAACCCCTTAAAACTTTAAAGGAACGTTAAAATAAAATAACAGAAACAAAAGATGCCACAGATGGGCAAAACTGAAAAAGACTGAAACGGATCGAAATTAGGCTTTTTGAACACCGTTTAGCTTAACAGTTTTTCAAAGTTGATCATGCTACTTGTAACTGCAAAAATAACGCTCAGGAGACACATTTGTTTGTCTCGGATCTCTGATATGAACTGGACTGCCGTGACACAGCCCCTTTAACAAAACATGGAGCTGAAGCGATAATTGTTGGCTCCTCATGCAGACTGTACTGTCCTCTGTAACAAGACTGGAGAATCGGCATATTAAACTTAAAGCCACCCCTCCGTATTCTAGTTCCGTTTAATTTATTACTGCCATGTATATTTCCCAAATTTAGTAATAAAAGAAACACTTTTGACCGAAAATTTAAAACAAACAAACAACAACAACAACTTTCTAAAGTCTTTGTATGAAGTTGGTCTGTCTTTGATTTTAGCTGTTTTGTTATCGACAGGTCAACCGAAGACTTCCTTATCGTTTGGCCCGTCTTATGTCGTTAAAGGTAAGAACATCACCTTACCAGCATGTCACGTAACTGGCTACCCGTCACCAAAGATCTCTTGGTATAAAGTTCCCGGAAACCTGGTGCAAGCCAGAACTGTTATGAAAGATGGACGATTGTCAATAATGAATGCTTACAAAAGTGATTCTGGTCTATACAAATGCGAAGCTTCAAATAACTTAGGACATGACTCGGCTGTTACACAGCTAAACGTTGTTGAGTTACCCCATTTTACAGTTAGTCCACCATCACAGCTTAACGTGAGCACAGTTCAGAATATCACAGTCCCCTGTCAGGCCGATGGAGATCCACAACCAACTATCATGTGGAGGAAGGAGGGCGGCAAGCTTCCTGTAGGAAGATCAAGTGCCAGTGCCAACGGAACTTTGAAAATCTGGAACCTTAGAGAGCGGGAGGACTCGGGAAGATATACTTGTGTTGCGTCATCAAATCAGTTTTTTATGGCATTTTCCGTAATGGATGTAATAATCGTTCAGTACAAAGGTGAGTTCAAGCTTGAAATTCAGCTCAGACATTGTTAAGTCTAGCCCTGGGCTATCTGCTGACACCTGCCTCCTGTTTTTGTTGTTGCTTTTTTCCGGCTACCCTTGCTTGAACAGAGGCGATGCCCGAGTTCAAGCGAAAACCTAGCAGGCACCTTTTAGCAAAATCACGCAAAAAGTAGCAAGGATCTCCCTAGCCGAAGCACAATCTCTAAGCTCCTGACATAACAACATCTGCTAGCCCAGGGAATGGGAACTGCATTTCGGGGCAATCAAATTACCCACCGGACCCAGATAAGCACTTAATATCTGACTAAATTTGATACAAAGCGCCTGCACTCATTACGTTTTACTGACTTCAAAAGGAGGAAATATAGCTTTTCCTCGCCCATCCCGCCCCCCGCCCCCGATGCAATGTACCGATGTTCGAGCTAACTACAGAAAACAAAACAAAACAAAACAAAAAAACAAAAAAAACACAACTTTGAATGGAAGGGGTAGGGGAGGGGTGCGGATTGTTTTGTTCTCTGACGTTACGCTATTTGAATACAATGTCTGAACAATTTTGTCACCAATTGTAGGTCCAAGAAGCAAGAACTCCCCCTCCCCTCCCCATGACACTTATGACTAGTCAATTAATCACCCCAAGCTCTGCAAGTAGCATTCTGATTATAAGTCAGAGCATTGATTTGGCTGGGCTAGCACACAGGGAAAGTTCTTCCCAGATCCTGATAGAGCCCAGTTCGTTTGATTTTATCCCTTTTGTTTTTCCATAAGAAACTAAAAAGCTTTGTTTTCACTGTGCTTGCGATATCTTCAGGAACATTAAGAATTGAAGCTGAATAAATTAATTGTGACAATCCTAGGGACTTAATTATCAGTACCTTCCCAAATAGTGTGAGGTCTCTAGATCTCCACATATCCAGCTTTGTTTGAAGTTTTCGTATTTTCAGATTAAAGTTCAATTCATTGTATTTTTCTCATCATAAGAGACATGAATTCCTAAGAGGCGAACCGGACTATGTAACCATTTTAGTTGTAAAGGATAACTTTTGTTTTTTTCCCATTTTCCCAACCAAATAAAATACGTATGGTAGACATCGACATAATGTTTAAAGCTCTAAAACTAGCCTGGATTCCAAGATTACTGACTTCAGGGAACCAGAATTGGAAAACAGTTCCTGATTATTACCTAAGAAAATTCGGAGGTTTGAACTTTTTACTGAGATGTAACTACGATGCGAAATACATAAAATCTATTCCATTGTTTTACCGAAATATTCTAGTATACTTCAGTGAATTAAAAACTCTGTACAGCTTTGATCAAGCACAAAATATAATTCTATTCAACAACAAAGAAATACTTGTTGACAGTAAAACCTTTTTTATCAGGGAATGGTTTAAAAAAGGTATCCTGTCAATACAAGATCTCTTACACAATACCGGTCAACCAATGACCTACCAGGAATTTACGAATAAGTATTCCTGTAAAACTAACTTCCTTCAATACTATCAAGTTATTAGCGCTATCCCAAAGCACCTATTAGCCAAAGCAAAATCAACGAAGCCAATTAATAAAGAGTTATATTCTGATAATAATCCTAGTCTACAATTAAATGAATCGATAACTCTATATCTGAACAAAATCAAGACTAGCGACTTCTATACGTTATTATGCACAAAAATCCACACAACAGGTCATTCTGGGCCACAGAGATGGAGCAAAGATCTTTCCTTGGATGAAGATAAATGGGAAAAAATATTCACCTCCCTAAAAACCGTCTGTAGAGAGACCAAATTAAAGGAATTTCAATATAAATTAATCCACCGAATTGTAGTCACCAAAAAGGAACTTTACCGCTATGGAATCAAGGAAGATGATGAATGTATATATTGTGGTGAAAAAGACTCTATTAATCATACTTTTAGAGATTGTCATTTCGTCAAGATTTTCATTCAACGGGTTATCAACTGGTTCAATATAGAAAACAAGATCAATTTCAACCCATCTAGCGAAGAAAGACTGTTCGGCATCCTCTCGGACTTACATGAAAAGGTACTAGTAAGGAACTTCAATTATACCATGTTGTTTATGAGATACTACATCTACGCCAACAAACTACACAACAAACCAATTCTCCTCCAAGACTTCGTTGGTAAAATGATAATTAAATACAGAATTGAAAAGCTATAAAATAGACATGAAAAATAACTCCTGTGACCTACTAACTAGTATTGTCAGTATAGCCAATATTGTAAATAGTGCAAGTATAGTGAATATTGTTAGTAGTATTTAGTTTCAGTAGTGTTTAGTACTGTAAACATTTAATATATGTCTGTAAGGCAAAAATAAAAAAAAATAAAAAAAAATAAAAAAAAAAAAAAACACAGGGAAAGTTCCTTGACTTTGCAGTGCCTTTTGACTTGAAACTCTGTTCAAAGTGACAAAATCTACCCTCCCTACCTCTTACTTTTGACACACAAAGCGTGCAGCCACCCACCCACATTTAGGTCTGGCCCAGCATTTGTTCCCACAGGGGCACAAATTACTGCGGTTGAAGCGGGATTGAAAGGCCCTGCTTGCTTTAAAATCTTCCAAGTTATATAAAATTATATCTTAGCGTCTTTGAAATGCCAGATATCATTTCTGCTAAGTTATGTACTGAGTCTCTTGTTTGGGTCTCTGAAAGATGACTTATGGCTCGCGTATCTGGTCTTAAAAGAGTTCTCAGTAAGGCCTACATAGGTCTCGGCTGGTCTGTTGTCCTCCACTGTCAGTGTTTCTTAGTAGACCACGGACGATCTTAAGAAATTACCGTCCATAGGGCAATGAGTTGGTTGACGGCAGTTGCATGCATTCGATGGTATGGCGTTTGTTTTCCGTAGGGTGGATTTCGCCATTGTGACCATTAATTATTTGCTTTAGATTTGCATGCAACTATAACTGGTCTTAACCGTGTTCCTAAAGAAAATTTTTTGTAGCGCGTAATAATAGTATTTTATCATTTGTAGACCCGATCTGGCGAGCCTCAACTAGCGAAATGAGCTTGTAACTTCCTACAGGCACGCGCGAAAATTGCTTCTTAGTAGCTGTACATCCTCTGTTGTCACTTAATAGTTTCTGATTCAAATTCTGCGCGCGCGTGTGCACTATATGCGTATGCTATGACGAACATTTCATTTGGCAATTTTATCTGAATGCCGCACATATTGTGCGGTAAGAAACTAATAAGTAATAAAATGCCAAGTCGGATCTTACGTTGATATCAGATCGACTAGAACTCAACGCTCTTATCCTTCCATTGAGCACTCTGCCCATAGGCGTGCGTGCATATGGTCTATGTGAAATAAGTGAATTTGTGACTAACCAGGTGAGGTCTGGGCGCTAATTTCATGCATTTCAACACTCGATGTGCTCAACTTGATTTTGTTTTATGGTTTGGAGAGTGGTGGCATGACGTTGCTCGGAGAGTTCCTATTTGGAAACAAATCTTGCTCAATGCAAACGTATTGGAGTGGAAGCATTCGTTAAGGTCAAAAACGATTTAGCGACTTTCTCAAGAAAGTAATATTCTTTATAAAATGATTAATCTACTCAGTGTTGCACATTGGTTTTCCCGCACCAAATCAACTGTTTTTTAAAACTTTTTGAGAATAGCTTAAAACTATTTAAACGATTGAAAAACTATTTTTACAACAATTTGAGGTATTTCTATTATAGTTTAGGAATAAAACCAAAATAGCGTTAGGAGGTTGAGAGCTATTTGATATAAAATTTTAGCAGGTTTTTCTTCGTTTTTGAAACAAATTTGCTTTCAAGACTACATTTAAATGCAGTACTTTAACTATATTTCCAGAAAAAGAGTGCTAACGAGTATATCAAGACTATAACCCAGAAAATGAAACAGTACGCCTGTTTGGGCAGTAATAGATGATTATTGGTCATTCTTGTGATGCAGTCCCGACGGACTCCTAGTACTTTGTATACATTGGCCGAATTTATACTGGAGACGAGTTATAGACAGATAATCTGTCTAAGTATAAATTCGGCCATTTACACTCTTTTTTAATATAAGAATGTTGTTCTTGTGGGACGTAAAAGAACCCACACTACTGTTCGAAAAGAGTAAGGGACGTAGTCCCCGGTGGTGTGGTCAACCTTCACAGGTCAAATCATTCACATCATGGGGTGGGTGGGTACGGTAAGCTCATAAATGGACTGAGAGCGGTTGCCAGAGGCGCCTTTGTATGCTGACGTCCAAGCTTACTGGTCACATGTTAAAAATGTATTGTAAAGAAAAATTGTAAAATTCTCTGCAACTGGTATAGGATTTAATGGAGCCGAAACCAATTGTGGAATTGCACGCATTTTAGGCATCCTACTGATGAAGAGTTTGGACACGTTGATATATTTTTGTAGCAACTACTATAATTTACAGTCTGTCTACCTTGAATTGTAAAGAGGGCACGTCTGTTGTCCTCTCATCCACGAATCTTCATTAATTAATTAATTAATTAATTCATTCATTCATTCATTCATTCATTCATTCATTCATTCATTCATTCATTCATTCATTCATTCATTCATTCATTCATTCATTCATTCATTCATTCATTCATTCATTCATTCATTCATTCATTCATTCATTCATTCATTCATTCATTCATTCATTCATTCATTCATTCATTCATTCATTCATTCATTCATTCATTCATTTTTCCGGCCCTGGCTGAATATTCATTATTTTCTGCAGATTTTAGGCTGAAAATATTCTTACAACGTTCTTAAATTATATCTTTCGACTTTCCCCTTTTAGATTATTTTGGGGGTATAAATTGCAGTTAAAGCATTTTTTTCGTTTTGGAGTCTAGTGTTGCCATAAAGAACAAAAAAAATAACAATGTTACGAATAAGTCAAAAACATATAGTTGCATTGTATTTCCATAATATCCCTTTCAAAATCTCAGTCTTGTGTTTATTCTTATCATATTCTTTAAATTTAGCATTGATATTCTTAAAATTAAAATATCTTCTTATCTAAAAAAGTGTGATGGACTCCCATAACTAATAAATCATTGGGACAAACAGCATACCTAAATCTAAGTCTAAACATTGTTTTGTGGGCAACATCCAGGGGAAATCACGCCAACTCTAAAACACTAAAAAATACAAGATAATAATAAAAGCTAAAACTAGAAATAAAACTAATGTAAACCGCTAATAAAAAAGATAACCTGAAAGAGTTTACTTTTAAAAATAGAGAGAGATTGACTGGTAACCGTTTCTTTCGATAGTTCGTTCTGTTCACTTATTGTCCTGGCCCCACTTGTCCAAAAGTTGAATATCAGCGCTATCAACCGGATAAATAGCTATCCAGTGGATAATTATTACGAAAATCAATTGTGTTATTCACTGGATAGTGATTTATCCTGTGGATAGCGCTATCCAGAGTTCGAACAACCAGGGCCTGGGAGAGAAAGACAATCTAAAAGTATCCTTGTGTCCTTTCGGTACAATTAACTTAAAATCATGGCTTCCTGGTGTTCTCCTTTCTCTGTTTGGAATCAAATAGTGTTCCCATTTCCTATCTAGGAAACCATAGCACATCTTATACATAACGGACAGCCTTGCATATCTTCTCATTGTTTTAAGTGTCTCCCACTTAAATCTTGCAGCATTCCCGTCACGCTCGCTGTTCGATCGTGATTTCCCGTGACAAAGCGAGCCACTTTTCATTGTACCCTTTCTACAGCGGCTTATCTTTCTAGTAGTGCGGGTCCCTTGCACTACAGGCATACTGGAGCTTTGGTCTCACAAGTGTCGTGTACGCGATTTCTTTCACTGAATTTGGACAGTTCCACAGATCGCGTCTAATAAGTCCTAACTCAAGACATTACTTGCCCCAGATGAGATTATTTCGATATGTTGGGATCACCTCATTTTGTTATCAAGTAATACTCCTAGATAAGGGTGAGAATCCAGCTTCTTCTAGAATTCTCCACAAAATACGTATTCCCGCTTTGGTGGATCTCTTTGGTTGTAAAGGCACAAGATCTTACACCTTGAAGGATTGAATTCCATCTTCTACTTTTGTCACCAAGCTTCTTATCTACAAAGATCATTCTGAGGATCAGCTGCATCTCCATCAAAACAGATTGCTCCATATAATAATGCATCATCGGCAAAAATTCTAACGGTAGAGTTAAGACCATCAGGTAAATCATTTATAAACATTAAGAACAGTAACAGTCCTAAGACCGTTCGTTGGGGGAACACCGGATGTCGTGACTACAGGAGCAAGTGATGCCCCCTCAATTACTACTGACAGGGTATCATGTGTTAGAAACGATTCGAACCAGTTAAGTGGTGAGCCACGAATTCCGTAATAATCAAGTTTCGTCAAAAGACGACAATAAGGAACTTTGTCAAATGCTCTTGAAAAGTCAAGGGTTGCGGCGTGAATTGCTTTGTTAGACTAAATAGTACTTGCTATGTCATGAATGGTACATAGGAGCTATGTTTCTGTTGATCATTTTGGCACGAGGAAAAAGGAAAAAGCCGTGAGTTGTCTACCGACCCGCTTTTTACACTCTAATTGTTTAAAATTATAGAACTCGAGAAAATAGCCAATGAGTTCAAGTCGATACTTGAACGAAAAAGCCGATTTACTAAATTAAAAATGAACGGAACGAATGTAAGAATACGCAAAAATATTGCTCAAAGGATGCCATCATTTGAAGGTTATATTATATCACCCTGTAGAACTCATCAGTTCACTGTTCACTATGTGGCATTTAACATCAAAAAACTTTTACAATAGCTTGAAATTCCATAGGGATATTCTAACCACGCGCCTATTACCCTTTTTATACGCTAATGGAATATTTATTTTCTTGTGCGTCCGGGGTTAAAAAAGCTCAAGCTCTCTGGAATTTCGTCGTTAAAGAGAGCTACCACACAGCGATGTTAATTTTTGGCCAGGTTTTTGTGTTTGATGTAGTATCGTCCTTTTTGTCCACAGGAGGATTACAGTAGTCTTTTTCGTCTTTACATGTAGTTTAAATTTGGTCACGGCCTGTTGTGTACTCGATGAACTTAGAAGTTGTGAGTCATAATAACGTCGTGATTTGGATTCTTATCCTGTTTGTATTGGCTGTCATGGTAAACTGAACAATTGGCTGAAGTTAAATCACTTGACGCTTAGCATAAGTTAATCTAAATTCATGATCATTGGTAGCAGTCAAAGACTGAATAAGATTGATTCTATTTCCTTTAAGATTGATAACATGGATCTTGCGTAAGTAAATCGTTTAAGTACTTAGGTATTGTTATCAATAATCGTTTAACTTGGCAAGATCATTTTGATCAAATGTTTTCTAAGATAAATAAGAAGCTGGGTCTACTTAAACGTATTCGTTATTGCCTACCTTTAGATGCTAGATTGCTGTTTTTTAACAGCTATGTTCTGCCATTGTTTGACTATGCTGATATCGTATGGGGGGATAGGGGCAACTCCACTCTAATGTTGCAACTTCAATCTTTACACAATAAAGCTGCAAAAATAATTTTAGATCTGCCTGTTGGATCATCTGCTAGTGAGGCCCTGAATAAACTGAATTGGAAAACTCTCGCAAGACGTGGGGCCGAGCATAGGGCAACTTTTATTTATAAATGTTTAAATAACGTATTTTCACATCGTTTTAATATTGAATTCAATAAGGATAAACATGATTATAATACTAGATGTAAAAACAATATCCGTAAGAGTGCATCTAATAGGGACTGGGGCCATTGGACCTCGACAAACTTTGCCTCAAACGATTGGAATAAATTAGACCTTTCAATTAGACAAAGCCCATCATTAGCTAGTTTTAAAAGAGTGTTAAGAAATGTAAATAGTTTTTAGTTTAATTTTTATGTATTCATATATTAGTCTTTATTTTTCCTTTTTGTTCTTTTTTAATTTTTGAGGACTCTTTTGTAAATCACTTATCAGTGAAATTGATATCCTCAATAAAGACTATTATTATTCAATAAAGACTATTATTATTAATAACTCACAGTACATAAAGTCTTACGTTTCCTGTTTTTGTCTCACCTATTGTATGGAATATGTGTAAAAGTTTTCAATATGAACCGGTATATTTCAAGAACTACACTAAGACTGAAAATACAATTGATCGACAACATACAGATCGGGGGCGCCAATTTCCCTTTCGTAAACGGCCTTTGCCATTTTTAACGGCCGATGCCACCATCTGGATTTCGTACGGGTAGATCTACACTACCGCAAATTTTAACTCTGCGTAGACTCATAGAGGGAATAAAAGAAAAACAGCTACCTGCAGTATTGACTTCCGTAGACTTCAGTAAAGCCTTTGATTGAAGGCATATGGAATTCCAACAAAGATAGTGGATGCCATCAGCATACTCTACAAGGACCGAAGCCCAGGTGATAACTCCTGATGGTGATACGGAATTCTTTGAAATTCTTGCGGGAGTTCTGCAAGGAGACACACTCGCACGTTTCCCATTTATCATAGTCCTGCATTATCCCCTTAGAGAAGCTACTAGAGAAACAATACGATAAGGATATGAAAGGTCCCTGTTCGAGGTTCTGGATCGACCTTTCGTTGCTATTTTCATTCTTTTCAATAGAAACACTCTCAATAACAGGTCAAAAAATTTTTAAGTCTCTTAAAAATGGCAGTGACTGTTTACGAAAAGCGACAACTGCACCGGGAGCATCCTCGGAGACCCAGGAGCAGTCAGTCGGGTCGGGAGAAAAGGCAGGACGAACGTTTTCAAGTACGGGCGAAAGAGCCCCTGGATACCGACTCTCACTGAACTATTTCCAAAAATTCAAGCAGATGCAGGCTCCTGATCGGGCACAAAAAATGCTTTGTATTATTGTGCCCAATCGGCGAACAGTTTCTCCTGAGTTCTTTTCGTGAGTTCGTACATGATGGCTATTGTCTCGATCACGGCATGTCTGGCTCATGCACCAAAGAAATGCAGGCAGTCAGGAAACTTTCAGTTTGATATAAAATCCCCATCTGATTTCAAAATATTGTCTGCCCGAAAACTAAAGACGCTTTTCTAAAAATACAAGTTTGAGCTTACAACAGGTATTCACGCTTGCATCGGTCACGCGTCTTGCGTAAATATTAGGGAGTTTTTAAAAGATACCACGATGGCTGACAGCCACGAAAACGTCGCATGGAAAAGTGAATTCACATTTTTTCAGTCTCTATCGTGATTATTCCAATCTCTTACTTTCTCAAATGCAAGCGCTGACTCTTCTGGAGCTGAATTTCTATTAACCACATCCTGCAAGTTCATGAAGAGAATGAATTTTGTCATTGCTTGTTTACGTCCCTCACAAAACGTGAAATTAGGCATTTTCACGGGTAGTCGTGCAGTTGACGGCAAAGAAATGTACAAAAAAGCGTGATGCACGTGCAAAGTTGTTGTCTTGCCTTGTGAAGCTATTGCTAATTTGACTTTCTTGTCCCCGCTGCATCTTGAAGTTCCTATTGTTTACGATACATTGTGATCCGTCAAAAACAGAATATTCTCGGGACAAATTAAATTGCTCCTGCTGAGAGCATCCCAAACGTTCCTTCGTTTCTTGTTAGGAAAGTAGAAAATAAAAGCTTTCCTCGCACGCACAAGCTTGGTGAACGAACCGGGCAAGTGTGGCGAGACAATAGCCGTCGTGTACGAACTCACGAAAAGAACTCAGGAGAAACTGTTCGCCAATTATTGGGCCCAATAATACAAAGCATTTTTTGTGCCCAATCAGGAGGCGGCATCCGGTTGAATTTTTGGAAATAGTTCGGTGAGAGTCGGTACCCAGGGGCTCTTTTGCCCGTACTTGAAAACCTTCCTCCCGCCTTTTCTCCCGACCCGACTGACTGCCCCTGGGTCTCCAAGGATGCACCAGGAGCAGCTATAGGATCACTTATTATTACTATCCTTATTTTTTGACTGTCATGGTAAGTCTCATTATTTTCGTAACCTGTGTGAACTCTTTTCAGAGACATTCGTAAATTTTGTAGCTTAAAAAATGTTTAAAAAATGGTTCCAATCTAGTTTGATTTTAAAGCCCCGTGCAAACGGACGCAACATTAGGGCCGTTTATAGGAGAGAAAATAAGCCGCGGCTTACTCTGGCCGCGGCTTACATAAGACGCGAAAGGAACCATTTATACGAGTACGGCTTATATTAGACGCGAACTGCTCGTATAAATGGTTCACGGCTTAGTTCGCGGCCAGATCGGTCCAATGATGACGTAGTTTGGTTTGGTGCCTCGTTTTGGGGTAATTGCGTTCACTCGCAACAAAGGCTTGGGCGAGCAAAAATGCTAAACGACTGGCTTTGGCCCGTAAAAAACGCTGTTTTTTTTCACTGTCTTTTTCATTTTAATTTAAACTGTCTCTTCGGTTAAGATTGGTTGTTGGGTTCCCAGGTAATTAATTGGTCAAAGAAAATTGGGAAACTTATGCGAAAACCCCGACGAAAGATTCGACAGCAATCCGTTGAGTGGTTTCATCGAGATGTCCCCGCAATCTCAACCTCGCTGCATATGAGCAGGATTTGTTTTTCTTCTGGGGCACTCCACACATTTCTTTTTTACGTGAATCTCTATCCGCCATTTTCCACTTTGTAAATGTTAATGTAAACAAAACTCATTTTCCCGCCACTGCAACGCGCGTCTCTCGGCCGTGAAGGTCTGGGATATAATTGAAAACAGAGCATGCGCAGCAGTCGCTCACGGCTTCAGCAAGCCGCGGACAACGTTTGAGTGCATTTATACGAACACTTTCACGTCCAAGATAAGCCGCGGCTTGGAGAAGCCCATCCCAAAACCCCTCGGCCAGGATAAGCCGCGGCTTGAGCTGGCCTTGGGTTGAATAAGCCCTGAACATAGATTTTGTACCATTTATACAGGGTGTTCGCGTCTTATGTAAACCGCGGCTATAGTAAGCCGTGGCTTATTTTCTCTCGTATAGACGGTCCTATTGTTGGCGAACAACTCCCAACATTGTTGGATGTTACATGTTACGTTCGTTTGAGTAACCTGTTACATGTTGTTGCTTGTTGTTGGGAGTTGACGCGCAAAGTTTGAAACCGGTCAAACTCTTAGCCACATGCAAACGGACGCAACAACTCGAAACATCAGTTTGGGCCAACAATTTCGAATATCTTAAGATAGCTATGAGTAATTAAGCGGGTCATACGTACTAGATCTTGTAGATGGTAAATAGAAATGGAAATTTTAAAGTCGAAAACATATCAACTTGAATTTTATTCTAAAACACAACAGAGGCAGTAAAATTAATTTATCAGACCCTTCTCTGAGTGCGTATCCCCGGCGTTGAATAGCCAGTCAGAACAAAGACCAACCTGCTGCTTTTAATCGGTCGACAGAGATCTAGAGATTAGAGATCTAAATATCTGAATTGAATCGAAGCATTCCAAGAACAAGATGGCAGTATTTTTCCTTGCGCGTAGGTAATATTACGAAAAAATAAATGTCCTTTTAAAGGGCACTAAAGAAAACATTTTTGCTGGTCATTTTTTTATAGGATCATGCCTCCCTGTAAAGGTAGAGGACAGAAGCGTGATACTCGATGCTAGAATAACTGCAAGTTCTTATTATGGGTTTGGCGGTTCAAATCCATATTATCCATATTTTGGACGGTTAAATGAGAACAGAGGAAGAGGTGGTTGGTGTCCCAAGACTTCCTCAATTTCTGAGTATCTTCAAATTGATATGGACAGAGACCGTTTCGTTTGTGGAGTGGCAACACAACAAGCCAAAGAAAGTCAGTTGACTACTAGTTATAAGATACGTTTTTCATCGAATGGTGCAACTTGGAAAACCTACAAAGAGAATAAATCTGAAAAGGTAAACATAGTGCAAGATAAAAAGTAAGAAATATACTACATCCTTTTGTTATTACTATTTATTACTATTTACCTTAGGTTAACTTTATTTTCCTAGGTTAGCTGTATGTGCATATTTTTAACGCAGTTCTTAATTTTTATGCTGCTAACTTTTATAACATTTGATTTTAGGATTTTTAATGTTATTTTAGCTTTAGTATTTTAATTTTTATAGAGGACCCTCCTGAAAACCCCACTTAGTGAAGGACGCTTCCTCTTACAATATGTATTTTTATTATCATTATTAATTGTTATTATTATTATTATTACTATTATTGTTGTTGTTGTTGTTGTTGTTGTTATTATTATTATTTGAATTACAAACGGTATTATGAAAGTGGAAATGATCCTCGCAGTTGAATAAACAACCTAAGCAGTTGATAAAGTACCTGAAAAAATTTAGGCTTGACCTGAAATACAACCCTGGGCCCAGTTGCTTGAACGCGGGTCAGCGCTAACCCGGGGTTTAATTTAAACCCGGGTTTCTTTTTCTTTTTATCAAAAGCACCCTCTGGGATAATTTTCTCTATTTTTTTTAGCATATCCAATCATCAAATTGTAGGCGAAGAGAATTCAACTGAATAGGCTTTTTAAGCTCTCATATCTGAGTTCAAGATTTGCACTAACCCTGGGTTTTCTTAACCCAGCTTCGAACAACCCGGCCCTGACCTTTACGATGATCGGACGCAACGCTCTGTCATGATTAAGTGGGTTCATAAAAAAGCCGATGGTCGAAATGAAATCAGGATGGCAATGTATGAAATGACTCATATTTTGGAATGCGGATAAAGATATGAAAGTGGAAATGATCCTCGCTGTTGAATAAACAACCTGCCAGTCGGACACCGTAATTTTGGCCCTGGCAAAGCGACTTTTCAGAGAGCTTTCCTTATTATTTACTAACTCGTGGATCGACGAGTCTTTTTAAGCTCCTTTCACAATAAGTAAAGCGATTGCGATTGCATCTTGCGTCGCGTAAGTGTTAAGGACGGCCAGACTATTAGAAGATACAATACAGCGACTGTGGATCGGGACTTTGAGCGAGATACCAAAATATAGGGAACAAGGTCTTTGTTTGGTCATTGGCCAGAAATGCTACTGTCAAACCAGACTTTCCAAGTTATCAGAGTAATTGCCAACATGACAATGTTATTTATTTGATTCCGGTATTTAATTATAGCCCCTCACCAACATTGACGGAATTTTAAAAAAAATGGGAACATTTTAAATTACCCCGTCGCGTTCCATTCGTAAATCAGTTTCGGTCGGCTTTGTTTTGCCACCTTTAAAGTTTTCACCAAAATACAATTTAAATCAAGGTGTCAGATCTAAGGCACCCTGCGAGCAGAGGCTACATTTTCGCTGTGTAAGCTGGCGTTGGAAAAGTAGCCTCTGCCGACAACCGTTCAAATTTGTCCAGAAATCTGGCTTTTTCCTGTTCTTGACCGGTTTAGAGCATTGCGTAAGTCTTGCGTGAGTCGGTTGTCGGCAGAGGCAGCTACCTTTTGCACGCCAGCTCACACAGCGAAAATTTATCCTCCGCTCGCAAGGTAGAAGTAAGGGGAAGAATCCCAAAGCAAACATCAATTTTTGCTCAACATAATTTTCAAGCGACCAAAAATACATTCCCTTTAAATTCACTTTTTTCCTTCAGGTATTCGTTGGAAAAAGAAGCATCTTACAGCATTCCCTCAGCACTACCATCAAGGCCAGATTTGTTCGGTTTTATCCCGTTGCATATAGTTCTTGGCCATGCCTGAGAGTTGAAATATTTGTCGTCCGTTGACGCATCGACAAGGCTCGTTTAAGAGAGCGTAATGGTTATGTAAAACTTAGTGTTAAGTTCTTGCTTACTTGAGGATTCATTTACGCTATGTAAAACAGCAATTGAACGCATGCATTGCAATTTTCGCCCGTACCAAAGAAAGGGGGAAAAGTGCTGTGCTGCCACAGTGATTTGCTAAATGGTCACTTATTAGTAGGTTAAGCTAGGACCACCTTGTGAAACATAATGTTTCAAGAAGCAGTTTTTACTTTTTCATTAACAATGTCAACTCTAAAACAAAAATTCTTTCTTTACCGTTCAAATAAAAACATGTACCAATTAATTCCTAGCAAAAGAGATTTTTTTTAATTAATAATTTTTTCTAGGACAAACTTTGTCTGATACCAAGCAGTTCCGCTCTTGTTCTTCAAAATAATACAGACAAAAGTTTGCGGGGAAGATGAAAACTCAGTACTGCTTGATCGAAAAACTTTCAAAAGTTCACTTTCTTCTGAGTAGCCTGAAGGATCTCCATAAAGATGTGGTCTGTCAATAAAGGCTTTGTTTCATTGTTTGCCTCACGAAAGTTGTTTCCAGTCTTAGTTACAGGTGATGGGGTCGGTTTATGGAGCTGGACTATTCATACCAGCATGGTTGCTAGAGATTGGTGTACCACGAACCTCACTCATGGTTCGTGGGTTTTGATTCGAAGTATTGTTGGGGTTGTTAGAGGACGAAACTGTTCTCTCAGCGGTCCTGTGATAGAGATCGGCTGATCGTAGGCATCAAAACTTCAGGAATGACAATTCCGAAAAGAAATGGTCAACAAAATTCAAAACGAAATAAACTGAGCAAAGTAATCCATTTAGCAACATTCATATACATGGTCAGTTGTATATTTGAAGGCTCAGCCAAGCTTTAAGACAATGGTTTAGGGGTAATAAGTCTATAACGTCCAGGTCAATAGAAGTATAACGTTTTCATTTTCTTAATAGAGAGTTTAAGAGTCACGTTTACGGCAAACGGCAAACAGCAAACGTCAGATTCCAGTTGAAAATTTCCCAGCGAAGAAAATTAGCAGATAAAAACTGTCCAAAACAAATCTTATGGATAAAACTGGCGCGAAACGACTTATTTTTGAGTAGAAGTAATTAACAGTAAACGACAATTAAGGGGAAAACTTGATCACGTGGTACAAATTCACGTTTGCCGTTTGGCGTAAACGTGAATCTTTATCCCTCTATTATTACAATGAATTGGGGAACTTCTTAAGAATCTCCAGAAGGATTTTCTTTATTTGATTTTAGATTTAAATAGAGATTTCCTCAACGACTTTAGAGATATTGAACTGTAGTCCGTTCCATATCGCAACACCAGTTCTTGCTAATGATTTTCCATCTTTTCAGTCCGAGAGCACCCAACATAATAACGAGGATTTGACATTTAATGCATCAACTATTCCAACGAACTCTAGAGAGAACCAGGGCAAGAACTAGGGCCCAGTCCCTTGCATAAAACATACTGTTACTAAACGGAAGTCTCTACAGGTAATCAGTTCTTAAAGGTACAAAAAAGAAAAAAGAAAAAAAAAACGCTGTTCCGGCAAAAATAAAGTGGAAAGTCCTTGGCAATTGCAGGCTAATCGTCGGAGCCAGGGGGAGGAAGCTACTTTGCATACATTCTCTTAAATGAAATCCAAACGATGTTCTCACAATTTGCATAGCGATCATCAAAGGACATGCCAACGGATTTTGGTATTAATCATGCGCATTACGTCACAATCCAAATATCAACGGTTTTGAGAAGAAACCAAAACATGGCGGTCGAAGGGGGTTGGGGGGGGGGGGGGGGACTGTTTCTCACAATTATATTTTGGTATTTCGCAAATTTATTGAATTTATGTCGCGATTTAGACATAGTGTGTCAAGCCATTTTCTTGTTCGCAGAGTTTTGATTATGCAACGTATGGTCGATAAGAACCGCCGAAGATTTATGTAATAGAGTAGCATTTTGCTGAAAACCTAAGGAAAGTTAAGGTCGCTTCAAGGTACAGAGATTTCAGCAATAGTCATCTGTTTATGAGGATCGTTTTGACTTCTAATTTTGTATTCAAGGTTTTGACTGATCGTTATAAACGAAGCGGAAGTTACAGTTAAACCAGGTCAAGCGTTCCTGTCGCTAACAAACTAATGAATTCATTAATGCAAAAATGATTTCGTTTAGTGATTCACTAATCCACTCATAATATGAATAACCCAACAGTCAAATTGGACCTCGATTCAATAATGAAATATTGATTTGGTTTATGAACAAAATCTACCTGTTCTTTATTCTCGTCTGTTGTGTTCAATCGTATTTGCTTCCCTTTTCCTGCCGTTTACGATTGCGTTTTTCATTTCCTTAAATAAAAATAACAGCTAGAATAGACAGACCGCAAACGCAAAGAAACTGACAAAGGCCGAGGATCGAAATCCACCAATCACCGCTCATACACTGACCTCAGTTTGACCGCAGTGTTTTCTAAGAGGTCAGGTCTGTTGCACTAATTACTGGCAGCAAAATGGCGTACATGTAACAGTTTGTTTGGGTTTGAACTTCAGAACTCGCCCGCACTCGACTCTTAGAAAAAAAGAAGAAAAACAAAATTCTGAGGTCGACTTGTGGAAATTGTAGTTTTTCAAAAAACAGTAATCGAATCAACATTCGATTATGGAATCGAGGCTAAATATGAATATTGGAAATCATTTTTTCGTTAATGAATTCATTAGTTCGTTAGCGACGGGAACGCTTGACCTGGTTTGACTGTAAATGTTATGTACACCTAATTGCAATAACGTTGTCATAGAAAAAAACAAAAAGCAAAAAAGCCAAATAGGAATGAATTAGCTTTGTGATTTACATTTGCGTATTTTGATTCAGTATTTAACAATTATTTAAGAATTCATTCACAATAGCAAGAGATAATTCTGTAATTCCGCGCTGTAAGATAGACAGGCGCCATAGTCATTTTAGAGCCAACATTCTCCATCAAAAGAAGTCGCACAATTCGAGAAAGGAAAAGGTAAATTGGCGCGAGCAATGTTATGTCTCAGTTGTCGCACGTTCAGTCGCCAATCTATTATGTCCTGACAAACGAAGCTTGGTTTGTGGCTCAGGTGAGAAACTGGCGGAAGACCCCCTTACCCTCTCTGCGATGAAAAGTCCTGCCTACGCCCCTGATTTGTTGCTTGAAAATTGTGATCAGATGGTGTTGTGCACTGCAAACCATAACGCAGCCTGGCTTCTCTATTTAGCACTAATCTAAAACACGCGTTGAGTTCCTGGAATTTACCTCAGGCTATATTTATTGAAAAAAAATGGAGCCATTATTTCTTTGGTAGTTATCCGATGTGCTTTGTAATTCGAGCACGTTTGAAATTCGCTAGATGATTCAGCCTTGAATTGCATGAGAATGACAGTAAGAAACTGATGCAAATGATTTCTCTTATGTTACGTGATTAATATTCAGCTGTAAGCGTGTGTGTTGTGAATGTTGCAAGCTATGATAATTACATGCTAATTTAATTCCTATTTAACTTTTTGCTTTTTGCTTTTTGCTTTTTTCTATGACAACCTTATTGCAACTAGGTGTATGTCACTGTGGTCAGGGGGCTGAGGTTAAACTCATTATAATCCATCTAATGCAGCTATTCAGAAAATGGTTTATTATTTACCAACTATAAGTCCTTTGCCATTGAACAGTGTTTTAAGGAGAAAAGACAAGCAAAAAAAGAGGCAAGAGGCAAGCTGACTTTTTGAACTAACATCGCTTACGATATGTGGGTTACGTGCGACGAATAGAGAACGGTCACATACCAAGGGGCGTAATGTTATATGGCAAGCCGGCCACTTTACGGAGGCACACACCAGACACCAGCTAGGAACTGCACACCACCGTGGCTGGCGCCATGCTGTTTGAGAAGGCGAATCATGAGTGGCAAGAAAAAGCGGAACCAAATCAACTCAAATCACTGGTTTCTTTGTCCCTTTTGCAGTCGGAAGACTGAATTGTAGGATACTTTACAAGCTGTGATATATATACTAATACGCTACATTTATTGACAAGATTGGTATTTAACACTAACAAAATTTGAGAAACGTTCAGTCCTTGTGGTCATGGACCTGCTAGAACTCCCTGATCTTAGACACACACTGGTAGATATAGGTACCACTCTGTTGTGTATTAGTGGGTATAATGGATGACCTGGCCGAATCTTACCTATAAATTTAATAGACGAGACTGCCCGACGGTCAGAAAGAGTGGATAATGCAGCTTTTTCAAGTGATGTTTCATACAAAATTCCAGGCCAAGTGATAGAAAGGGCCCTTTTTTGCACGTTCTCAAGATAGCAAGCAAGATACTTAGGCACGTCAGCAAAGGTGTGCAGAGCAAACAAGTAAGTGGCCGCCATGACTGGCGCCGCGTGAGAATGAGTACCAAAATGAGAACAAAAAATTGGATGACAGGAGACAATGTACAGAAATGAACAAAAATTTTGCAGACTAAATCGTCCAATCCACTGTCTAAACGTGTTTGTAACACTTGTGAAAGGGACATGTCACGCAGGGATAGGACTCAGTGCTGAGCCTTGCACTTCTAAAACTGCAATCAACATTGCCTAGCTGATTTTGGCCAGATAGGCGCGTTCCTACCATAGCTTCGATTCTGTTTCAAAAGGAACCTCTAACTGTGAATTCTTTAAAAGTAAAGATTTTGTTTAATTCACGAATGGCCTATTACAATCAATTCTCTCTATAGCAGACACTTCAGAGACCTAGTGTCCTCATTAGCGAGAGCTGAGTCCGTAATAGCGGAGTTTATTTCAGTCAAGAATATCTGTAATTTATTTTATCCTAGGATTTAGCTGCTGTCCGTATTATCGGGGTGTCTGTAAGGCGGGAGTTGACTGTACTCTGGCAAAAGACTTACGCCAAACTGCACCTCTGGGATAACAGCACCACAAGTGGTTCTTAATTCCTCTTCCTTCGCGATTAGCAGTACGTTGAACTTGGCTAATTAAGAGCCTTTTCCACTTAGGCTCTCTCCACTGATTTCCGCCTTTAGCCGTCAAGCACAGCTTAAACAACCCCCCCACCCCCCGCCTTTTCCTCCTCCGCTCGTAGATAGGGGAGTAAATGACCGTATATGGTATCTTGTTCTTGTTCTTGCAGATTCCAGATACCAAAGGGAAAATCTTGGACTCAAAGGAAGGAGACGGTTTCCTAGGAAACAGTGGTCAAAGGAAACATTGCTCGGGACGATTGACGGGGAAATTAACGGCAGCTTAGTTGACTTGAATGAATCTCTATCTGTAATTAGAGTTAGGCCTTCTTGTGCGTAACAAAAACTCAATTTTATGCGTTTATGTAAAGAGTTAATACCATAAAAGAAAAATTAGAATAAAACCAACTTGGAGGAGCATGTCTTCTTAATGATTTTTGACGCCTGAGGCAAAACAGTTCTTCAAAAAACACAAAAGCTTTACAGTGTTGTTAGAGTCAGTTTTTCCCAAGCATCCATCTTGAGTACCTTAAAGTAGGAGACCGCAGGAAAGAAATGAGAGGGAGAATAAGTGTGAGAAAGCGGATACTAGTTCACATGCTTCACATGCTATACAACAGAGTCCCCTCTTGAAAGACAAGTCTCTAGGTAGACCATTCTGTTGTAGCTCATTCCCTCTTTCTTTTTTAGCCTCATCAATTCAAGTCATGCGCCTCATGTCATGTTTCAATAAAGAAAAATTATGCCTTTGTCCTGTTAAAAAATCATGCATTCATACACACGTGATTAGTGTTGAGTGGTCTGAAATGGTAATTAAAAGTAAGCACACTTAGTCTAAAGATGCCTGCATGTGAGTATCACTATTTTTCCTCTTTTAAATAGTGAAATATTCACATGTGAAAATGACACCCTTACTTTGTTATGACTACTTGACAGAACAAGTAAAACTCCAGCAAAAGTGTATAAAAAATATAATATGTAAAAAATCTCTCATTAAACAAAATATAATTAACATTTGCCACTTTAGATACAAGAAGGAGACTGGGCCTTGTTTACTTTCGCAAAGACTTCTGGGACTGTTACTGGGGACAGGAAAAAATGGACTAGTAACGATCCCAGAAGTCTTTGCGAAAGTTTTAATTGGGCCCAGTTTCTTTCAAGTTTCTGAAGTAACGAATGGACAGGGATGTAAGAGACATTTAGAGGGAATGATCACAGGCTACTTTGATATCCAAAGTGTCCAGTTCCTTTTAAATTTTCGATAGTGATGACTCTTATCTTTCGAGGCGTTAAAATTAATATTCTAGGTAACTCTGGAATCATGGGTCTTTAGGATGAGTTAATATTTTTGGTTTCAGTCCTGTTCTTGTTCTTGTTCTTTTCATATGTTTGTTTTGTTTTTTATGTGTTTTTCTTTTTGGAGATTCTGTTGAACCAGATCTTTCAAGAAACTGCATTCTACTTATCGCTTAAAAAAAAATACCGTTTTATTGATCTAATTTCCTTTTCATTTACCGAGGTCCTTACTCTTTTAAGGTTGACCAGTAAACTTTCTGGATTTACAGGTTTTAAAAGGGAGTTTTAGCAAACGACGACGGCGACTGCAGCGAGAACGAACGTGAAAACAGCAATAGGCTTATTAAGCAAAACAACAAATTTGCACCTGCATCACGCTTTAATAGTAATAAATTACTATCAGGAAGAAGGAGACATCAGTTTCAATATTCGGGAAAAGTAAATTCAGTGTTTGCTTATTCTGAAAACAGAAGCCGATTGCCTATGGTGCTATTCTTTAAAAGGTACTTTTCAGTTTTAGAAGCACTATAAATTGCTCCAAACTTTGCTCTGACGTCGAATGACTTGTTCCTCGACATTTTTAAAATATCCCTTGGTAGTTTTGGTTCAAACTCCTGCTACATACATTTTGATGTATTGCAATGCATCCTCAACGGCTTTTTTTGCTGTACGTTGTTTCCAATTCAGGAAAAAGGTATTGGGATTGTAAGAACTGTCCAGCACCTTTGTTTATGACCAGAAAATAAGCACGAGCGGCAGCTGTGCGAGGAATTCGCACCTCAGCTAGGAAGGACGAATGACAATGATGCCTATGTCTGTGAACCGATCCAGTGTATAAACATGTATTGCAGAGCAAAACATAATAATCAAGAAAAAAAAATACCCATTCATTGAAGGAAGGAGCGACAAAAATTTCAGAGTTGTAAATTTATTCACGGGCAGTATTTTTGTAATTTTATTTTGCACTGTGAGTTATTCGGTTCACAGGCATGGTCATCATTGTCGTTCGTCCCCCCTGGGTGAGGTGCGAATTCCTCGCAGAACTACCGCTCGTGCTCATTTTGTAGTCATAAACAAATCGAAACAAAGGTGCGGGACAGTTCTTTCTGAGCTCTGATACGAGGTAGCGTCCAATCTCAATACTTTTTTCCTGAGTTGGAAGCAACGAACAGCCGTAAAAGTCGTTGAAAATGCATTGCAATACATCAAAATGCAGCAGTAGTTTGAGCCAAAACTGCCAAGGGATATTTTAAAACTGTCGAAGAACAAGTCATTCTACTTCAGAGCAAGGTTTGGAGCAATTTATAGTGCCTCTAAAACTAAAAAGTACCTTTTAAAGAATAGCACGATAGGCAATGGGCTTTTGCTTTAAGAATTAGCAAACGTTGAATTTACTTGTCCCGAAAATTCAAACTGGTGGCTCCTTCTACCTGATAGTAATTTATTTTTAAAATTCCAACACAATTTCACAGCTGAATTTTGAGCGACTTTTAGTTACGGACTTCTGCTCCAACGATTTTTCCCAAATTCTTCTGGCATATTTATTACATCAATTAAAGCCGATACCAGAAATTTCAGTAAAAAATATCAGTAAATTTTTTTACTAGACGCGATTTTCTTTGAACAGTAGAGTCCTTTTAAGCGCTAATTTCTCAAGAAATATTTACCATCAATGAAATCGGGATATGTCGTTCTATCGCCGAATGATATCTGTTGTTTTTTGCAAAGTTTCGCAGCCATAGAGTTAAAAACCAAAAAGTTATGACGGAAAATTTGTCACAGCAAAATGCTCTTCTATTAATTGCGGAGCCACCTTAATGGTCCTGGAGTAATGTTGTCAAATATTTCGGTGTGTTACCCCAATGAAGTCCTCGGAGACGAGCACGTGTTAGCAATTCTCCCAGAAAGAATCAAACGACTTGTTTAGTTTGTTTTTTTGTTATTTTTTTTTTGCTTCTGATGAAAGATATATTGTTTACAGGCCCCTATTTTTTTGCCCACAAGCAAGAGGTCGCGGTCGAGTTCGAACGTTTGCTGTGACGAGCAGCCATGTTGGTTTCATGTACCAAGGAGGGGTGGGCGTCGGATGTCGCCAGTCCTCCCGCAGTACGTTCCTGCACGCTTCTTTTCCCAGAGAGGTTTTATACTTTTCCCTGTTTAAACCAAGACGGCAACTTAAGGGGAGATTTCATTTGAATTTTGGGGCAATTGGGGCTGAATTGAGAATGAAAGAAAGAAGGATAGAAGAGGGTATACACGTAAACCAGTTAGTTCGCTGATTGGCTCAGGGCCACCTTGCTGTGGTGGCGGACTGTCTGGACTTTTGTCTATTAATTATTTACTTCAAATTATAATTTTAACTACCCTTAAATCCACTATTTTCTCATTTTCCCATAACTTTTAATATTTGCCCTTCAAACATTTATTGATTACAAATATTCTAATAATCACCAAAAAAATTCTCAAAAACTCATCGTAACACGAACTTCAGGATCAGTGATTTATTTTTAAAATCGAATGACATTTTGACAAGATTTTCAAGGAAAAGTGCTCAAGTATAATACAAACAGGGCGTTTAACTGTAACTCCCCTTTCAAATGGTAAGCGTTCGAACTCCACGATCTTGCGGCAAAATGGGTGAATGTAAACATGTAAATTTAAGAAATTAAAGTGACGAGAGAGCAACAACAAATCGAATTCAACTCGCTTAAGGTGGATGAACATAGTTTTGAGGGCGGTCAGCGGTAACTCGCGTGACGGCGCTCGTTTTTAATGAGACAAACAAACAAGGCGGCGAAACAAGCAATGGTACACCGAGAAAACGATTTTTCAAAATCTGCTTATTAAAATTTTGCGATATTTGGCAGAAGTTTTACTTTACTAATGAGAACTTTAAAATGGAAGTTGAGCCGACGAATTTTGTGACACATTTATGAAATGATTAAATATCATGAGTAAGCTATGTGCAAGTTTATAGGAAAATCTAATAAGCGAATTTTATGTAAACTAAGCAAAAGTGAAATTTTAAGGTTGTATTCAATCGTTCATGTTGCCATGGAAACTACGAAAACATAACATTTTACTTGTCAATCAAAATCTTTCATCAGTATATTTTTCACTTGCCAAGGTTCAGCTTGTGAGCTGTAACCTTTCTCTTGTCATGATTTTACAAATGACATATACTCACAAACTGCTAAAACTATGTTCAACTACCTTCAATACGAACACCCTATTAATACAGACACTTACGATGCCCCCCTCAGTGTCCGTATTAACAGCCTTAGGGTTTGACTGTACTGAATTTCTGTGTTTTTTTGTTTTGTTTATTTTTTTTTCGTTTGCTCTTTTTGCGTCAATGATATCATTGTCTCTCCTTTATAGATGTTTGTAGGAAACCAGGACAAAAATACCATTGTAAAAAACTCACTCAAGAGTAACGTGAAAGCCAGATTTGTTTGGTTTTATCCAGTTTTGCACTATCGCCACCCTTGCCTAAGGGTCGAAATATTTGCGCTAAAATAAAAAAAACTGAGCCTAATCTGAAAACGGTATTCAAACACTAATGTCTGGAAAGAAAGGGAAACTTTATCTGTAGCTTTTCAATAGAGCAATCGATTTAAAAGAGAGAGAGTATGTATGGATTCACTGCTTATTACATGCAGTTGTACGTATACTATCTGTACACGTACACACTGAGTCCGTGAAAAAATGCTTTTAGTGTTGACGAAAGTGTCTAGTTCTTTCCAAGTCTCTTAATGTCTGTCCATCCCCTGTATAACAAGCGTTAAGACCTAGTGCATGCTTGCTGATCGCACGGCTACCCTTACCACTGAAGCTTAGTTTCTACTTTTTTGTGATCGTTTATTTTTAGCATTGCGTCTTGTTAAGCATTACCGAGGTCCTGTCAGGGTCAAATTCCGACAAGCGACCTGACCTTGAAACAGCGACATAGGACAGTAAAAATGGCGACAAACGACACAAAGATGGGCTGAAACTGTGACAGCGAGAGAAAAAAGCAAAAATACAATTATAGTAAAAAAATACCGACAGCAACATGGCTTCCTCCCCTTTATATGCGAAACGACAGGCTTTGCAATTCAGACTAGGGACAAGCGCAACGCAATTTGGGTAAATTGTTGTAATATATATTTTTGTTCTATTCTTTTGTTTACTTCTTCATAGCCTTGCCGTAAGGATCAGTTTGCCGTATCATATTTTTTCCAGGCATTGAATCACCGCCAGTGAAAAGAGAGTTTATTATGGTTTTGTGTCGGTGTATTTAGGCTACTACATATGTTGCTCTACGAAGCTATAGACTCCTGTAAGTGAGTTTATATTGTTTTTTGCAATACCAGACGTAGTTAATGGAAAAAAATCGTTATCGGAAATCAATCGATATCGTGGGCTTTGGAATCTGGAATTCATCTCAAGGAATTCGGAATCCATGATCCACTGAGAATCCAGAGTCCGAGACGGCCTTGAATTGTCTTGCTTATATATTATGTGGTGCGAGTGAAAAATTCAGTAAGTGCGTTTATGCATGCTCTATAACCCTAGTCGTCGTTTTTCGTTTTTCTTTGTTTACCTTTTTTTTTTTTCATTTTCGGTTTTCTTTTATGTTTAGGAAGTTTTTAAATTCTAAAATAGCAATACAGGGTTATAGAAAATATAAAGTCAATGCTTCCTTATCTACTGACACCTTTGGGAAATGCGATCATGACAGAAGGACTGATAATAAATAGTAAGCTGATTCTGACAGGTCACCGGTTAAATGCACCTTTTGAAAGTTCTACGAAAATAAGAATAATTTTGGAAGATGTTGTTACTTCCAGCTTCAAGAAAATTTTGTCAAAAATATTTCAGCCTTGTCACTGATCTAAAACTTATTAAAATTACCTCGCCTGATAGGTTCGTCGTGATTTTATTTACTTATTTAATTAATTATTTATTTATCTATTCCATATTTAATGTCGTCAGTAGGTATTTACGTGCAAAGTTTAGCTTAGATGATTGATTGATTTGATTAAACAAACCGTCCTATTCATATAACTGGAAGTCGTACGTGGTACACTACAACTGATTGCCTTTTTTTTATTGGATGTCGTTAAACAAATGGTTAAATAATAACTGATGAAGAAGACTTGGTAAGCGTTTGTTGTTTAACGACATCCAATCAAAAAGAGGCAATCAGCGGGACGGTTTCTGGCTGGCACGTATGAATCTTGCTACGCATTCCAGTCGCTCGAATACTGTGGGATTTTTATTTTCTTCGAGGGCTAGCTCCGGGCCGTTTGGATGGATTTTCGATTGGAAGGTACGAGAAGAATCGTGAATCTTTTGACCTTTATGCTGCGAAGTTTGAAAGCGGAGCGATGCGATTTGGGGGGGGGGGGGGGGGGGAAATCGCTCCGGCGCTGGAACCCTTTCAAAACAAGGAGGCTACAAGGATTCCTCCCTTGTCCTTCTATTATATGGAACAGTCAACGGCGAACTCAAATTCATTCAAAATCACTCAAAAAACCGCTTTTGAGGCAAAAGGACGACTATACACCACAGGTAAGGTAATTCAACGTTTATTTATCATTGATTTATATACATAGTTAGCGACATATCGCTATAGGTGAAGCAAACGGTAAATCCAGTACATTTACTATAAAATAACAATCGGCTACACAAACAGATTGTGTGGGCGCCCTGTGGTATTTTTGCGTATTCAAGTACGCGCGAGCAGTCAAACAAAAGGTCTGGAACGAGGCTGAAAACAGAGAGCGAGACTGGGGAGAGACGCTAAGGTTTTTTTCTCTTGCCTCGGGCGTGTGAGGCGCGCGTAAGACTCTTACACCACGCTTTACCGATTTCTTTACTTACTTTTGAGGAAAAAAAAAAAAAAAAAAAAAAAAAACGACTGTTTTGCAGTCTAGCTACATCTCTCCGGGTACGTGACATGATCACCCAATTTAAATGTTCAAAGCCTGTCTTCACTGTCAAGGAACGGTAGTCTTACTTTACAACTTAAAACATAAAGTAGCATAGACTGTTTATTTTACAAAGCTAAAACAAAAGTAATTACCAACGGATGCACTACACGCCTAGGGTGTGAGAGGCTGGAGCGTTTCGCGCGCAATACTCTTACGCCACGCTTTACCGATTTCTTTTAGAAAAAGAAAGTTAGCCTTGGGTACAGATGGCCTCTGGATCGACTAAACACGTTCCGGACGATTGACACGATCCGGACTTCAAAATAATCATCTCGAACACTTCAGTACGTTTTAGAATAACTCGGCCGGTGACGGGCTGGTGATCACCTAAGACGACGATTATATTATAGGTATAAGTTCCTAAAAGATTGTCAAGTTTCACCGGACAAATTAAAGCCAAACTTTATCTCAAATTTTCTTGTCCAAGAACATGTCATGCAGTGAACTGAAATAGAATTTTGTTGATGATGCTATAAGATCTCGTTATGGTATATACAAAATGATACCAGAAGACAAATACAGTCATGGATTTAGATTTTAAGCCTACATGATTAACCCTGATCAATGGCCTTTCAGGAGCCGGGCCTGAAGTTAACTTGTTGTGAATCGAAAGCAAATTCCTAACAATAGTGCTTTTACTTTCTGTTCGAGATATTTTCACAATTTTGTTTCTGTAAAACTTCTATGACTTCATGTATTGTTTATGGTAGTTTTGTTTTAAACCATTATCCTTACCATAGTTATTAGAGGAGACTGGTTATGAAAAGCGGCAAACATCAATGATAAAAACAACAGTGCTGCAGTTTATGTTGGAAGCACCCTGAAAGTGCACAATCCTTTGTTTTCTGTTGGCAAATTGTTACGGAATAAATTAATGCAACGTTTTTATTGGTCAATACAACCAAAATGATAGGAATTCTTTTGAACGTTGTGCACTTTCAGGTCCACAAAAACATATAACAAAGGAGTCTGACGGGTTTCATAACCATTCCACTCAATTAACTATGTCCTTACAAAGCCCGCCAGTGGCCCTTAGCTCAAAACACTTTTCATAGAATAAAAATTATCCAGCACATCTTGGACTTCGGCTGCGGACATTTTTGTTCTTTTAATTAATTATAAATTGATTGTGGAATTCGATATTTCTTGGGGTGACCTCTCACGTACCTATGCAATATTTCAAAAATTCTGAGAAAATAATATAGGGTCAAGGAAACATTCGTACTTATACTTTCTTATTTACAGACACGTTTAGGAAATATGACCATGAAAGATTTTAAGAAGAAGGAAGATAATAGTAACATGGTCCTCCACAGATTTACCAGACAGGTCACTAATAATAAAACCTTTTGAAAATTCTACCAAAATAAGACTGATTATGGAAGATGTTGTTACTTCGAGCCTCAAGAAATTTTGTCGAAATACTGGAAACTTGAACGCCTGCCCGCGTGGACTGCCGGGACTTCCTGGAAGAGATGAATGTAAAGGTGATAAAGGCGATCGAGGGAGGAAGGGTAAAAAAGGAATGATCGGACAGCCTGGCAGAAGTGGAAAACAAGGAATTATGGGGCCACCAGGAATAAGAGGAGAAAAAGGAGTGAAAGGTGACATTTGTGCACCGGGTATTCCAGGAATGAAAGGCGAACCGGGAGAATCCATTTCTGCTCCAAAAGTAACAGTTTCTTCCTCACAACTAACTGTGAACGAAAGCGACGCCGGTGTTTTACTGAGTTCTACGTCGGGAAATCCCGCTCCAACTTTGGTTTGGTCGCGGATTAACGAAACATTACCAAGCAATCGAACGAAAGTATTGTCTAATAGTGTAATGAAGATTGCTGACGTGCAACTTGTGGATGCCGGGAAATACAAGTGCGTTGCGCAAAATGTTTTTGGAAGGGACGAGAAATTTGCAAGTATTATCGTACAAAGTGGGTTTACTTAATCGTTAATTCATTTTATTGTCGTTAACGCCTTGCTATCATGTACTTTAAACAGACCACAATAAATTGTAATATGTTTTTTTTTTTTTTTAAGCGAAAAAGCACAACCGGCATGATATTAGAAACAAAGGAAAGTTGCCTATTGCTTCTGATTTTAGTTAATTATAAATATTTTGGTGGGGTCTTAATGCTTTTGTTCCAGTATTCCAGTCCTGGTTAAATAGTTTTCTGTTTGTTTGTTTGTTTGTTTGTGTGTTTGTTTCTTTGTCCTCCTTCCCCTAACTCCCATGCACTTGGTCCCTTTGCTTCGCGAGACTCGTTAGCAAATCTGATAGGGAGAAAGTTTATTGTTTTGTTTTCTTTAGGTCATCGCAAAGTTTCATTATCGTTTGGGCCATCTTACGCTGAAAAAGGCAAAAATATCACGTCACCAGTCTGTCACGTGACGAGATTTCCCCCACCGAAAATCACCTGGCGTAAAGTGCACGACCATTTCATGCAATCCAGAGCTTTTGTTAAAGATGCACAGTTCTCAGTAATAACTGTTCAAAAAAAGAAACTGGTTTGTACAAATGTCAAGCTTCAAATCACTTGGGATATGCTTTTGCTGTTACACAACTTAACGTCATTCAACTGCCCTACTTTACTGTGAGCCCGCCAGCACAGTTTGAAGTAAAAGAAAACCTGACATTGTCTATCAGCTGCCAGGCAGATGGCTTTCCCACACCAACAGTCACGTGGTTGAAAGGGAACAGTCAAGCTGCCAAGTGGAAGATCTATGGTCAGTGATGATGGAACTCTAACGATCTGGGACACTAAAAAGGGAGACTCGGGAACTAACAACTGCCTGGCGTCGTCGGGTAAATTTTTTCGAAAGGCAATTGCTTCTATGAGGCTAACTGTTAAAGGAGGTAAGGTGATTACTCATTTAATCGTAATTAGAATTACTAAACTCGCTTAAAATATTCTTTAGCAGATTCCAGATTTTCTCCTCCATTTCGAGCGATCGTTTATCTTTAAACACGAAATGTGTAGCCTGTCCATAGACGTTTTCCTTTTGTTTTCTTCGCCAATTCAACTGCGCTCGAGCGAAGCCCATTGTGGAATGTCCTTCACATGGCTGCTATCTAATTTCAGATTTTATCAACTGATATTAACAATAATAATAATAATAATAATAATAATAATAATAATAATAATAATAATAATAATAATTATGATGATGATGATGTTTGGCGTCCTTATGGTCACTCACTCGAACATGTTGTTCACGGGCACTCTAAAACTTTATTTTTAGTTTACAAAAACTGTGCTGCACTTTACAAAGCAGGTCAACGAACAACTGGTGTTTACCGTGTCAGTCCAGATGACGCCAGTTACTTTGATGTGTACTGTGACCAAACAACAGCAGGTGGAGAATGGACAGTGTTTCAGAAAAGACTTGATGGCTCAGTTGACTTTGATCGCGTTTGGAACGACTACAAACAAGGTTTCGGGAATCTGAGCACAGAATTTTGGCTTGGACTGGATAAGATTCACCGTCTGACAAAGGGAAGAAGCAAGCTTCGGGTGGATCTCGAAGATTTCAACGGACAAACAGCTTACGCCGAGTACGACCTGTTTGAAGTTCCTGATGAAGGAAATAAATACAAGCTGACTCTTGGTACATATTCGGGTGAGTGCTTCCTTCCTTCCTTCCTTCCTTCCTTCCTTCATTCCTTCCTTCCTTCCTTCCTTCCTTCCTTCCTTCCTTCCTTCCTTTCTTCCTTCCTTTCTTCCTTCCTTCCTTCCTTCCTTCCTTCCTTCCTTCCTTCCTTCCTTCCTTCCTTCCTTCCTTCCTTCCTCCCTTCCTCCCTTCCTCCCTTACTTTCTTTCTTCCTTCCTTCCTTCCTTCCTTCCTTCCTTCCTTCCTTCCTTCCTTCCTTCCTTTCTTCCTCCCTTCCTCCCTTCCTATCTTCCTTCCTTCCTCCCTTCCTTCCCTCTCTCTTTCCTTCCTTCCTTTCTTCCTTCCTTCCTCCCTTCCTTTCTTCCTCTCTTCCTTCCCTCTTTCCTTCCTTCCTTCCGGTGCCTCTGATTTCCCAGAGAAGGTTTAATGCGTGTCATCTGGATGAGATATTTTGAGATATGATTTTTCTCTTTTGTAGGAACTGCTGGAGATTCGTTTACGTATCATAAGGGTATGGCGTTCTCCGCTACAGATCAAGACAATGATAATGCTAGTGGCAATTGTGCCGCATCTTGGAAGGGAGGGTGGTGGTTCAATGAATGTCACTACGCCTATCTGAACGGCTTCTATTATCATGGCTCACACTCCAATGCCTGGGAAGGTGTGATCTGGTATAAATGGAAAGGTGACAGGTACTCTGCCAAACGTGCGGAGATGAAAATTAAACCAGTTAATGCCTAAAAGGTAGTCGACGTGCGTTTCCTCACCAAACCTGACTTTGGTCTTCGCATATAGTAGGTGAACAATTTTTGGTTAACGAGACAGTTTAAATATAACTTTCTTCGATTTTTGTTAGCTGCATTGCACATTTAAAGCTTACCCAAAAGTTTTATTATTTTTTTTTTCATTTTTGTTTGTTTGGTCTCAGTTACCTCAAATTGGCTTTTGTTTTCATATGCAAACTGGCGCATCATGTATAGCTGATGATTCGCGATTGTGAAGTAAACTTCCCAATGACTCGGACTCCTTTGAATATCACGGCGATAACATAGGCTGTAATTTCTATCGTTGCGTGGGATATCATATGAAGTAATTATTTACCAAATAATATATCTTAGGGTAAAAACTTTCTAACCTGAATGAGGATTTTTTATTTACTTATAAATAAGCAAACCATAATTGTCCACTGTGGATTATGGTTGCATGACCTGCTTAGCCTATTCCGTGAAGAGGATTCAACTCTTGAATGAGTAAAATCGGGCTATGCTATGCAAATCGGGCTATGAATGCCAATTTAGGAAAACTTGCTCCAAAGAAGTGTGACTTGAGTTGTTCTTTTTACGTTGGCTAACGTTGGCGTTTTTCGTGCTTCTTTAACTTAAAATCTACTGTATATCTGTACATATGTTAATGGTCCTGATCAATCAGCAGTATCTCACTTTTAGATCTCCTATGCATGATAAAATATATATATTTTTTTACATTTGCGTTTCTCCCAGAGTTAAAACAAACACTCAAACAAATGTTAAACTACAGCTTGTTTATAAACTAGGAATTATTTTGAGTGCATAATAAAACAGTTGATACACCATCCTCGTTCTTTGTAATGATAGAATTATATGAATATATATTTAGGAATGAATTTTTTCATACTTTTTTAGATAATCATATCTTATAGTGTATAAGGTTCTTTTGCATATTTTTAAATTTTTTTTAATTTCAATGCTACACCTGGTTTGACACCAGCTTTCGTTATTTCTGAGAAATGAACCATTTTGTATCCGGGTTAATTGAAGTTATCCTTCACAGGCACGTAGCCGGGAATTCTTGAGGGGTGGTGCGATCCAACGAGGAGACTGCATGACCAAACCAGGCCTGTGGCTTAAGTCTCTAGATAGGACGTCGGAGACTTTGTTTCGGGCGTTTTGAAAAACACGAGTATTTCTCAAACTTTTAACCTTCAAAAGAGATTTTTTTCCAAGAGACTACTTTATTTTACAATTTTGAAAGGAAGAAAAAGAAAGATCTGAATTTGTATTATTCGCTAGGTTTGCATCATCATGATCATACAATAGTGTGCCAAGCTCAAGCATACTTGGGTGCAGAAACAGATTAATGTATCTTAGATAGTGGATTTGCGTAAGAGCAGGGAAAACTGCTTTTTGGCAACAGAAAACAGGGTTACACAAAAGGGCTACACAAAAAAGGAACAATGTGTACCTTCATGTATTTCAAGCACAAGAGGATCCGTGATCCACCACTTGTGATTGGCTGTGGAGCAGCCAATTGGAAATCAAGAACTTCCGATCCTTGATACAGCCTAGTAATTGCGTAAGGTCGATCAACATTAAGCCAGTCGGAACGATTGTGCTATTCCCGTCACCAAAAAAAAAAACCAAAAAAAACCCAAAAAAAAAGTTCAATGTTATGTTGATTCCTAGTAGCAACTGCAAAGGGAGAAACATCGTAGCCCCCCAGCCCTAAGACTTGCATTCACTTCTAATATGAAAGGGCTTGGAGTTGACTGATGCAAGCAAACGCTCCTGCTGACCGCGAGTGATTTTTATACTACATGAGGATAGTAGCTTTAATCAGGGATATATACATAACTTGCACGCAACGGTAAAGAACTGGATTGAGCATGTCAAAACTACACCAGGGAACCTCTTTCTCACTGTTAAAATAATAATTCATATCCAACACTTTGGAAGAAACTATGGGAACAAACCCTAATGGTTAACGACCCACTTTTGAAAATAAGAAAGGAAAGTACTTACATCTTCAAAAGGCAGTCAGAGGTCAATTGTTTGATAGAGCAAAGATATGATAAGAACTACAGGCAGCCATTGTACAAAAAAAGACCACATGACCTTCTAGCGAAAGAAAAACGACAAGAAAACAATTTCTCAATCCGCACTACGAATCCTCCAAAAAAGACCTTACATGCACGGCAAAATGAAAGAGTAAGCGACGAATCAGAAAGGGGTAAATGCCTTGTAGGCACACCAAATCCCCTTTTTTCATACTTTAACACGAAGGATAAACAGGTTTTGTGGAAAGCGTGAGTCAGGGCTTGTCAACTCCTTACAGTATTTTCAGTTTTACTACACAATCAGTGAACTACAATTGAAACATACTATTAATGCACTTTCTTTTAAATGGTTGATCAAGACAAAGAGGACCTCTGGGGCCTGTAAAGGGGTGCGAGCGCACCTGTCACATTCCCCCTCAACCTACGGGCCTGATTTACCCATTCATTCAATACACAAGCAATTCAACGGCATTTTCAACTACACGCTTTCAATAATTAAATCTTACTGAGAGCTTAGCATTCCTACTGAGAAGGTTTATCAGACGTTATCAAACAAAATAACTCGCCAGGTTTCTATTGGTTAAAGTGTGAAATTCTGGATAACAATCAAAA
>OZ037992.1:12303647-12306147 GCA_964035705.1 Porites rus | reverse complement strand
AACCCTCCCACCGTGCTACTCGCGATACACCGTGCCCGCCACTGCACCGAGGCAAATTGGCGCTGTGATGTAAGCTTTGAGCGACCGCTGATTGCTTCACGCCTAGTTGCCCTGTCATACGCAACGCGAGAGAGAAAACTCTGATGGAAAAAGTTTAAAATCAAGAGCGTCGCTATCGGTTTTGGTGAAACCCGAGACCCCAGGAGCATAGGAGGGAAAGACCAATTATCGGACGATCCTTTAACTGCAATTTTTGCAAGTTTAGACCATTTTTATGGGATTTATGGAGCTTCGAGTTGGGACGGTCGGCTTGAGATTCGACAGCCTTCCCGTATTCCTTATTGTAACTACAACTCGAAATCTAAAACTCGATAAAACGGTTTCCAAATGGCTCTAGAAGCGAAAAGATAGTAAAGCACAAAACACGAACATAAGTTGAATCATTTTTATTGATTTTTTTAATGTAATTTAGATCGTATTTTAATAATTTTATACATTCTCCTGTAAATTCCGACGAAGTCTCATATAGGGTCTGGGCCACCTGTGCTGTAAGTACATACATGCGACAACCTCACTATTCCCAGTGCTCGCTTGAGTAAAACTGTCCTTAATTCTGACCAGTTACTAGCGAGAGCTGTATTTGAGGCGTGTGTGTGCGCTTCTCCCTCAGTAGTGGCTTTCTGTGTATAAATGAACACGTGTGCAAGCAGATTTGTCCAGTTTGGCTGCAAGGGCGGAAGGATTGGATTTATCTGCCGTCTAAGCCAATTGCGGAGGTGGGGGTGGTGTTGGTCTACACCCGTTTTGCTTTGTGGTTCGTTTTTTTTACCCTCCCTCCCCCTATTTTTTTCTTATCTTGGTCTGGCCCTATCGCCTTCTCGCCTGCGAACTCGCATGTCCCGTAACTCATCTCGTGATCATGAGTCCTCAGGCCTTTGTTGAGCGAGCGTCTACTGGGAATAGATTACAATGCAGCCACGTCGTTATTGCAGTAGTTGCTGATCATGAAAGACTCCAGAGAGTTCTTGAACGACTTAAGCTCGTGAAGAAGTGAATAAAGTCCTCCATTACAATAGCTGCCAGTTCCACCCAATGAGTGCAAAAACCTCGTTTTCTGAGGTGCTACTGTTTCTTGTTTGATGAACAAACTTGGGATGTTAGGAGAACACTGGAAAAGCTTGTAAATCACTCGCCTTTGGCTCGTGATCTTCAAGCTTTTCTCGTGTTCTCCCAACGCCCCGCGTGGGTTATCACACCGGTAAACTCGTAGAGAGTGTGGTCTGTGAAAGGTTTGAACCCAGGAGTCAATCCAAAAGTAGGTTGAGTTTGATCGTCCGGGTGAACGTAGTCCTGAATAGGACTGTTGTTGTTGACAGTGACTGAAGTCTCGACAACCTGTGCAGTAGTCATCTTCAGAGTCAAAGTGAGTTGTCTCACGTCAGTGGATGATATTATACGACTCTGGTTATTGATCTGACTGGTCAATTACGTTGCGATGTTATTGGCTATGAAGACTCGTAATCAGTAATTGGCGCGTTTCGATCCGTCTATTGTCACAGTTAAACAATCGTCTATTGTTAGTCTAATTGTCAGTTCTCCAGTCGTTCTCTCGTAGTTATAGTCTTGCTTGATGTCGTCAATAAGTCGTTTGTGCGGCGCTGGTAACTGTTGGCTACGATTCAGTGGCTTTTTTTCTAAGTTAGTAAGCCAGCTATCTAAAGTAAGATGTTGATAGTAGTCTGTAGATTACGTTATACATGTCGCAGAGTCCTAGTCAATTTGATGTTTCGTCTGTAAATGGTGCTCAGCAATGTGATTGTTGACGTCACCATTCCTCGTCGCTCGTTTGTGTTCGGTCAGTCGCGTGCTTAGGTTTCTGCCGGTTTCACCAATGTAAGAAGCCTGGTAGTCGCAGCATTTGATCTTGTATACTGCTCCCTGTCTGTCCTCCGGTTTGTCTTTGTCCTTAACATTAGTAGGCAGTCGCCGTAAAGTGGTTATCGGTTTGTGTGCAACACGTCACTGATTGTAAGGTTGTAATATACTCGCAATAGTTTCAGAGGTACGGTATAGTCGCTGTCGTAACAGGGCCAGAGTTGGTCTGAGTGTTGGAATCAGTGCTGTGAGTGTTCCTCCTAACAAAGTCCGTGTTGTCATTGTTCTTACTAAAAAGAGTGTGGTCTATTGCTTAAATTTCGCGTATCCTAAATAATTTGGCAGTTTCTGGCACCTAAACATTTTATCCATTAAAACTGGCGCACTTAGTCTTGTAGCACAAGAGAGTGGGTGTAGTTTGTTACCCATGATATAAATAAGTAATCAAATAATTTTACGCGCGTAATGTACAAGTTCTTATTATAATTTCCTGAGCTTTCATACACATACTATTTTTTTCTTTAATTGTGAAAGGTTTGAGCCCAGGAGTCATTTCAAAGGTAGGTTGAGTTTGATCGTCTGGGTGAGCGTAGTCCTGAATAGGACTGTTGCTGTTGACAGTGAC
>OZ037992.1:12271147-12298647 GCA_964035705.1 Porites rus | reverse complement strand
AGAATAAAATCCAAGCCAGATTTGTTCGGTTTGTTCCAGTAACTTCCCAATCGTACCCTTGTATGAGGGTTGAAATATTTGTGATTGAGTAAGGAAAAGTTCTGGTCCAATACGTTTTAATAGTATATGAAGAGAAGCGTGCAAAATGGAATTTGATTGCCTGGGAAAGTGGCGTTGGCAGGCGAATTTGTTGAGAGGGCCACCAAGTCTCACGTGTTACATAAACACTGCAGTTATATATCAAGGCGTATTTTTTGTTTGTTTGTTTTCAGTTCGTGATATAACAGTTGTAATTTAAATTTAGCATCCACGTTCTGTAATTATTGTCTCTAGCGTTGTGTTTTGTGCAGTTATATTTTTTTTGCAATAAAGAGCCAAATACTTCAAATGGACTATTGGTTAAATCTTTCTCCATAGTTTGATCACAGGCAGCCTAAACTTACCTTAAGAGGAAAAAGAGTAAAGTAATAAATTTGCATGTCGTATGTGAAGGGTAAACGGCGTAAAAGTTAATGCCCTTAAAATATTGTTCACTTCAAGTTTTGAATTCTTGCGTCACCTTACCTTTTATAATATTTTTCTTACACGAAGAGAAAACTGAAAATGGGCTCCTGGCCACCGCGGTCTATTTTCCTTTCGTAAATAATCTTTGCCATTTTTTGACGGTCGATGCCACCATTGGTAACCAAGCCTTTAGTTATGACAGATGGAATATATTCCCTGGATTATGTTACAATAAAGAAAATAATACTTTCTAATAGACTTCAAGAGGACGAAGCCCAACTTGAATTTACGTTAAAAGTCATGGAAAAGGCTAAGGTCACCTGTTATTGATGTATCATCCTCGGAGACCCAGGGACAGTTAGTCGGGTCGATAAAATGTTCGTGGTGAAAGTTTACTGTTACAGTAAACTTTCACCACGAACATTTTATCGACCCGACTAACTGTCCCTGGGTCTCCGAGGATGTTGATGTATCAGTTATCAAGAAAAACAGTTTGGCAGTTTTTTGTGTTTAATTTTTTGGGGATTTTAGCGGGTCGGTGTGGCAGGGTAGTGGTAAGGCTGAGACATAAGGACACGAAAGGCTCTGGTTCAAGGTCCGGGTTCGACCCTGCGTTGTGATTTTCTTTCTTATTAATAGAAATACTCTCTTAATAACAGGTCAAAGTGTCTCAAAATAGCACCAATCGTTTACGAAAGGGATAGTTGAGCCGCCCATATGACATAACAGTTGTATGTTGAAACACAACATGTTTCAAGAGTTACCGCCTTTGAGAATCTGTCCTTAATCTGCATTTTACCGTTGAAGAGTTCTTTTCCAAAAATAGGTTCTCTGACCATTATAATACTTTATTAACTCTAATGAAATCAGATGTTTCTCAATTCAGGACACGGTTTGTATCTATGCATCGATACCGTAAATACGCGCAAAGTCATACCCCCACCGTTATACAACACTGATCACTATCTTGGTTGCCATCTTGGATTTTACCCAGAAATAGAAATTAGGGCCGGGTTGTTCAAATCGGGGTAAGTGCGAATTTTAAATTGATGTAAAAGCTGAAAAACCAATTCAGTCTAATTCTGTTGGTCTGCAATTAGGTGATTGGATGCTCCAAAAATAATAGAGAAAATTATCCAAGAAAATGCTTTTAAAAAAGAAACAAAAAAAAGATCCCGGATTAAGATTTAACCCCGGATTAGCCCCAATGGGCTTTCAAACAATTGGGCCCAAGTAAAAACGGAGAGAATTGGTGTTTTTCCTACTCGACATGTAATTGTTTTTTTTGTTGTTGTTGTTTTAATGTATTTTTGTTTTTTGTTTGTTTGTTTGTTTTTTTTTTTTACCAGCTTTTCTGGACAAAGGCCTGCCCAGAAGGAATGGGCACGAACGGGACTCATAGGTACTACCACTAAAACACGAACTTTCTTATTATAGGATAAACGAACAGCTACCGAAAACGACAGGTGTTAATTTTTGATAGTAGGCAGCTTTTTCCCTCCCCCCGCCTCGATCTCCTTGCACGTTCGAGGGTTAGAATACTGCATATACGGGTAAAGATAACGAGGATACGTGTGATGAGTTGTGATTGCAGTATAAGTAGCGTTTTAAGTTTCTTTTTGGCTCGACTGGCATTTACATTCTTAAATTTAGGAAAGCATTAATCGGAACCTGAAATATATTTTCCAACTCATTTAATGGAGCAAAATATACATATAAACATAAATCTATGGAGAGGACAATCTTAGACATTGAATTGTATTTCCTCAGCAGGAAACCAGCTGTTTACCGAAGGACTGCGATCTGTTTTGTGCATTTCAGAACCCTCCGGGGGTTTTCGAGGACTTAGAGTATTAGACGAAGCACTGTCCCTTAGATCGAGGGGTGGCGCTGATTTTTTTCTCCTTATTTCTTGATGTGGGATTAACACTGGAGAAATAGCCCTAGGGTTTTTCCAGTTCAAAGCGGGCAGCCCGCTTTTTCTCTTCAAAGGTAGCCATTCGATACTTGTAGATGAATTAGGCCTCGAGTTGGTTTCAGAATCAGGATTAGCTTCACTTTGTAACTCTGCTTTACTGCCACTTTCCTTGAGTACAGAAGGATTTGTACTAAGAGAAAACCTTTTAGAAGGAAGCCAGACGCTGTTTTTGAGAGGGTTAGGCTTTGAATTAGAATTCGCATCGTAAATATTTATGGCAGGTACAGTATCTTGTTTTTCATCTTGCAGGTCAAGTTTGCTGTCACATTCTGATAGCTCTGTAGTGGCTGTCATCGATCGGATTCTTTTAACAGGAGATCCCTCTCTTGAAATATCTAAAAGTTGCGTGACTGAGTTCTCTTCGCTTTGTTGCTTAACATGCTTTCTTCTAAAGGATTTCATCATTAGGAATATAATAATGGCGGCCACAATAAAGCACAAAAGGAAGGTAACTGACACAGAAATACCAACAGCTGCAGCTACTTTGGCACTTGCAGTTCCTTGTCCAGGGGCCGTCGTTCCTACAGGGAATAAAAGAAGTGAAGTCTATTTCATTATCTTTTCGAAGTTTCAAGAAGAATGTAAAATAAGAACAAGTAAAACTTGGACTTAGTTTTCTTTCTTTTTCAAAACAAACCAACAATTCCAAAGGCTTCGCGCACTGGGAGATTTTTGCAGATGGCGCAAGGAACAACTCCAGTTTTTCCAATCTAGAACTTTTTAGGAATTTCTTGTTGAGGATGTGCCGCTGGCTAGAGTAGCTGTTTTCGAGAAACTGCTGAGGTCACTAGCACAGTTTAGCCAAAACAAAACCTTATACCACAATCCCTAGTCTGGATAAAATCTCTAGCCAACTGATCAGTTTCCTAAAAAAAAGATACCCTATTCTAGACCCAAAAGCTCTGATGTATATACCCTATCCTAGAGTACACTGCTTGAAAACCATACCCTCTACAGCGGCACATACCTATATAGCCCATATATGGCATTCCTCACTAGAGGAGGCCAGCTAGACAGCGAGAGATGACGATCCTAAGTTGTTCTCTTACTTACCATCTGCCTTGGTAAGATTCACGTTTGATTCAACGGTCTTTATTGTAGATGTGCTTGGTGGATTAGTGGTCATTCCCACGCTCAAGGAGAAGGTTTTATGTAACGACTTGAGTGACGAGATTCCAGCTTGATCGCTGACTCCATTCTTCGAAGTAACTGTTATATTATAAAGCACTGAAGATTTTAGCTTAGATATCGTGACCTGAGTCGTAGTAAGATCAATCTGTGATGGCCAGAACTGTACCCCTGAGCAGTTTTCTAAGCAGGAACCTTTATTTGAGCATGCGCTGCAACGCACGTGGTACTTGACATCTTCGCGTCCACCGTCAGATACTGGGCGGGACCATGTTACCAGTACAATGCTGTCCGCTACCACTGTTATATTGATGTTTCTTGGCTCTGAAGGAGGAGCTGTCGAAAAAGTTCACAGTCTATTAGCCCGAATGGTTTCTCCAGAGGGGAAAATAAGTGTATATTCCTTTCAAAGCGGTCGGGCTTGTCCTGACAGTCACTGGATTGAGAGAACCAAAATTTGTAGGAGAATTTAAAAGTTGAATTTTTATATAAGAATCGAATGTACTAATTACCTTGTTCAGCCAGAATAAGATATACCACAAGTTATATACATGTACCACTGGAGAGATTTTATTTCTGTGGTCAAGAAACCCTCACTGAATCTCAAACAAGCATATTAATTGAACTTAAGATACATATTAAAATTTACAATAATTATTCATTTTTGGATAATAGTTACCTGTACAGCTGTCGTTAGTGAGGTCATGAGGTGCCCTGTAGAACCCCTTTTCGCAAGAGCAGGAGCCTTGACCGGGAGTAGACAAGCTACTTGAAGGACACGTGACGCATTGACCGTTGCCAACTAAATCCTTGTAATACCCTGCTTCACATTCTGTGAAAATAAAGTAGTGAAGGAAATTTTTTATCTTTTTAATCGGCTAGTTTATTATTGAATGGAGCCAAATACTGACATCAAGAGTTTTTTTAGATTCGATGAGGTGTTATCGTTTGAGATCTTCCAACTTTTGGTTATAAGTAGCCTCACTTTTGACTTTTTGCGACGTCATTTGTTCGAAATTAAACGTATTCTTTTATTCTACAACTGACGGTCAATTGATGAATCATAATAGAAAAGTTGTTGAGCCTTTGACTTAAATGTTAACGATTTGGTTGGATTTGGCTGCTTTAGAAGGAGGGGTTAATTAAGTAAAAAATGAGTATGATTCTAAAACAGTTTTAATTAACTATAGTAGGATTTAATTAACAATTTTAATTACAGCTGTTACCACTAACACGCGCTCTTTTTAATGCCAAGGGACATAGATTCAAAGAAACGAAATATATCACACCAACAATGGACAAAGGTTTCCTCTGAACAGAGCCTGTTTTCGAAAATGAATTTTGTAACCTGAAGATCTTGCTACTTATGATTCTTCATGCTATCAAATGGAATCCTTAAGCGCGTATTGAGAAAGCTTAATGTGATTGTAACTTACAGTGTTTAAATAAGTCGAAAATTTGAGTTTTCTTCGACAAACACTCAACAAATTCGTACCCCTGGTAATCTTGACTTTAAGCGGAGTCAGATCCTGTAGCAAAATTTTGCAAAAACGAGTTAAACGCCGACATTTTCCTCCGAGTGCCTGAGAAACGGAGAAAAACTCTTCTCTTGGCCAACGCGTGAAGACCATGGTAAAGGTCGATTGACGTCCACCAAACCGCAGGTTTGAACCGAAGAAAAAACCCTTTCAGGGCGCGTGTGTGGTAACCGCTGTAACTATACTCGGAAACGAATAAATAACTTGATTGGACGATGAATCTCTAGTCTGATTAACATTGACTTACACTTGTATTAAAAATGGCCATTATCATCTTACCAGCGCAAGTATCGCCAGCTAGCTCGTATCCTGCAGTACAAAGACAAGTGATTTTACCGTCCTTCACCCATTGTCCTGTACTAAGACATGTCGCTGTAAGTAAGCTGTTGCTAGGATACGGGGAGGCTCCACTAGAGCATGTTCCTTGAACTGTCACGTTATCTACGCTGGATTGAGGCGCTGAAGTTTTGTTAAAGAGAACGCCGTGTTTTATCACACTGGGGCAGTACGTGTACGATACAACGACTGATGCGAGTGATAGGCAGGCTCCTGTGTCTTGAAATGCAAGATAAATACCGCGACCATTTACAGCCACGTTTATGTTTGCCTGGTTCATGCGTGGGACAGCCCCAGGTGTCCAGACATGGGTTGCATTAACAGTTTGCACATGACTAAATTTTCCCGTTAGAACGTCGTTCTTGGTGATTCCACCTATTTCAGGTCCATCTGTCTGTAGTTTAAAAACGGTGAAAGCATGCTTGCAGTAGAGAAACCCCGATGGACACTGTCTGATTGTGAACAAAAGTTTTAAGTGCACTTCGTTTGCTCCTTGTAGATCAATGTATTCAGAGACAAGCCAGCTATTTGTGTGGTTGTTTAGCGTTTCCGATAAATCGCAAACACTGTAACCTTCACTTTCACCACCACGCGACCACTGTAATAAAATTAAGAGAAAAAAGATTATTATCATGCTACTCAGTAGGTTTGAATGTTTTCAATTTGGAAGTTCAATTATTAAAAGTAATCACAAAAGCGCATATTTAAACGTAAATGAAAAGAAAACAATCAAACGTTTTGAAACAAGCCAGGCAGGCAGGGAAACTTTTAAACGGAGATGAAAGGAGCGCCATCATTAAGGCCAGCAAAACTTCAACCGTTAAGAGAAATGTCAGCTAATACTGCCATCTTAGTTGTTGTCGGGATATCTTTGCAAATTTATCTTAACCAGATTTATTTTTTAGTAGGTTTTTGAAAACGAAATTACCCTCGCATCGTGTGTCAGTAAATTATGGCAATACAGTCGACTTCCCATAACTCGAAACCCCCGCTAACTCGAAGTAATTTTCATTTCCCTTCAGAAAATTTCTATATAATTTTAGCCTCGATAACTCGAACCATTTTTTAATCACTTGGCAAGTCAAAAAAGAAAACAACAACAACAAAAACAAAAACAAAAACAGTATACTGAAGTCTGCCGAAACACTGAATTTATTTCAAAACAAACTTGTCAAGCTCTGTCAATTCTTTGTCTTTACTCATAGCCGGTCCCAGTCAAGCTTTGTTGTTCAATCTACTCGGATTCTTGCTGCCCTTGAAGTGCTGAAGTGTGTATGGTACTTGCATTTCCTCCTCACCCATTTTCTTAATTCCTTATTTCCGGTCATTTGCTTCGAATTCCCAGTAAATCGAACTTTTTCAATTTCCTTTAAAAGTTTCGAGCTATCGGGAGTCTACTGTATTCTTGGTGTAAGAAGTTACAATAAATACAGTACAGTAACCTTTTAGAAACACCTCTACTCTCAGGTTTCAGAAAATTTCATTCCGAAAAGTTCTTTTTATAAAGTCAATCTTTAACTTAATTGTTATAAGGTGGATTCGGAGCCACCTTAAAATTCAAGTTTAATAGCACTACCACTTAAGTTGCTCCTTGTTGTTTTGTTTTAGGTAATTCCAAGACGAGCTAAAATCCCATTTCGACAATGCACCAGGGTCCTCTAAGAAACAAATTTTTTTAATGGCTTAAATGAAATTTTAGAATCGTTAGTGCCCGTATCAAAAAAGTATGTTTATGACAATTACATGCCATGCTGCTCGCACTCACTTTTTCGTTTTGAAAAGCTTACCCTATTTTATTTTTCCGAACGAAATGACAATTTCGTCGATAATTGCTTGCTATAGAACAACTTATTTTAGCTCACGTGCTTTTAGCCTCTTTGCGGACGGTTTCCAATACAATCAAACCACTTAAAAACCAGTGCACCTTAATCTAGTTTAAAAGCCGCAAACTGACACTCCCTATATCATTCTGGCGCCAACTATCTTCGACGGTGACAATTATTATAGACACCATGGAGCCATATCCTTTTATTTTCTGTCGAAGTGGCTCAAATGTTATAGATTTGGTTCTTTGTACCCACTTTTGTCCTTATACCCTATTTAAGGGGCATTCAAAACTTGTTAGTGGTTTCAATTTGGCTATTTACAATGATTAAAACCTTCATTCAAGCCAATTAGTTAGACGTTGCAGTATATTGGTAACGGAGAGAATACGAGTGCTGAATGAGCATGCGCATTTTAAAGTAAAATACTGTACCTAATATCAAATTTCGTTTCAAAGCTAATGACCAAGTGAAGGAAGATTTTAAATAAACAAACAACAATAATAATAATAATAATTGAGTGAAGTGTATTATAAATTCCGCAGCTCATACTAAAAAGCAGCATTGGCAATGTCTATATCACTTAATAAACTGCCAACACATTATCGAAAACGCTATGAAAACACTGTAAATTCCAACACTGCTGAGTTGAACTTTTAAATGAGGCTGTTGAGGTTTGTCGAACAAGACGGCCCTGAAACATTAGATGAAATGTTCACCGGAGGCACGATTGAATTCAACTCAAACATCGTGGCGATTTTGGATCAACGGAAACGAGCCGATGTCAGTACCAGGGTACTGAACGGTCCCTGTGAATCAGACCTCCTGCTGTGAATAAAGTGAAACCTGGGAATATGACGAAGTGCTAAGGGACTTAAACTCGGCGTTATAGCGAGATACTTTTCCATTTGTTTAACTATTACTGGGCTAAACAAAATCGTCCGTTACACCGAGGGCTTCGTCATAAAAATAAATAAAAAAAAAAAATTCAAAAGGAGCGCGTGAACTATATTGGAATTATTTTGCTTTATTTTAGGCTATGTAGGGGGTATCGGTTGCCCACAGCACAAAAACGCCGCATTAAAAGGTATATAATGTAAAATTTAATTAAAAGTTTTTGCCCAACTGTAGAACCCAATCAAGGTATGCTTCATTTATCCCAGAATGTAAAATAAATTTTTGGTCTTCGAATTTAACGTGATATGTGCATAGACGTCTTTTATGCTGACAATCATTGAACTTCAAGGCATCCGTGCTCAAATGAACAACGTTTATGAAAAATTCCCTGGTTCGATATATCTTTTGTTCTGGACAAATTGTTTTCAACTTCCCATTTTGTCGCCTGCAGCTGTAGTTTCCTAGATTTGTATGTCATACTAGGCTGTTGTTACTTTTACGTTACCACAACACTATTAAAGACAGAGCTGTTTCTTTAATTATAACCGTTGTCGTATGTTCAAACTAGGCCCTGTACGTGTGCCTGTAAACGTATCAAGTACCAATATATCTAATCCGGTCCTTTGCGTCATAACCATTATCACTGGAGAGAGTTTTTCAGCTACCATGGTGCCGTCCTAAAGATATCAAATAATTACGGTAACATGATTGAGATGGGCATTGAATGATTCTTTCTCAAAGCCTGGGTACAGTGACCTTTTTGTGTCCGTTTTTGATTCGTTAAATGTGCTTGCAGGACTGCACGTGCCTACAAGGCAAATATTAGCCTTGCAAAGTAATTTGTTGACTTAAAAGCTTACAGTACTGACACATTACATTCCTATACTCCAATTCTTGGCTCAGTTAAACCATTCTTTATTCGTGGCATTATTGAAGCTGAAGGTTTCATTTTTCTACATTCAAATACCCTTTTCGATTTGTTTTTTTTTTTGTACTTTGATGCGTACAATATATAAGGCTTTGTAATCAGTTAGCTTCCGGAGTACACGTATTTAGTCACGTTTTGTACAGATAGCTAAGGAATGTAATCGCTATATGTACAGTACAGTGATTAGGAAAACAAGTTTCCAATTCAATGCGTCATCTCTTCCATCTCTTTCGGTATTCAATGTTAAACTTTTTTTGTCTTTTTTTTTCTTATCATATAGTTTCGGTAATCTTGATTACGCTAGAAGTGATAGTTCAAAAAAAAAAAAAAAAAAAAAATTGCTTGCATGCCTTGGTAGACAAAATGAGCAAGGCATGCCTTCATCACCATTCAGCTAATACCTATTATACACTGAGGATAACCGCCGTACAATGCTTCCAAACTTCATTACCTTTTTCAAAGTACATTTTCGTTTCAATTATACATATTACAGCTGATGCCTTTGTGAACATTACAATGCATGAACCGCACGGTTTTCTAACATGACCAAAACGCAACAATAGTACGAGGGTGGGCTTTAATTACTCAGATTAAACATTCGAGGAGGTCTTTTTACATTTCGTAAGCAATAAGGTGTGCTCAGTGTTGTACGTGTGCACACGTTCAATACACATTTGACAGTGCTTGACGTCGTTTGCAAATAAATGTAAATAAAGCAACCCAAATCATTATGTATTTTTATTATAAAAGTAAACAAATGAGCTTAAATCGGACTGCTTGCTTCCCTTTATAGCTTTACTTAATAATCTTCTTTTTTTGAAGAAGTCCCTACGATCGCATGCAGTAGTCCCACAGGCCAAATATACCATCAAGTATAATGTAAGCTTATTTCTTCAGTTACGGTTTGTCATGATTTGATTCTATACTGCGAAATCCTTGATGAATTCATGCAGTGTTGACATTTTGTTGTATCGCTCAATGTGAACAGAATATTAATGTCGTTTTCTTGCCTTTGTGATGTCCAGTCACGCTTATAATTTTTTTATTGAAATGTTCTACACAATCTATTGGTATGTATAATAAATAACTTAAATCTGCTGAGAATATATATTAAGCCCTTAAACCTGGCGTTTACTCCAGCGATACTATATCAGTGACCTAGAAGGCAATACTGTTTTGAAGTAAATAATTAGCCATATTAAAGCGATATTGAAAATCTCTATAAATCTCAGTACATGTCACGGTCATCACAAAACTTCAAAAGCTACTACAAAGGCAGTCGAACTAATGTACATTTCCCCTCTTACAGTTGTGTGGTTGGTGGGCCGCCAAATGTCGTTGCTAAGAAGTAATTCTAGCTTGAACTTCATATACGGAAACAACGCTTAACTAAAAAAAAAAAAAAACAATCAAATTTCCCTCTATTTATCTTCCTGGTGTTTACCTTGCAAAATTTTCATGTTTTTCCCTCCTACATATTCTCACTATTTTTTTAATATATTGGAAAAAATAAAGGTCGAAAAAATTATCTGCCAGTGCATATTAATATATTTGATTTCCGTTGGTTTGATAAGCATCACAATACTGACAAAAACTAGATGGTAAGATCAAAGTTGAGAATCGGACATGACCTTCTCTGGGCAACACACTTAGTAACCTGTCTGCAGTTTTAAGGCCTTTATTTCTTTTCGTCTTAACGTGCAAAACACTTACCCCACTCCACGGTCCAAACTCGAGACGTGTTAGCCAGTACCACGACGAATTTTGGTTCCTGTCCAGGAGTATTTCTAAAACACGAAATCGCCAAGTAAGGAACGATATAACACTAGTCACCGAGTGACCAATTTTTAGAACCAATAATCATTATTTAAATGAAATAATACGTACCGGTCTCGCAGCTGACTTTCAATTTTGAGCGGTTAAGTAAAGCTATAAAGGCTACTCCAAGAAATGCTTGACACCATGTTATTCTCATTCTAGCTACTTTAACACGTACAAGTCAAAAGTTTTGGCGGTTTCTATCAACTCAAGCACAAAGTTATAATATCGCATTTAATTGTCCTGAGCACGAAACGAAGTCAGACGGTCTTGGGAAACTGTACGATTTTTCGCTGACTTGAAGAGTAAGTAGAAATCGCACGGAGTAACAGTAATGTCATACACGCCACTAAAACTGAAAGGCTTTGCTTTACGTACTTTTCTTTTGTAATTAAGAATTATGCAAATTAAATCTTCAAGGACTGCCTAGTAATAAAGGACGTCAGTGAATGAATTGTTTGGAGTGATGTCATTAGTGAGGTCGGTTGGTTAGTGGTGCGTTAAACAGGTGATAAAAGCCGTATTGCACGTTCTGGATGTAATCAAACCAGAAACGGTCCGTGGTTGGTTTGATCAATGAATAATACCAAACTGAAATTGTACGTGCCGTTACTACAAAGTCTGAAGCGAGAAGCCCAACACCATTTGGTACCTTTTTTAAGCAAGGTTCTGATACGTCGTGGTCTCTCGGGAATAGACTATTTTAAAAGACAGGTACTGTTAATCCCTGGATTAATCAGCTGGTAGAAGGATATCATTTAAGAATACGTAAGTAATTTAACGAATTCAAAGCCATTATAAAGGGTTAGCAGAGGTTAATATAACGAAACGTACAGAATTATGCCGGTAAGCAATTAGCCCGTCTCTTTGACAAAAAATGTTTTTCTATCGTATGACTGTGTCAGCCAGAAAATTACTTGATACTCTTACTTTGTTTGTAACATTCTATTCGAATAAAATATTTTAAAATACCTCAAAGGAACCTTGAAGGGAATAAGCAATGTTATCCTTTAATTGTAGTGGATGGCGGATAAAAGGACAATGACTTAGTTTACCTACTTCTGCAGCAAAAAGACATATTGAGTCATTTATAGTTACTGGTCGTTTAAGCTACTAATCACTGTATAAATGGAGGAAGTCAACCTTTCAGTTAAGATTAGAACTTAGTTTCTTTGATCTTTGGTGCTACATGAAAAGTTTGATTTCCTTCTTTATTTTATTATTATTGTTTTTTTACAATTAATATGCATATACTGCTTTTAAAAAGCATTCACTAGCCAAAGAGCAAATTTACGAAAGAAAAAAAAAGGGCCTTGCATTGGTAGTTATCGCTGTAAACCTCTCAGTTCGAAACCGTTAAATACGTCTTACTGGTGAATCAAAATACAAACAATAAGTAAAGGACTCAGCAATACTACACACCAAATAATATTTAATGACATAATACACTTCAAAAGGCCAGTCAATGGTTGGTGAATCTGACTTACGCCTCAAGGACTAGTGGTGAAAATATGACTTACATAAAGACTTACAATAGGCAAATTCCAAACTTTGCCTAAGATGTTGCAAAAGACTACTAATGACGTTGCTGTCTGAACTATTTTCCTTTAGAAGTTTCGGATAAAAGCCATTGATTCTTTTTCTCGTATTTCTTAACGCTGTCTTTAAACTTCTGCGTTCACCAGTCAAGTTACTTCAGGTTTTTGTCCCATGCAAAGAAAAAAATCGCAGCTAAAAATCAAAGTTGTTTTGTATTAGGATTTCCTGATTTATTATGAGTTTTACTCATTGAATTTTCTGGGTTGCCTTATCTGAATGAAATATTTTCGTTATAATGTGTTAAGACCTGCTATTAGTTATAAACGAGGATGATTTTAGGCGCCTTACTTGTATGTTCATATGTAGCAGATACATGGAATTTCTTGATTAACCATTACGGAGCCAAGTGACTGATCTTTTTAGTGTCCGTAAAAAAAGAAAAAAAAAACAATGGGTACAGATAAAAGATAAAATAATAATGGCCAAACGAAAAGACGAAGAAAAAAAAAGAAAAAACAATAAAATAGAATATGAAAAAAAGGATTTATTATTCTCCGTCGTAATGTAAAAGAGGTTCTAGGAAAAGGAGCGTTATAAAAACGACGGTTGTGGAGTTTCTCGAAAATGTTTAGAAGAGTCAAAAATAATGTAGCTTGTTTGAAAATGTTGACGTAATGTATAGCTATTGAAAGGAAGTAATAAGAAGCTACAGCGCCGAAAAATTGCAAACATCGGGCAAACAGCACGTCCAAAAATCGCGAAAACGATGCTAGTACCGCTGTTGTTGTCGTAAATATCGGCAAATCGTTTGACGCGCTTGCATTTTTATTTTCTTAATGAGACAAAAGTTTAGGTTGTTGTTGTTGTTGTTGTTGTCCTATTATTGCCTTTGCCGTCAATGCAGAGAGAGGTATTACATGTCGATCTAGGTTACAGTTTCTCTTTTCCCACGCGTGGCCTTCACTCTTGCTCACGTGATTCGTTTGCATTATTATTCCTCTTTTACAACTATATGTGTAATCAAATGGTGGCGAGAGGAAACGGCTTGGGAAATTATTAGGACTTGAACAAAACGCGCGTGAAATTATTCCCTAATTTCACAATGATACTTTCTAATATCATGGGAGACGAAATCGTTAGCAATCGTGATTTTTGACATGTCTATATATCCTAGGCTCGATTACCGGCCGCTGTACGGAAATCGAGCCTATACATATCCTGGATCGTATCGATCGAAAGAAATATTAAATCCACTCTCTCAAACGTTTAGAGCATTTGGCTTAAGCTCAGGATATTCAGTGCTTTTAGACAAAATACCTTTTAGAATCCTTCTTGAAGTGTTTTTTCGTGTGATCAGGTTTTCTAAAGAGTCTTCTTATGCCCTGCCCTCTTCATTCATGACATTTAAAAACAAAACAAAATGCCATTTTAAAACTTCGTCGCCATCTTGACACTAAGACGTACGGAAGGTTGCCATGAATTACAAATTAACTCTGAAATTTCGCGCCAAAATTAAGAAGTACTTCTTCACACCAATGATACTAATTTATTTAGTTGATTTTATTTTATTTACTCATTTTTCTTTATCAATCTGAAGACCAATGGACTGAAGGGTAACACCAACTTTAAATCAGTGACCGTAAATGACACCTGGTAATTGACTCTTTCTCTCAGTCAGTTATTACTAAGCTCATCCTTGCTAAATATCTATTTTTAATAAAATCCAACTAGTGGTCTATTATCAATGCTGCGTTCTGATTGGTTGAGCTACTACTAGGCTATCTGTTATAGCCCAGTAGTAGCGAAAAGCGTCGGCTTTGAGAACCAAAACAATGGCGGTTGAATTACGTTTTGCTAGCTGAAGGTGATTTGTCTCGATATTTCTTACCAACTAGTTGGATTCTACTATATTTTTCGAGGAATAATTGTTAAATATTCTAATTGGCTACTCAACTCAAACGAATATAGAAAATTTATTATGTAATAAGCAACAACAATTGGGGTGTGTCACACGAGCCGGGTGCGACCCTCTTTATTATACCTTCATCAACAAAATGGATGGGAATGATTTAACAAACAGAATCAAAATTCGGAAATGTAAAAAATACAGCAAGAAAGAAACCCTAAAAAACGATCTAAACTATGCTCGTGTAACAATGATACCGTAAAAGTGCTAAACCTTTCATATAGCAGCATGTAAGGACTACGTCTAAGAGTAAGAGAAACTGATAACCCCTAGCCACTGGGTCGTAGGTACGGTCGTAGGACGCAAATGAATATATGACAACAACTCAAATATATATAGCCTATCGCCAATGAAGCAAATGTAACAGCATACCAATGTAACAACCTGAAAGAAAGGGTTACATAACCCATGATAAATACATTTAACCACTTATAAGCCCTGGGCTTGCACGTTTTCGTAAGGGGTTTTAGGAGGCTTATAAACGGATGGGGGCTGATAACCAGAGTAGAGAAAGTACATTGAAAGAAGCTATGACTACTGACTTATTATTGGTATGGGGGGGGGGGGGAGGGGGGTGCTTATTAGCCTGGGGGACGGGTTTATACGCCGCAGTTTACGATTTTTCATCACAGCAAAAGGCCGGTCCGTTACTTAATGCCGGATGAATTATAATTATGATTAACAACAAGGCAACCCTGTCAAAATCAATCAAAATCAATGTTAAATATAATTAAAATCAAGTTGCCTGGAAAGAGAGGAATTTAAAGGGTACATGATCTATTTGCTAAAGGTCTTCATGTCATACAAAAACAAAAGATTTTGTTTACACAACACTTGAACGGTATATAATTCTACTGTTTAAAAATATATTTTTATTTCAAGTCGGTTCAATTGAAGCACGTATTCGTTGTTTGAAGGGAACATCACATAAATGTTCCAAAATACCTGCTTGCCATGCATGGAGTGACATTAACAATCATTCCCTTACTCGATAGACAGACCACAGGAATGTACATCTGCAATCTGTCCGTTTATCTGAACCTATTAACTAAATAGTTTATTGCTGTTTTATCAGGTTAGGTAAGCACATATTATTACTGATTATAATTGCTTGATTTTATTTCTAGTTCTCAGTTGATCTTTATTGACAGTATTTTCAGTGTAACACCCTCAAATGCACCATCTCTTAGAATCTTACCGTATCAACACAACCTGGTTGATTCGTACAAATTCTTTCATTATCCTATCATCTTTCCTCATTTCGTGGCGATACCTGGTTATGTGCGGGAAGTTTTGCTCCCAAATATCACTCCTCCAGCTCCTCTTTAAAAAACATTTGAAATGCTTCGAGATGGACGAGTGCATATATTCAGGACGCAGTTGTTTGAAACCGAAATGCATGGATAACGCTATCCACTTGCACTGGATCAATCTCTATCCAGTGGATTGTGCAATTGGTTTCCCTTATGACCCTTATATTTGTTATGATACTTCATTATCCGCTAGAAAGCGTTATCAACCATGATCTGATCAAAAACCGGGGCAGCACTCTGTTTTCTCTTTCCACAATTTGATTTTGCAACTCAGTTATACTTATTTGCGCTGTTTGTGAAAGCTAGAACGAGGGTACTTGAAACTGAAACTGTCATGATTTCCTAAATTCCTAAGCAAAACAGTGGCAAAAATGTATCTCTTTTTATTGTGGCTAGGCAAACACTATATCGACGCTCAGAGAAGTAGATCGATCTTTCCATTGTCATACAGTGAGTTTTCTAATAAATCAGCGGTTTTTTTTTTCGTTTGGTGGTGCTAATAAAAAAGGTTTTTTTGTTAGCACCACCAAACGAATTCGCGGTTTATTGGTGCCAATCAGCGTTCCTGCGAGCAACCTCCCTCAATCCTTTTTTCACGAGCGGCTGGCGAAATTAAGATAACTCGAAATACTAGCTGGGACCGTTGCTCGTAACTCGTTTACTTGAAAAGTGTGGAAACCGAGGGGTCACGTTTTCTTGCCTATCAAACAGCGGGCCCTATCTTTGTTCCTTATGAGGGTATTAAAACAGTCTGGTGAATGGTATGCAATTAAATAATATAAGATAGTACACATGCCTGAGTCTTTACCTGACTCTTTCCCATAGACAAAAATACCGGGCGAATATTTTTGAGAAAAATGACAGCTTTTTTTCCCGCAATTCGTTGCTAGTAATCTTATGATTACAAATCATTATCCATAAAGCAGAAAATGGGTTACGAACAAGGGAAACACCATAGTATTGTTACATATTAACCGCTTTGATTCGATTGTGTGTTTACTTTGGAAGACGAGCTACGAGAGTGATAATTGATAAACATAAACAGACTTGTTATTTGATAAATTGTTTCTTGAGCCGGTCAGCTTCTCATGAATGCTTCTGCTCGTAATTCAACACAGTCGTGACATATTTATATTATTTCACATTGTATTTGATAGCCAGTAAGCAATTCCAACCAACAAAACACGAAATATTCATCTCTAGTAACAGCTTTCTTCCTTTTCTCCAATGAAGGTGCAAATGTTCGTGCTCAGTGGTGAGAAGGCATTTGCTCTCGGTCTCTTGATCAACGCTGTTTTCCCAATTCCGCCGGTCACCTCGGATACAGGTTTGTAAAACGTCTTGTTTTGTTTTGTTTTGCTTTTTTTTTAGAAAATGCAATAAGGCTCCTGATGAAATAAGATTTTTTGGTGCATTAAAGGCGCAGCAGTTAGAAAGGAATACGCCTAAATGATAAATTGTGACCACAGCAACTACGCCAACGCACGATTTCCAATTGAAATAAACGCTGGCCTGGTAAACATCCAAGTCCGGTTTGTTATTGTTTTGTAACACGGGTCATAGTTGAACCTGCATGCAGCTTCACGTTCGAGAGGAAATGTCATGCGAGTTGTAATCATTGCGAGACTATAATGCAGCCGTCCAAACGAGTGATCATCATGTAAATCATTTCTGGCGGTAAAACTTGTATCTGTACATCTGCCATCTTGCATGAGTGTCAAAACTACTTAGGGGGTGGTTAATCTCCGACGCCCCCCCCCCCCCATCCCTCCCCCTCGGTACATTTGAAAAACATGTTGGCCGCCATTAACAGTAAGACGCGCTATATCCCAACGATCTCACGAAAAGGGAGGGGACTGTGAACAGCCTGCTGTCTGTACAATGTGATGGTCTATCGAACAAAATAGATTACTGGAATAGTGGAACGGTCATCACTGGGCTTAAATTGTCTTACATTTTTGTTTGCATTTTTCAGTTATTTTGGATGATCACTCCAGATACCACCAGTCATGGGACTGGCTTACAACTTATGAACTGACGACTGGGAGTGGGGTAAGTTTTATATCTGTGTTTATTGGTATGTGTTTTCCGTTTCCCGTATTTACTTGAATAAGTGCTGCATTACTTAATAAAAAATCTACGTCTCAAATGCGGCCCTTATTCGACGGTGGAGTTTATTTAAAGGTTGGACACAAAAAAATTATGTCCGTATTAAGGGACTGGTCAAAAAGCATAAGGGGGGGGGGGGTGGTCCGGAGCATTTGGAAATGTGGTTGATAAAAAACACATGACCCACCCCCTCCCAAAAATGACTGACCCACTCCAAAAGGAAGGTTGGAAATTGCATGACCCACCCCCTAGTTAAAACATGGGTGATTGGTTTCCTCTTAATAATCCAATAAAACCTTGCTCTGTGCTTGACATAGCCTGTTCCAGGCGTTCAGATAGTGGGGAGCGGTGCGAAGTAAAAAGGAGCGCGAAAAAAATAAAAGCCCCCTCTACTTTTCATCGCTTTCTTTACTCTGCACCGCTCTCCACTATCTGAACGCTTGGAACAGGCTATGCTTGACAAAATTTGTTGATACACTGCTGCAGCCAATATCAAAATCACAGAAATCATACCTTTCACTGAAAAGACAAATGTGAAAAACCGAACATTTCTTGCTTTGATGGACGTTTTGAGTCTTGACACATGCAAATATACAGCAAAACGAGGGTATATTGAAATTGTCTGTCACAAAGCATATGAAAATTTCTACGAAGACAACCCATTCCTACACATTACTTGCCGGAGATGCTTAGATTAATCCTCAAAGAAAATTTCTTCCACTTCAATGGAAAGCAGTACCTACAAAACCATGGAACTGCAACGGGCACAAAACAGCAGTTTTGATTCCTTGGCCAATCTTCTCATGACATATATTGAAACAACAACTCTAAGCAAAACTGTCTTTAGAACAACAGTTTGGAAATACTACATAAACGATATCTTTTCCCTATGGGACATGAGTAAACCAGACATCGAAGCCTTCATTGAACAAGCAAACTTACATCACCCAACTACTGAATTCACGGCTGAAACATTTGACACTGAGACTGCGTTTTTAGACACGGTTGTATACAAAGGCACAAGATTCAAGGAAAAATCTATCCTTGATGCAAAGACACATTTAAACAAACGGAAACCTTCTTGCAAACACATTTCACCTCGTGTCACCCTCCAAATGTTAAAAAAGGACTTGTCAAAGGAGAAGCCTTGTCAGAGAATTCTACGAAAAAACTCCTCAGAAACAACCTTTGAGGAAAATAATTCAAATTAAACAAAAAAAAAACGCTTGATGGACGGAGGCTACCCACAATCTTTGATAGAAAACCTACTATCAGAAATAAAATTCACAAAAGGGAGTTTAAATTCCTAAAAGAAAACAACAAGGAGGAAAAGGAAATATTGCCATTCGTGACACAATACCAGCCCTCAGCGTCTACTATAAAGGAAGCTTGAATGAAAAAATGGAATCATATACAAAACCAACTATAACTTTATTAAACTTTTAAAGAACCACCAACCATTTCCTTACAAAAAAGGAAAATCATTAAAGGACATGCTCGTTAGAGCCCCCCAAAAAAAGGTTAGCAGAGGGTTCCACGCCCGTATAGATGTGCGGCCTGCCAACCTTTGTATTTTCTCGCACAACAGGTTTGTGAGTATTTTAGCAGTAATTACAGCTGGGTGTGTTTTATATAACAAGTGTAGTCAACTGTCTCATCAGTAGTTAGTGCCTATCTATGTAATAAAATAGGGTGACCCACCCCCTAATGGTAGACGAAAATTGCACGACCCACCCCTTGCACAAGGCTCAAAACCTCATGACCCACCCACTCTCTGCTCCGGCCCACCCCTCCCCCCCCCCCCCCCCCCACCTACCTACACTTTTTGACCAGTCCCTAAAGTAACAGAATCAACGTCGTTTGATGAATGTGATTATGGGTGCTTTTTATGGGAAAACCCAAATCCGGATTTTCGAATCCAAAAAGGGATTTTTCGTTTTGGGGGGGCAAATCTAAAAACGGACCAAGAACCAATAAAATCCACACCCAGGGTGGGTTCTTCGGATCAAATACAAATCTGGGTTTTAGAGATTCACAACCTTAGCGGTTTTTTTTTTGGGGAAAGGATTTCAAAAAAGTATTTTTGACAAGCGGTTTTTCGAAAAAAAAAAAATGGTATGCAACAGATGGCGTACATAGATGACATTCTAACTGAACCTATATATGTTGGTGGCGCCTTAACTTTTAGCCATTGGTTACATGACATAACGTAGACTGCGTTAAACCGCCTAACTCTGTCATGCTTTTGTACGAATGTAATGTCTGCTTACTTAAACTGATTATCGGTTTCAGTTTTAAATTCTTATAATTTTACATTTCTAAGGAGTTTACTATTCGATAAAACGTTTTTTGTTTCAAACGAAATAATATTTCGTATAACATGTATATATTATATACATTTGGTATATTTCATACGTAGTTTATGTTGCTTTTCCTTCTTGTCTTCGCTGCGAGGATCGATTTGTTGTTTTTTCCTCTATTTTTCTCATCACGAGGAGCACGAGGACATGCCTCTGTCGTGGTAAATGATATATTTTTCGGATTTTCCGTTTTTTTTGGTAGTGAAGAATCCATATGATCTGGGATCACAAATCCGTTTTTGGATTCTCCCAAAAAACGTACCGATAATTATTTCGAGGTTGCCGCGCTTATTAGGGCACTTATTTGCAATTTTTGGCCCCAAATGCTGTGGTTATTCAAAGAAATAAATAAATAGTTTATTTATTTATTATTTACTTATTTATTTTACTTTGTTTGTTTAAGTGGAGTCGTAGTTCGCAGACAGGCGAGTATTTGGTTTGTGATCTCCAAGAAACCGCAACAAAAAGTACGAACAGCTGGTTGATATCAAACTTTATCGACCTACAAGGCGCTATATCTGTGACAGTTTATGTGGAATTTACTGCAAGGGAATGCGATCTGCAATCATTACCTTTCTGTAAACAATCCTTCAACTTACATTATTACCAGACAGACAGCATAGTCCCATCTGGAGTGCAAAAGTCAACTATTCTTGCTGGACACTTCTCTCTAGCTTCTCAAATTAGAGCACTGAATGTTTGGTCATCAGGTCAAGCCAGAATCTATAACAACGCAACGGCGCAATTTAGTGTCCAGACCAGGGGGATTTACTTGGGATTTCAGGATACTGGGGGCTGTATTGCTCTTGGTAAAGTTCGAGTCTCTTATAACGTATGCCCAGCCCAGATAATTGGAGGGGCAAGTTATAGCCGAACCCCTTCTCCTCCTCTTGGTGGTGTTCTAAAGTTGTATGGAAACTGTGGGGTGAACTCAGCGAGTCTGCGCAATTCAACATCGTTGTATATAGAATGTCTTAGCAACGGAAGCTGGAGAAAACCTGAGAATGAAGCGAAGTGTTTCTGTAAACCTGGCTATCAAATTACTTCTCAGGGTTGCCAAGGTAAGTCTACTTGAATTGTATCTAAAGAACATGGAGAATGCCCCAGGGTTTAAGGACTGATTGTTCTAATTAACATAGTCGCCCTACCACGCTTTGACACTCAAACAGATAAGAAACAAGGAAACTTGTATGGAGTTCTAGAGATATATTGTCTAGTTCACAAGCTGAAACAGCTGCTGGAAGGCAAAACATATTAGTAAATTAGTGAATAACGTCAATTTTGCGATCAGTAGAGCGGGAGTGACAGAGACTGAAATTTAATATTTGAACATTTACATTTTTTTTTTCAATACGCATTGATGTTTTTCAAAGAACTCCTTGTAGTAATGTGTTTTTTCAGTAAACATTAAGTGCTTTGCTGGCACCTTTAGCGGCAAATTCAAATACATACCCTGTATATTGGGTATTGGAGTTCCATTTCAAGAGACTCTTTGGGATGTCTCCTGCTTTTGTTTGTAACTTAAATACGGGTTCTTAAATGGTGTTTGAATTCGGCTTTCGTATCATATGAAGAATTATGAAGATCTCGGAGGGTGTTATGCGCCTCGGCCTACGGCCTTGACGGATAACACCCTCCTCGATCTCCATAATTCTTCATATGATACGCAGCCTCATTCATTAATTGTTAAATAAATAAATAAATAATGATTTGGAGATAGCATATCCACTAAGTGGTTCTTCGTCTACCTGACGTCGCTATATGTATTTCTTATAGCTTGCCCTCCCGGTACTTACAAGCAAGTGCTTAGTAATTCGGTGTGCGCTGCGTGTCCAGAGAACAGCAATTCTGACCATTCCAAACAGAATTGTGTCTGTAACTCAGGTTATTACAGAGGACCAAAAGATAACAAGGATGGCAAATGCACAGGTATGCTGTAACTTTCAGTTTGGGACACTGGCGTCATACTAAAAGACTTTTAGCTACTCGGATACTTCATGTTACGTAGGCTCACGTCATGCGTAGATAGCAAGGGGTGAATAGTTATGGCTGTTTTTTTTTTGAGATCAATGTTAGAATAATTTAAAAGATAATACCCGTGCCCTGATTCGGCCAGGAAGTGTTCTTGCAAAACACAGCTGTGGCGTCATCATGCTTTGCTTTGTATTGACGCGTAGATCACGTGATGACGAACTTGATAAAAAATTAATAGTGATAACGACGATGAATGATAATAACGATAAGCAAAAAAAAAAGAGAAAAAGTTTCGAGCTTAAATCTCTACTAGTTTGTGTTATTTGCCCACGTCTTTAAAGTCAGTTATAATTTATACTGACAATATTAATTATATTTAGTCTTATAGAAATACTGCTTGTTTAAAAAAGTGAATATCTTGTAAATTTCGTCAACCCAAGGTAACTTATTTTTCTGGTAATTTAAATAAATGAATAAATAAATAAATAAATAAATAAATAAAGTTACTGGTATTAAAAAAAATATAAATATAATGGGAAGAGGCAACGTGGACGGATTTCCTCAAAGAGATTTTAAAACGGACAGATGCATAAAACATTAGCTGTTTTTATGTTAATTATTCTCTCAATGTTTAATCCTGTGTAGCACCTCCTACTGCACCAAGAAACTTGTCAGTTATATTTCAAGATCTGTCAGTAATTGTAGTGGCTTGGATGCCACCATCAGATAGCGGAGGACGATCAGATGTGGTATATGACATCACTTGCTTTCAGTGCGATTCAAATGGAAACTGTAACAACAGACAACCTTGCGATGGCAGAATGCAATATTGGCCAAAAAAAGAAAACAACAAATTGACTCACTTGACCTTGACCGGCCTTCAGCCAAACACGTCGTACGTTTTAAGAGTTGCCGCAGAAAATGGTGTGAGTTACTTATATGGACCGAACTCCAATAGAATTGTAGAGATTCAGTTTGGAACGAAACTTTCAGGTAAGGATAGGAAAGTCTGTCTGTTTTGTTTGTTTGTTTATTTATTTATAATTATTTATTCATTTTTGGTTGGGAGGGGGGGGGGGGGGGGGGCGAAGAGGGACGTATGTTCGTTTATTTATACGCATATCTCTTCATTAGCATTATATTCCGAGCTATTTAATGGTGGAAAAAAAAAAGAACTCGAACCCTCCTGTACCCGGAAGACCATTCACCAGAAAACTGTACCATCCTTGCTCCTGCGTTATTCTTCTTGTCCTGATTTTAAGAAATGCAAAGACTTTTTTTGTTTGCTCGTTTTAATCATCAAAAGTGTTAGTTCTGTGGATATAAAGATTCCTATTGGACATAATAAATGAAATCTTTTGCAGCCAAAATGATTCTAGATAAAACTTATGTTGACGATGCCACGACCGTTCTCACATGGCGAACGGTTGACAATCCGCACAAGTTCTCAAGTTATGATCGCTACGAAATAATGTGCTTCAAATGCGACGATGGAGGAGACAATATACAACACCAATGTATGCAAACCTGCGGCAGTGACATTCGTTATTGGCCTGGAAGAGAGGGTCTTAAAGACAATCACGTGACTGTCTCGGAGTTGCAGCCATCAACACTTTATAAATTTGTGTTGTATGTATGGAATTCTCAGACTGCATTGGCATCAGTGCTAGTTCAAACCAGCGCCGCATCAAAAACCGCCACTCAAGGTAAGGCCATTGGGAGGCTGTGGTCCTTGATTTTATTAGTACATCGTATTAACCCTGGAACGTACAGAATCCCCTAAGGTTTCTCTCATTTTTTTCCTAGACGATAAAACATCAGCTTCGGCAGTTTTCTGTAGTTGTTCGTTTTTTCCTCGTGCGCATTTTGAGACAGCTTTAGTGATGGTCAGTTACTATGTTTACGAGATATGACGTCATAAGTACCGGGTGGTCAAGCCATTTATGAATGAAAATGCATGTTATTTTCAACTTCTTTCAGGAAAGAAGTAAAGCTTGTGGTTAGAATGATGCAAAGTGATTATTTATGTTATTTTTCATGTTAAGCGCAAACATTTATTAATTCTCACTGTTTTAACCTAATTTCAAAATCTTGGCGACCATGTTTGGTGACGTCAGAGGCTTCCAGCGGCGCACCACCCATGCAATATTCCTCATCTTGTAGAGAAGATCAAAGGCTTTCCACTGAAGGCAAAATTATTTCGAAATATTGCAGCATATCAAAAACCCAGGGCGGGGGGGGGGGGGAGCACCAACCCCCCCCCCCCCTTTAGTACCACGGTGGGGGTATAAATTTGCATATACGTCGGATGGTTAAATTATAGTGCTGCTCATTACATTCAAGGACGAGGTTGACTACAAAGCCGAGAGTTTTTGATAGACTTTCAAAAAAGTCCTTTGAGGTCGACCTCTCGCGACTTCGCCGCTCGCAGCCTAACAAACTCGCTCCGCTTGCTAAAGAAACTTGTGAAGTTAGCTTTCGTCCTCGCGTAGTTGTCCTTGCCCTTGAACATAAAGGTCTCATCACTGGACTGCATTGCACATTGTTTAAGGCTGGAATAAATGCAAAACCCTCATCAATAGATCTGATTCACCCTTTCATCTGGTCTCTTCTCAGAAAAGACCGGCTTGGCAGACTTATTTACTCCACTGACGATCGTTGCTATGGCAATAAGTGTAACGGCGTTTGTGGATGCCTCCATTTTTCTTTTGGTGTCCTTTCACAAGTGGCAGCAGTGGAAGAAAACTGCAATGACAGACAGTATTGCATTAAACTAATTTTGCACTGATTGAATTGGGGATTTAAAGGTTGAAATGACATTTTTAACTTTTTTCGTGAAAGAGTACAGAAAATAAAGAAAAAGGCAAAAACTAAAACAAAAACAAACACAAAAATAGAAAACGTACAAAATGGGCAGGAAAAATATGGCGGGAAAAAACTCGTGCTTATGCACATTTGGGGCAAAACTTCAAAAATATTAAAATTTCTACAAATTTTAGTTTGAAATCGCTATAAAAGGTTATTTAGATAAATTTCTTACCTGAATCAGTTTACATTTGTCTAAAGAAGCTTTAAAAGCTTACGCAAAATACAATTTACAATCGGTTACGAACTTTTGAAACACCCTGTAGAAGATTCGATATTCCCTGTAGTCATCTTAAAGTTTCCAGTTTAGCAGTTACGTTCTTAAAGGGGAATATAACAGTATTGTAATAATAATTAATTACATGGTGGCATTAATGGTATAATAAATGACGCATAATAATTATTATTATCGTTGACGGCGTCTTCGTTGTCTTATTCTTTGACATCATCATAATCATGATCATTTTCACCGTTTTCTTCTTCTTAGTCCTTTCCATTCATCATCATCACCATCATCATCATCATCATCATCATCACTTTCGTCGTCATCGTGTTCGTCATCATCGTGTCCGCCTTCGTCGTCGTCATTATTTATTAGGGAGCTTTAGAAACAACGACGACGACGGCTTTGAACAACGTCACTAAAAAATAAATTTTCGTCCTTTTAAACTTTATCGAGTCATTTTGGAATCGCTCAATTCGTCAAATGTAGACGAATTTTCCTGGAGTTGAATTGTTAAGGGCTTTATCCATGTTCAAATAGAGAAAGGAGGGAGGTTTCACGTCGTAGTCGTACAGTGGACATCAAAGAAACGTACTAAAAAGCGTGATGAACTTGCAGAGCAGTTGTTTTGCTAATAAGACCAATTGTTTTTTTGACATTGTCGTTATCATCGTCGTCGTAGTCGTAGTTGCTTAAGCTTCCTAATTTTCTCCCTACCCGTTCCTCGCGCATCTATCGGGTTTCAAACAGGTGCCCATGACATGCACTCCCGGTTTCAAAGGATAGAAACTCACTGTTGTTCACTTTTCAGAGCGACAAGCGCAATTTTTCACCGTTCCGATGATCCTGGCAATCGTTTTGGCAGGAATACTGTTCGTTTCTGCAGTCTTTATACTGTTGGTGACATTTCACCTCAAGAGACGTTGGTACAACATAGCAAGGAAAGGAGCAGAGAAAGACAACCCAATTGGCAAAACATATTCTGCTGAAAATACTGAAGATACCATAATCATGGAAGAAATTTTGCAAGACTATGGACATTCTATAACAAATGGAAATAGAACTGATTAGGTAATTAATCCCTTCTATTGTGCATAATAATATTAAAATATGTAAAAAAAAGATAGCAAAAAATATAGATATATCATTCGAAATAATGAGAAGGCAGCGAAGGTCTCGAGGAATACTTAACTGAAGGAGGTGAAATTAAACAGGATTGTGATCCTCGCCATGATTCACGATTCCTGGAGCACGACTAATATTATATCACGTGACATAGTCTTGTATCTTGCTATAAATTTTGAAGAGTAATAATAATTGCCTAGCCCCAGCCCTAACCCCTTTGGTTGGTTTCCAGTACTTTCTTTTACCTTAGTTAATAATTATCGCAGCCATTATCATTTCCAGGTACAATAAAACCCTTAATAAAAGTAATCTCATCGTATTTTTGAGCTTTAAATTTCTCCCGGAAACGTTGCGTATCCTTCGTTTTAAATTTTCTTGTAAATGGCAAAGCAACTTGAATATGCTTGTTATTGCCAGCAATCTTGAATATGAAATATTTCACATAGACATATCAAAAAAGTTTGGAAGACAATCCTCTGTTTCTCTAACTAACTGGTCTAAAATAAGGACTTAAGAGGCAGTCTCCCTAAAAGCGTTCCACTCGATTTTGGACTCGAAAAAACTTTTGCCTTACATTTTCATCATTAACACTACTATCCATTCTAATAACGAAACTGCAGTTAGAATGAGGAAATTGTTTATTTTACTGCCATTCCCAGCATTTCATTGCTGGACGACCGTTAGCGGCTAAAATATGCAAATTTTAGATGCTGTTTTACAGGTTTTTTAACGGTCGTTTAAAAGTACTTCGGGTCATCAAACCCTAGACTGTTCACACTCATTTAGAAGCATATTACTTCCTCTTACTGTTCCAATACCATTTAGGCATTATCTTTCTCTGTTTAGCAAAAACTGGTGGTCTTTAGCTCACTAACCCAATTAAGAAAGCAAGAAGCACGAATAAATGCCTCAAAAACATGACAAAATTCTCAAAAGTGGCACCTAAACTAGACCTAAAACATGTTTTAGTTAAAGATTAAGAGCTATTTTGTCTAGTTATGAAATAAAACTTGTGGCACAAAGCGATTCAGAATTCAAGGATTCGACTTAAATTTGCATATTGATGCTGAATTCGC
>OZ037992.1:12241147-12258647 GCA_964035705.1 Porites rus | reverse complement strand
CTCCCTGAGCTTTAGGATATGATTATTTCATAGGAAGTGGATACTTCGCTTTAAACAGATATGATAATGGACGCCAGGTGTTACAATTCATCGCGGAAAATCTTTATTTCTCGAATAAACGAATGCATTGTTGAAAACAGCAGTGTTTATCCTTCATTGACAGCAAAGTAAATTTCTACCTCGGTTGTTTTAATTATTACATGAAATTCAGGGTTTTCATTTTAAAGATTGCCAGATTGGATCAAAAAAGGTTATGCGTTATGTTATAGTGTTGTTCATCTCCAAGGAGCAGCGATCCTTTGAACTTTAATTAATATCACTACCCTTTTGACTGGAAGTCAATTGTCCCAGGAAGCCCTGATTTGAACCTTGCTCCTTAATAATAAATCTGAGTTTGAAGAAATAAGTGACTTAGGCTGAAACAAACAAACAAACAAACAAACAAACAAAAAAAGATGTTTGCAACATGCCAGTTACTGTTGAGTTTGGATGAGTGAAACGCGACCAAAAAAAACCTTATCCGTAAGCCACCTTAACATTAATTAGTTATAAACGACCATCTATATATATCTTTTTCCTAAGAGTATTCACTACGTATACCAGCACAATTGCAACTAGGTCTTTAAATCAAATAGTTTCTTTAAACCCGTTCACAGCAAAATAAGCTGAGCATTCTTCTGTAGCCACGTCGATATTTCTCGTTAAAAACCGCGTAGAGACAGGGATTGAGAGCACTGTTGCTGTGAGCGAGAAAAAGGCGCCAAAATCTTAATAAACACGGTATTACATCGAACACGATTTGCGCTATGAAGTATGGCAGCCAGCAGAAGACAAAAGCTGCTGTGACGGATAACAACATGTATAATACTTTTTTACTTGCTCGGTCCCGCGTTTCCCGGACAACCTTTGATCTCGCTGAATCTTTAGCTTGGTCTGCGATGTCTTCACGGAACGCCTGCTGTCGTTTTAATGCCACCAAAATCTTCACGTACGATGCAGTAATAATTACAAATGGAACGCCGTAGAACGCTACGAACAAAAACGTGTAGTATATCTCTCTTGCTTGGTTGATTCCGAAGGCTCTTTTTAAATAAGCGTCACAGGAGAATTCGTCTTCGCGAGTTTTGTACACAAGCTTTAGAGAGTAAAGGTATGGAAATCGAACCATAGCGGCTAAAATCCAGCTAAAAGCAATGATGAACTTTGAAGTTCTCGCTGTAATTCTTTGCCTTAATGGATACACAATGGCAATAAATCTGTCAACAGCCAAGGCCATCAACGTGAGAATTGAAACTATGATACTTATACCGTGTAAAAATGGAACAACTTTACATAAAATCGCACCAAAAACGCCTTCCACGAGCCATGCACTACCTCGCAGCCACATAACTATTACCCGAGGCATATAAACACACGTTATGGTCAAGTCTGTTAAGGCCAGGTTAACAATGAAAAAGTCCAACGCTTTTCGCATTTTCTTGTTTCGCCAGACGACAGCTATTGTCATGCAGTTGCCAAAGATTGATACAACAATAATCACACAGTAGACGACAACTCGAAGAGTTTGCGTGGATGTAGCATCGTTACGAAACTGGCAGCCGTCTTGCGAAGTATTCCCCCGCATAGCCTCATCATCAGAATCAAATTCGCTTTCGTTGAGTCTGCTACTGAAGTTATAGGAGGCCATGATATTTCCAGGTGTAATAATATCCCTGCTCGATAAGGAGAGCTCTACTGGAAAATCAGGCAGTGAGTTTTAAAATTCTATGAAGATTTAAAAAGACGCTTTGGGGTTTTGTTAGCCTTTATAAACAGGGGCGCAAAACGTTTGTAAGATAATATGATTCCCGCTTCTGAACAAAACTTGACGTCAAAGCGGCGACGGTAATGGCTTGAAATGTTTGTCAATCATTCAGGATAGATAAATGCCGTGTCCTACTGTTGCTTCGCAATTTTAATTACAATCGTATGAGACATTTATTATTTCTGAAACTTACTTTTATTGCAAGCAGGGCACGGGCAATTGACAAAGGATATACTTGGAAATGACTTACCACCCACCGTCTTGTTTGTAACATAGGTTACCAAGCTAGTAACAGGGAAGCGCAGGGGCTTTCAATGAATGATACTCGTATTGTGGTATTTACATTAACAAAAAAAAAAAAAAATGCTTTACGCGACGTGTAGGGGATGCATTACTCGCCTTTTCAATTTCCTTTTCCCTTTTCTTATGTATCTGTCGCGACGGAAATCTCATGTATCGACAGATCGACAAAAACGCTTCAAGTTTCTTTCATTTTCTCTTTGTCATGGAAATTTCAAGTAAATAAAATAGATATCGATGTATTTGTATAAATATATATATATACATATAATGCAGCGAAAGTAATGAATTTACGTCAAGAAATGTGACAGACAAAGGAGCGGAGATGTAATGTGAATTAAAAATATGTAGCTAGGTATACATTATATGTATTTCCCAGAAGACACGCCTACGCCTTTTATCACTATTATTATTATAACTTAATCTTATTTTAGTTTCCAAGTTCATCCTATTGATTTGATTGATGGCTAGATTATCCTTTATCGTGAGAGTTTAAAAGATGGAAGTCGAACGCCGCTCTGGTGAATAGTTTCTTTATTATATCGTAAGTCCGAGATCATTGTATAATTTATTTTAGGGGTGTTATTCCCTTTCATCACCGGGATCAGATATCGGGGCGTACACATTATCGCTACCGGAAATATTGTGTTTTGTTTACTTTTTAATAACGAGGGATAAAGAAATAAAAATAGTAAAAAATAGTAGTTGCTATCATAATTGTTTGGATTAGTTTCTACGAATGTTAATTATAATTGACTGTGGAGCATTCAGAAATTATTTGCTAAATGCAGGTGCTCAGTTACAATAGATAAATCTCTTACTATATTCAAAGGCCTTTAAGACAAACATGCCAAACTGATCTTAAATCGCAGAAGGAGTTCCCCGGCAAACTGAAAAACCCTGGTGGATTTTGAATGCTGACGTAATCGGACTATCAAACGTTTCTTTATTTACCCTTAAATGACTTTTTTTTTCAATAGTTTTACTTTGTTTTTTTTCCTTAAATTGTTTTCTTTATTTATTTGGTTCTTTATTTTGATATATATATTTTGTCAATCGCAATATATTCCTTTCGCATTAATTTACAAGATACCAGAAGTTCGACAGAGCGAAATTACTTCCTGCGTAACTAAGGGGAAAGTGCCTACGCTAAAACAATCTACTGGCCCTTGGTGATACAAAAAAAAAAAACAGCATAAATGAAATAAAACTGGCGTCAATTCAGGTCAAATCAGCTGCTAAAAAAACACTCTTTTCTTGGAATACGTATTCAAAGGGTGATATGCGATTGAAAAACCACAGGCGTCAAAAAATCACCATTTGTTCGCCTGGTAAAAATTAACACAAAGACAAGTGGCAAAATTGTGCGTCGACGCAATTTATAGGGAACAGTTTTAAATCGAAAAAACAAAAGAAAGAAAAAACAAAACAAAACAAAACAAAAACAAAAAACAAAACAAAAAAAAACATGACTATATAGCTACATTGAGCTAGTTGTAGACAAATGTATTATAATACTATAATTTGTCCTGAATTTTGCTTTTCTACTGTCCTTTTTGAAGCGTTTTGGGCTGGTTTTGGGGTATCATTTTAACTTGAATTCGTTTGAATTTTTAATCCGTTCCCATAGTTATAAACCCTATTAATCACGTGTGGTTAGTCAATTTTACTCGTTGCATTAATTTTTGAATAGCGCTGATACACAGCGAGTTTGGGATACAAATTAAATATGTATTTATATGTGTTTAAGTAAAATTGTTTTTATTGAAAATATTTTCCTAAGGGTAAATACAAATGGAATAACTTGCGAAAGATCTTTTATGTTTCAACTGAACAAGTAACTTTATTCAGACCGGAATTTTTATTTACTTTCTGAAACTCCCCTCTATAACTTCAGCACTGTTCATGCTACGACCACCAAAATCACACAAAACAAAGTACAGTTGACTCCCCATAACTCGAACCTTCAAGTAAATCGAAAAAAGTTCGAGTTATCGGTAGTTCGAGTTATCGGGAGATCGAAGACAATAGCCGGGAGTAAAGCTCCGTGCAAACGACGCAACATTGTTGGCCAACAATTCCCAACATTGTTGGATTCTACATGTTGCGTCTGTTTGCACACCCTGTTGCATGTTGTTGGATGTTGTTGCGTGTTGTTGCGCAGGGTTTGAAACCGGTCAGACTTTTCAGCCAACAACTCCCAACATTTCTTCTGTTCCGTGATCGCCGAAGCGTAGCGCAACAATGTGGGATCCGTTTGCACAGCTCTTCAAACATTGTTAGGGTCACGCACGCTCATTAGGCATGGATCACATAGAACTATGGGTTGTATCCTTCCCACGATGCACTGCAGGTCCCAACATCGTTGGGAGTTGTTGCATCCGTTCGCACACCACTGCCAAAACGCACGTAACAACTCCCAACATTGTCGGCGCTACAATGTTGGGAGTTGTTGCTTCCGTTTGCACGCAGCCTATAAGGAAAGAAACAGTTTTTACTGAACAGTGAACATTTTAATCACATTTATATGTAGAATAACGATAAAAATTTAAAGACACTTCTAGCTTTAAATCAGAACGTAACGTAACAAAACATAGTCTACATAGAGCATGCGTCTTACTGTTTTGAGAAATAAAGCTGTTTCACATTAGATTTGTGACAATCAACATCTGCTTCCACTAGTAAACTATACTCCTACAGCACGTCAATGGGAAATTCAAAATTTAATGTTTCGGACGCCAGTAGACTGCTTTTTTCCCAAATTTTTAAGGGCTTAAAACACGTTTCCAGTTATCGAGAGTAAAATTATTGCCCCCGCAGGGATTTCTCCCAGTAGGCGAAATCCCGAGGAGGCACCCTAGTAACTCGCGCGTATATTAAGGAAAGTACTTACAGTTGAAATATACAGTCATACAGCAATATAAAAAAAATCTTGATTTGCTTGAACAGGGGTCGCGAGGAATCGGTAGGTAATGATGACGTTTCTATTGTTTGCGCCCGCAAGTACGAAATGGTTAGGATGACGTAAAGACAAAACATCCCCAAGGGACCGCTTAGGTAGATTTTTTGACAGTGTGCAGTCATATTTCGACACTCTTCAGCGTTACGTGTTATGGGACAGTTGTTTCAGTGAAAGTTATGGACCAAAATTTTAACGACACTCGTTAGCGTAGAAGAAGTTATAAGGTGCGTATAACTGTGTATATATAAACACTTGGAGAGTTTGCCAGACACGAGTTCACAAATCTTTCACAGGAAACCTTCCCAGACACTCTTTCTCTCTCTTTGACCGGAATAAGACTCAGCCCCAAGCAAGCAAGACGAGTGAACAACGGCTAGCTTCTCACTGGCAGAACGATGGACGATCACAGAAATTCGCCGACAATCAAATCCTGTGCAGGCTTATTCCCTGCTCACAGATGTCCTTCCGCTAAAAAGTTTAAAATAAGACTAGAATGCGCGAGTGTAAGTTGATCAAACGTCCTTTTAATCTCTAAGGTTTCCTTTCCGGCAAATCAAATGAACTGAATGTAAAAAGTAAAAGAGAAATAGAAAAAAAAATTCAACTTCTAATTAAATCTTTTCTTATGGTTTGGAACAAACTATTCTCGAAACTAAGAATGTTTTGATCAAAGCTGTGTTAATCGACCTGAAACTGTGCATGAAACCTTGCGTTTTCTGTATTTATCTCACCTATTGTATGGAATATGTGTGAAAATCTTCCTTATGAATCGGTATATTTCAAAGAGCTACACAACGAGCGAGAATGCTATTGACCGACAATATACAGAGCGAGGGTAGCTGTAGTGTCAACTATTACTAGTATAGCAATGATCTGAGGGGAAACAAAAACTACTTCGAGTTACCCGTGTGAAATACATGAATTCCATGGAAATCCATGGAAATCCATGGAAATCTATGGAAATTCATGGAATTCCATGGAAATCGATGGAAATCAATGGAATTCCACGGAACCTTTCATGGAGTATCCATGGAGTATCCATGGAGTTCCATGGAATGCCATGGAGTTCCACGGCGTTCCATGAAGTAGTGATGGAGTTCCATGGAATGCCATGAAATTCCATGGAGTTTCCTTGGAGGTCCATGGAATTCCAGGGAATATTTTAGAGTTCCATGGAATGCCATGGGGTTCCCTGAAGTACCGATGCCGTTTCATGGAATGCCATAGCGTGTCCATGGAGTTCGATAGAATACCATGCAGTTTGTATGAGAAAATCCATAGAAATTCAGTAATCAAGCAACTCATCAACTCGTTAACCACATGTTCAAGTCTGCACTTTTTATTGGATAGAAAAATAGGAAACATTTGGAAGCTTTCTAAAAGCAAAATAGTGCATTTAGTTTAAATTGCACAGACAATGCAAAAGTATTGTTCACCGACAGGCGACGCTGAAAGTTCCAGTGTAAGAAATTTTTTTGCTAACTATAAAGAGGAATGTTTTGAGTGCTTAATAAAAAAAATGATCCTGTTAAAAAAAATAAATAGAGAAAATTGTTTTTTAGTAGGGTTGTTTGCCATTAATCTTTTAAAAGCAGTGTTGCATTTAAAATATGAGATCACTGTTATTAACAACATGCAGTTGCTTCATTACATTGACACAGTGCTGCTATTCGTACAGGACCCGTACACCGACGTGTATTTGCTATGAAATACGGAATCAAGTCTCTACTTGAAATTTATATGAAATTTTCAAATCTTTTGAAATTTCTGATCAACAAATTTCCATGAAAGTGTGAGTCTCCTCAACCACTGCTCCATTTTTAAGGAAAAAATTTCAGTGGCAAATTTTAAAAAGAAGAAAAATTCGATGTGGCAAGATTAGGAACCGATCCAGGGGCGTAGAATCCATAGTTCGTAACCTAACCACTCTACCACGGAGTAGTAACTCGCTGCTAGGTGGAGTTTGATTTTACTCATATACAAACAACCGTAACCCTAATTAGAAGCTAACCGTTTCGAGTCAGTGCTTTAATAGCCCTAATCAGTTTAGTCGGAATCCCGTATGAATAGCAAACACAAGACGATGTACGGGTTCCGTACTTAAATAGCCAGTAGAAAATGATCCCACTAGGCACATGTAACTCTTCTCGGTATCGAAGTGTTTTTGGTTGAGAGCTAAGATTTTCCCTATTACTCGAGTCCAACCTGATTGATGAGATTACTTTGCATGGAGTATTTCGGCGAACCTACACAAGCAATATTAGAGTTTTTTGCCGCATCCGTGGATAGGCTAGTGTGCTACACAGCCGTTTTTAGCCTCCCCGCTTAGTGACTTACGTGATCACGTGGGGCTTTTGAACCAATAGAAATGCGTAGATCAGTTTTCTTGGTTCGAATCTTTAGGCGGACTTCTGTGCAGTACGACAGTGTTGTGTAGACGAACTGTCTTTGCAATGAATGCATCCGAAAAAGATGTTATTTTCAGCGCAAAATATCACTTGTGAGGTTGCTTACATTTGGCTTGTTTTAAATCGACTTCGATTGAACAATGAATCAGCTGGATCGCACATTAAAGGACGAAGTTAAGCTTAATATGTACACAACTTGTGTTTGGTTGCTCAACTGAATTCGTCCGCTCGATTGTCTCTGCTAAATTTAGAAGGGTGACTTTTCGGGTGCTGTTTATCGGTTTTATTGTGTACTTTCCTTCTTTTTTGTTTATACAGATATGAATGTGGCCTTTCCTGCAAATTGCCTTTGGAATCCTTCGGAATAGTTACCTATTCTGGCAGAATTAGAAATGGAAGACTGTACTTCGATGGACTGCTTCGATGTATAAGAAGAAATATCATATTTAGAATTTTCATGCCTGCTACTTAAAAAAAAGAGAGACTGATAAATTATAATTGAGGCTGACGCCGTTTTTCCCAAGGATTAGGTAGGACTTTGCTATAACTAAATACCATGGTTCTGATCGAGGAAACAAGTAGCACTTCGCCTTTTCGTGGCATTAAATAAAACCATGTTTAAGTCTTACATACTGACGGTTTATGCATTCAAGTATTAGCTTATTTTTTCCTTCCAATTTTGCATCTGTTCGCCTGTTACTTTTTTTAAACACCAGGCCAAGACTCCTTGCTTTATATCGAATCTAAGTTTTTCATTTAAGCTACTTCAATATGATTGCTGCATTCTAAACTGCAATGTGTATAGTCAAAAGTAAACATTAATTTGTTTTAGCTACAGCATGTCCAATTTTTTTTGCCAAAAACATGTTAACTTTGATTGATATCTTTAAAAAGGAGATTTATGCGGTCCTTTTTATTGATTAAATAAATTGCAGTGGACCAAAAGTTGTTATTTATTCCATTTGATTCACTGGATATTTTAAATGTGTAATTCCTGTGAATTCCATGAAACTCCCTGGAGATCCATGGAATAATCGATGGAGTAGTTTCTATGGAATTACATGGAACTTTTCCATGGAATTCCACGGAAAATGTCCTAATCCTCCATGGAAAATGTCGATGCAGAAATTTCCATGGAAATTGGTGTCCTAATGTTTTCCACGGAATTCCATGGGAAATGTCCTAATCGTCCATGCAAATATTTTCCATGGAAATCTATGGAGAAATTTCCACGGAATTCCATGGAAATTGATGTCCTAATCCTCTATGGAATTCCATGGAATTCCATGGAGGTTTTTTACACGGGCAGCGGGAGCTTCAAGTTATCGAGGTTCTAGTTACCGAGGGTAAAATGAAAGTAAATGTATGACGGAAACTCAGGGGAAATCGAGTTTGGTTCGAGTTAGCGCGAGGTTCGAGTTATCGGGAATCAACTGTACTCATTATTTCCAACTTCTGGCCATATTTTGATTGACACATTGACGTAACATGACGTCATATCGTTCAATTCATTGTCAGAATCCAATTTTCTCTCAAATACACATTAAGCGAAAAATTTTTAATGAATAGTACGGTTTTTGATAAAATCAGGTAGTTGCTAACGTATAAGTAATCTTTACCAATAGCAGCATGTCATGATGACGTCGTTTATTACTGAAAAAGGAACAAGGCATAGCCTCTTTAGGCTGTCAAAGGGTTGTGTTTTGACACGCTTTTCCCCGATTACTGGGGTCAACCCTTCAGTTGCTCAGATAGTTCGGGTTCACGAACTAACTCTTGCCATAGTGTGGAAGGCATGAACCGTGGATGTAATTGTTCTTGATGTCGCTTGGCTTGGCATGGCTCAATTTAGGGTCTCTACGCCCCCCGAAGATAAAGCTGTTTTTCTTCTACGACAGTGCATTTTAATTCTGAAAGTTGCAAAAAACTTTGGATAGACTTTCTTTTAAGGCGTTGAATTAATTAGGGTTGAAGTGATGTAGTCGCGTGAAACATGATGACCTCATAATAATATTCAAAAAGAAATTCAAACTGGGGTAGGAATGGTTGATTACAACTAAGTTTGAAGCATCTGTAAATGTTTGTTTTACCGTACGAATTTTTTCCGTGGCCGGAACGGAGACAATTTTTAATTTCTTAAAAAGATATTAACAGGTGAAAAGTTTCACGTGACCTATTTTGCTTAATTACTAATCAGGCGGTGTGCGTCACGACCCACAAAGGTTCATGGGTAAAACTGTTACTGTGCCTCAATTCAATCGTGACACGGTCGAGTTCGCATCTCGTAAGAGAAATGAATCAAAACCAGGGATCAAAACACTGCTGCCTTTTCCGAAAAACATTACGGAAGAGAGCGATTTCGAGAATTTTCAAGATCTCATAGTGGCCTTAGATGCTTGCTATTGGCTTCACAAGACAATTTCAAGAAGTTTATCGCGATTCGGAGAAGATCGTGCGATCTAGCCGACTTTGAGCGGCGAATAATTTCCTGCTTCTCATAGGATTTTATGTATTGTTTGGTTTATATGTATGTTTTTATCTCATAGTGAAAGAGATCTGTTGTTCATACCTGGATTTGCTTAACTAAAAAAAAAATTCGTCCATTAGAATTGTTTATATATTTGATGGACTTTCTTACTCGCAAACAAGGGGGAGCGCGTGCAGACAGGAAGGTGAGAAATCGTCTCTCATAACAATTTTATTTTCATCGACAAGTTTATATTATTTTGAAAACAGTGCCTGTTTGAAATCCTCATGCGCAAATAAATCTTCAATCAGGCGAGGGGAAAACAGACCGAAAGAGCCGAACAGCTGCAGCACAATCGGAATTTCACCGAAGCTACAGCCGCAGAAATAAACAGTGAAATAAACCACGATCTTGTCTGTGCGGTCATTGAAGTGAGCGCAGTATATCGATTTTGTTATAAAGAGAAACCTAATCTCACAGTTTTAAAATCCTGTATGATGTTGTCTGGATCTTCGATAATGCAATGGATAATGGTTTTGTGTTTTGGTAGAGGTTTATAACAATTTATTCCCTCACATAAGTTTACACAAAGATAGCACACACCGCATGCAAATTATTTTAAAGTCACGTTTTCAGTTTCCGCACTGGGTTATGAAAAATGTTTTGTTTCCAAAGGTTATTACAATATTCAAACTTATTTACCTTTTGTGGTTTAAAATAGAACAAACCCTTCCTGGATTTGGCGTTACTCGCTTCACGTCGGCTTCCGCTTCGGCATGTTTTCTAAGCCCGTTTCCCGGGAGTTGTGCCACTTGGCTGAGACGATGTCTTAATTCCAAGACACTTTCAACGGCTCATAACTGGAAAACTAACAGGGCTAGACCCGGGTAGACCCCGAAATTTGCAAAGAAGAAGGGTTGAAGTAACAAGATGGCCAAAATAATTCGATAAAACCGCTACCAGTAACCAGCAATAAATCCAAGAAGAACGGCAAAGACAACACTCAAATCATCATGGCGGCCTGCACATGACCGAGCAATTCAAACTCGTCACAAACGCTCAAGAAAGCAAAATATTTAAAAGTAACGCAACTGCTATCAAGATAAAGTATTCCAACAACTTTCCACGGCGGTATAGTAGCGAAATTACCAACACAAGCTTGGAATAAAGCGAAAATTTCACCACGTATACCTCTGCAAACAGCTCTTTCCGAGCGCGAAAATCACTCTACAAATGACGCATTCGAACTGGTCGAATCTCGTGACGCACACCGCCTGATTACTAATTAAATAAAAACGTGAATCAACCATTCAGGCCAGATTCAAGCGAGAAATGATGATACAATAACAAAAATACTGTTCAGTATTTAATATACACTGTGTGGCATCTCGCCACCCCATTTTTAGTTTTTTTTTCTTCCCTGGACTCGACCATAAGTGGTCACGTGACACATATATCTGATTTCTTACGTTACAGGAAAATTATTAAATCACAAAGTTATGACCATTATAAGATTTTATGCAAATTAGCCTCAGGTCATGCCCTAACATGCTTGAGTCCGACCTGAAGCTCAACATTTGGGGACTGACTGTTCCAACAATGGTTCTTGGAATCAATTTGACTTCTTCGCCAAAATTACGCACAAAGACTGCTTGGTTTGGTGTAAACTGGGTTTGGTTATCAAAGTTGTCTTTAAAAACCCTTACTTCCTGTTTTGGCTCTCAGTGCGCTGAATCTAATTCTAGGCTGTCTGTTTATAAGTAATTCGGAGTGTGACTTTCCTAATGCGGTAGGTGTATCTCTTTAAGTCAATAAAAACCGGTCTAATTTTATTTGCACACACTCGCTTGTATCTCCGATCTTGCCCAATTTATCCTTAAATTCACCCACATAGCGTTCTGCTAACCTATTTGCAGCAGGATGTCCTGGAGCAGTTAGAGTGTGAAGAATGTCGTTCTCTGTTAGAAATTTCTTGAATTCATCACTCGTAAACTGAGTCCCTTAATCTGTTACAAGGTGCTCGGGTAAACCAAAGTAGCTAAAAAAAGTTTCTCAAGGCAGTAATGGTGTTGGTGCTGGTGCTGGTTGCATATGTCACGGATACTATCTCCAAAAATCTGGAAAAAGCATCCACAACGACTAAAAAGATCTTGCCAAGATAAGGTCCAGGAAAATATACGTGTAATTGTTTCCATGGTCCCCCTGGCCAGGGCCATAAAGAAGTCGGGGTGGACGATTTTGGCGATTTAGCAGACTTTTGACAAGCAGGACATGATTTAATTGTTTCCTCAAATTGCTTATCAACTCTAGGCCACCAAAAGTATTTCGAGCTAATTGTTTCATTTTAACCATACTCAGGTGCTATGCATGCAGATCAGCCACGGGCTCTGTGATGACTCTGGTTTGAAAACTCGCGAGTTCCACAGGAGGATACCATCTTCATTAGAGAGTTGAAGCCTTTTACCGTAATTAAGGCGGAACACTGGTTCCGGAATATCTGGACAACCCTGCTGAGTAAACTGTAGCACCTTTCCTGGAACTGGGTCTCTGGTGGTTTCCATAGAAGTAACTGAAACACTTAAAAACTGATCTTCTTCGATAAATATCACATTTTCAGTTACCTGTTCCGTAATAGACTGATTGTATAAATTGGCCTCCTGGACAAAAAATCGGCAAAGACATTGTCTTTTTTCCCTTATGAATTCAATTGTATAGCCATAAGCAGCTAAAAGTAGTGCCTATGGTTTAATCCTTGCTACTGCCAACTGGGGTTCAGGCTTATGTTCCCAGGTAAGGTAATCAAAGGTTTATGATCTGTTAGAAGTTTGAAGTGTCACCTAACGGGTACTGACGTAAATTGGTCACGCCAAATACAACAGCTAATGACTCGCGTTTTATTTGGGATTATTTTTTTCTGCATTGTTCAGTACCCTGAATGCATAGGCAACAGGTTGGAATGCACGATCAGGTCCAGGTTGCAATAATGCAGCTCCCACACCCAGCGTCACACTGTAGAGTTAATTCAACCACAAGGTCATAGTGACGTAAAACAGAATCGGAGCACAGGGTAACCTTGATGTTATCAAAAGTCTTGTTCCAGTTTTGTCCATCTCCATGGTACCTCCTTCCTTACGAAGTAATCCGTACAAAGGCGAAGCCAACTTTGCAAAGTCCGGCACAAATTTAGGTAGAAAATTGGCAGATTCAATTCAATAATTCAGAAACATCTGTTAGAGGTGCTGCATCCTTTATTGCCTGCACTTTCTCAGCAGTAGGTGAAATCCCTGCGGCAGAAATGGTGGTACCAACATACTCAACTTTATCCAGCATGAAAAAAGAAAGAAAGAAAAAAAACGCCTTTTAGGGTTAAGCTTCAGACCACAATCCTGCAATCGTCTTAGTACTCAATGAAGGTTTTCCAGATGGATTTCATCTGATTTTCCTGAACTCATCAATACGGACGCAGCAGCCTGGAAGGTCCTTCAGGACATTTTCAATAGTGCATTGGAAGGTTGACACAGTACTACTCACTCCTTAAGTCAGGCGCTTGTATTGGTGGTAGATCCCCAAATGAGTGTTAATTGTGTGTGTATTTTCTACTTTCTGGCGTAAGCTCTCGTTGATGATATGCTTGAGAATTATTCCCCCAGAAAATGTACTCAGTAGTTCCTCCAGCGTTTGTATGGGGTATTGCTCTAGGACTGATTACAAAATTTGTTGATGGTGACAGAGTAGTCCCCACAAATTCTCAAATCCCCGTTTGCTTTAACAATAGGAAATGTTAGTGATGCCCACTCGGAATGCTCTACTTTCTCAATGGTATCGTCCATCATTTTTTCCAAAGCCCCTTCATGCTTGGACCGAATTGCAAATGCTACTACCCGTGCTTTGATGAACACAGGGCTCTCATCACTTACTCGCAATGACACTTGGATTTATTTAAGTTTTGCTTCTGAACTAGTGTCAAACAAATTAGGGTACTGCTGAACTATATCCTCAGCTGCAGTTGAAATCGTACTAAAAATGTTGTATCAAGGTAATGTTAACTTGGACATCATGTCCCGCACCAGTAGTGATGGTCCCTGAACTACACGAATTAACAGGGTACCCACCTGGTCTTGTAATTTGACATCCATCTCCTTCTCACCCAAACAGTGGATAATGTCCCCAGTACAGCACCTAGGAACCTAGGAACGAGGTTGCCATCTTGGTTACAGCATTTACGGTAATATAAAGAACTTGGCTAGATCTTATAACGTCAACGGATTAAAAAAAGATCCGGATTTAGTGTCCACACGATTCCGGATTCATAGCGTATTCAAACATTCCCACTCTGGAGAGCGGATTAAAAAAGTTGCGGATTCATAAGCCCGATTCACAGGATACGTGAGGAAGGAAGCTGTATCTGGAGAGAAAAAAAGTTGCAGATTCAAAAATATTTTTATCCAGATAAGTGTGGAAGGGGCCTAAATTCATATATTTATTGTTACAACCGTTTCTAATTTGCATGTAATTAAAAAAAAAAAAAAGCTGTTTTAATTTTTTTTTTTAATGATAGTTTATTTGGAGAGGATTGCGATGCCATCGTGTTAGTGATTGTCACGTTCATTTCTGTCATGAAAGATCAGGTCTCAGACTTAAACTCCCGTGGCATTAGAGCATCGTACGCAGCCTTCCTCGAAGATTGGAGGCTTTCTCTCACTCCGTGAAGCTTCCTAACAAGAGTTTCGTTCTTGTCGGCACAGTTACGACACAAAATAATATATAGATTTAGCCAGGGCTAAAAGCGAGGCTCCCATTAATAAATTTATAATTTAAATTAAACAACAAACTTGTATTCGAATTCCACAATTCAGTTAACTTTAGAGCACATTTATGTGACTTTTGAGGGAAAGGCTACCTGATTTTAGAGAAAAATAATTTGCAAACAGTCCAAGAGTGAACCAAATCTTACATCGAGTTGATAGCCCCATATGTACACCCAAAAACTGGTAATCATCTTCGATCACATTTAAGAGCCATAATGGCTCTTGATCACCGTAGATTAATTAGTGGGGAAAAAAAAAATCAGGCCAACTTTTTTGCGTTCGACAAGTTTACTTTGCAAAATCTTGTCAACAAATCTGGGTGCGTGTAAACCAACCTTTTATACCATTTATACATCCCATCTGAGGTGAAACAGTAGTATGAGGCACTGTTTTATCATACCGGCAGACCTCGGACAGAAAGCAGTATTTCACAATACAAATTGCACTCATTCAATATTCATAAACTGTTAAAAAAATTTCCAAAATCACATAGGCCACCCGGTTCTCACTTTTGTAGTGCGAGCTGTGGCGAGTGTTTGAATGAACATTAACAGAGTAACGCTCCAACATTATAAAGAATTTATTCTGTTTATTTTTTATTTAATGGTTTATTAACGCGCGGCATTTTGAGTACTCCTGCTAGCGATGTTCACTGAACGACTGAAAACAATCGGCACAGCGATTAAAATTACAAGAGAGACTATTAACAATCAATAAAAGAAATATTATTCGGTGAAACATATACAGAAACAACAATTTTCATTCAGGAAGACAAGTATTAAAGTATCCCTAAAAATCCTGAGTCTTCAAGCTTCAAGCTTAAGTTTATGTTTTAAGCCGGCTTCCCGGTGTTTGCTTTTTTCAAAGACGAACTCGAGGCAAGAAAATCGCTCAAAGCTTTCTTTTCCGGCCAGAATTATAACTAAATATTCTTTGGAACGTTTTCTTTCTATTTGAGGTGAGAAAATGTCTAAAGGCTTTTTAAAGTTCTGTAAGCTTATATCAAATCTGATACTCGGTCAGATCATTGTCTCAAATCTTACAAACGTGCATAAACTACATAGCCGCATAAACTACGCTCGACTTCATTAAATTGAATCCAAAAAAACAAACATCAAATACAATAATTTCTCTGGCTTACCATTCGAGATGCAGCTCCTAAAAGGTATCAAGAAAAGCCAGTATCGCTTCAGACTTTGCAATCCTCTTACACATCAAGCAAGGTGAAAACGAAAACTATGCGACTTTGACAAGCAACGTATTCCTCAACCAAAAACCCAATAAACAAATTAGCCATGAATAACAGAGGACTCCTGATAGCAGCTGAATTTCATTTTGCACATCCAGTGGAAAAAGACAGTTAAAAACATCACAAGTTGACACAAAACTCTGTCAGCTTCAGCTGTTAAAGTAAACAAGATTCAAGATGCTGCATAAATTTTCCGTATGAACTCACCTGTCAAATTTTGACCAATCAGAGCATAAAAATTGGACGTAGAGTGTGACCAACGTGTGACCATGGTGAGAAAAGTCAAAAGCAACTGTCTTCCCTGCCTGTAACAGCTGGCTGAATTTTTGCGTCCGAGGTCAGTTTGCAATCAAAATTTTAATTGTGTAGCACATAAACACAACATATTTCATATGAATTAAGAAAAAACTTGAGCTTGAGCCTGCGATCACTTGAAAACTAGTAACTTGTCAGCGGATAACTTCAAAAAATACTTGACCTCGATGGGTCGACACCTGAGCCCGCGTTACGGTCAAGTGATACTGGTCAGCGGGTACCCTGTTTTGACAGCTGTCAATTGATCAAAACATTGATGTCCAATATGTGTGCATTATCAGTTTAACTAGTAAAAGTATGAGATTGAACATTGTTCGCGATCTAGTAAAACAATTAACTGGTCAGCGGACAGCTTCCAAATAAATCACGTCACCTCGATGAATTGACACATGAGCCCGCGATATTGTCATAGGATACTGTTCAGTGGCTATCCTGTTTTGGCAGCTGTCAATTGACCATATTGTGAATGTCCTAAAATCCTATATTAAAGATGTGGACTTGCCAAGACACGCCTGAGACACCCCTCCCTTCCTTTTGATAGTCTCCCCTACCCCACCGGTACAATCTGTAGACGCGTACGTACGTATGTACGCTCGGTCAATCACGTGACAACCAAACGAAAAGAGGTTGACCATATTCCATGAGTATGGGGCTCTGTCCCGCGCGCGCTTCGCGCGCGCGGGAGCCCCGCTATTAGTTAAAAACAGCTGTAAAAAACAGCCACTGGAGATCTCCTTTCCCACTATTGACTCGAGATTGAAACAAGTTTTTTCTTTTTTTTTCCAGCCGCTTGAGGTCGTCAACTTTCGCACAAAGTAAACAAATTCGCTCCTTCGATGATGGAGATACAAAAAACACACACACGTTCAATAGACTTAGTCGGAGTGGAATCAGTGCATTCCGCCATTGAAGTCAAGGACTCGCAAATGAAACCTGAACCCCAAATGCGAGTCACGCCACTCCCCATTTTTGGCGCGAGATGCAAATGGTAACCCTTCAAGAGAGACAAGTCGACCTCTCGCGGTCGGCCGCTTCGCGGCCAAAAAAGGCTCGTTCCGCTAGCCAAGAGGTCGACTTGCAGCAAGTCTACTGGTCATGTAGCAGCTCTCCTAACGTTAAAAGCCAATTGGTTCGATACCCAACCGTGAATCAATGGGAAATAAAGATAAACAATGACGTGTTACTGT
>OZ037992.1:12228647-12236147 GCA_964035705.1 Porites rus | reverse complement strand
GTGAATAGTCTGTCCACAGTCATTTTTCATTTTGTATTTCGGGACCATTTGACAGCGTACGAGTGAACCGGAGTGCAGTAACGAGCCCTAACCCCACCCCATTGCCCTTGCGGTCAATAAATCATCGCGTTTTTCTTTTTTTTTATGCGCGTTCGAGAACCTCCAAAGGGAATATTGAAGGTCTTTGTACAGTTTCAGTTTATTTTACCGACAAAAAAGAACAAAACAAAGCAAAAGACAAGTATACAGAAACATGCAGAAGCAATGTGGTGAGGAAGCCCAAAAAGAAACCATAAGGCTTAGGTCATCCCCTTTTCGTTCGTTTAGCGTCGAATAGGTTTCCTGGTTTTGGGCGGGTCGGTCGGTGGGGTGAAAAAAAAATCACAAGAAATATGAAAACGGGAGGCCTGAAACACCAATATCATTGCCGTGGAGACTGAAAACAACAAGACATGGTCACCAAATCGACACAAACTCAATATGGCGGAAAATTTGATGGTCAATTTCATAAAAAAAAAAGGCCCAATAAGGGTAAAAAGCAAAGAGGATACACCACCGAACGTTTTATGCCTCGAAATGATGTTATAATGCTAATTTTTTAGACTAAAAGAACTAATCTAAGTCCAAAAAAAATAAACCTTGTCGTTTCTTTTTCTTGCTTTTTTAAAAAGTGCCAAAAAACTGGGTCTTTTGGACGACACTAAGCGAAGAAAAAATTAATATAGGTATTAAGCTCCCTTAAAGTATAAAAGTATAAGTTTACAAGAACAGGATCGAAGAAGTGCTGCCTCTCATTTAAAAGAGACGTGAAATACTGGGTGGACCACATCCTGAACTCCCGCGAAAACCGCAAGAGAGGAACGCTCAGGGCTAAGGAGACTAAACAGGGGCGTAGCTACTTGTACGCACGGTTTGCACGTGGGCGAAATAAATAAAACTAAAAAAAAAATCGGTCTCCAGAGAAGCGACGACATTAATTGGAGAACCGAATCTTGGATGATTTATTTATATAGCAAGCTTGATGATGTAAAGCGTGAACACGTTGTTTTCTCCACGACCTGTCTTCGGAGTAGACGAAGTAGGGCACAATTACGTCAATGTGTGGTGCTTTTGCGGTCAAAAATAATGTGACAAAAAGGGGTAAAAAGAGTCATTTGTAAACTAAAGTCGGAGGTACTAGAAGCTTGATTTTTAATAGCTGAATTAATGATAAACAGTTGACGCCAATGAACATAACAAGCCGACAGAATTAAAGAATTTTAGAGGTTGTGTCATTTCATAAACAGCAAAAATGCTTTTGCTTACAACCGTTACCCCACCTTTAATAAAGGCACCTTAAAAAAATGTTGAGATTTGGGGTGGGGGGCAAGAAGATGTAGAAAAAGTTTGGCGTACCTCCGGAAAAATCCTGACTACGCACCTGCTAAAGCCTGAAACTGAACAACAGGAGTCCTGACGAAACGTTCTCAGTTATCACCTGTCCGGGGTCGTACTTTCAAGGAAACGCTGATCAAGAATCACTCATGACGGAATGAAAACCTCTCGTAGTTTCCAGCGATAAAAGGAGTGACAACAGTGGTAAGCGGTCGTTCTGAGAAATGTAACGCAATCTTTGCCGTTTACGATCTTTCGGCGCTTGGATTTGAAACGTTGTTGTTTGGTATGTTCTCCCGTGTGGATACTTGACATTTCCAATATATGGAAACACCATGCTAAGGTACGAACAACAGACATTCACAACATTGTTTTGTACGCTAAAATCTGATTTTATGGACGTAAAACGTTTTGAATTTTAAGACTTTTTAATATTAGTGCTTTGCCCTCCCTTTGACAACTTCACGTGACTGGTGCACTTGGCAGGAGTTGACAGCTTAAATCTGCCTTTCTGGATAGCAAACGGCATTAATCTATATCAGATCGCTGTATAAACACGTCTTGGTTTCTGAAAGCTGATAACATGAAACCACTATTGCTCAAACTGATTTCTTACTGTATTTTTCCAAGTTTTTAGCATCGACCCGCCGCGTCTGGAAAGCTCAAATTTCAGAAAAGTACTACTTGTATTTTTTGGCCTCAAAAATTTTCTTTTAAGTTGCCCGTAGTTTTGAAAACAGATTTTGAAAGAAGAGATAACGCTCTTTAACGTGGTATAAGACTCGGTACTGATGAATTCGAGGTACCAGTCGACGATTTTGGGCTTTGAAAGTTGCCATTTTTTCATTGAACGAAAACGTTCAAAATATTGAAAATAATGAAAAACCTCCAAAATATTACACTTTCGTTCAAACTGAGTAAATCACCACTTAGAATGTGTGCAATTAAGTACTCTTCTGAATAAGTTATTTGTTGTCCACATTACAATGGATTTGAATTTTAAAACGATTTTTTTGCGACACATGGTCTCGGACCTGGAAAACCCGGTCCGAGAGCCGCGAAACCAATAACCCCCCCGTACGTGGAAAATAATTATCGGATCGAAGTAAAAATTACATTTATATTAATAGCTTACCTAGTGCTACTTTGTGAATTTTTTTGAGAATTTTCGATTTTTCACTTTTGTAGACCTCTGGTCGATATTTACTGACATCCGCTCTTAATCAGTCGTTTTCTCGATGTTTCCGCGCGGATTATTAGCTAAAGGTAAAACCAAACAAACAAACAAAAAGGACAATAACAACAACCGGTAAAATTAATAGTAGTTCAGATGTTTGATGTTGTGCGTATCAAAATTTAGTCATAAACTTCAATTGAATTCTAACGAATTACTGCGACAAATCAAACACGAATTAATTGAAACAAATATCATAATCAGCTACCTCAAATAAACTTCAGATCTTTAGGAATTGTTTTGATTACCTTGATTGCCCTTTGTCTTGCTTTCAAACGCCTCCTCAGAGTCTTGTATCCAGTTTGTTTTTTCGTTAAATCGCTCATAGTCAAGGTAAAAACATTTTCTTGGTGGGAAGTGTTTAACTGTATTCTTATTATTAGTTCCCCATTAATTCGCCCAAAGCCGGCTGACTAACGAGGCAAAGCATAATATGTTTTTTTTCTTTTAAAACGAGTTTATCATTAAACAGCTAAACTCAATTTGTAAAAAAATTAGGTCTTATGCGAAAATTGGTAATTACTAGGTGGAACTTTGCAATTCATGTCGTAATAAATACGCGTTCTAATTGTTATAGACGCTACAAGTTAGCACGAGCTTTCTCTACGAGTGCAAACCTAAAGAGATGATAGCATAATCTCAAAAAATTATAACAACATAAATTGCATTTCAACTGAAAGTTTTATTTTAATTCATTTAATTATTTTTGTTTATTTGTTTATTTATTTATATTGGTCTTTTAAGTCCAATCTGGTCTTTCTGCTGGTCTAATGAAAAGATAAACGATTTTAGACCACTATAATCTTCTTCTATACAACGGCCTTAAGACTTATGATGCTTTCAGGTAATACAATGCTTTAAGATAACACTAGGTCGGGCCTTATTGGAAAAAAAAGAGGGGATATATTCATCTGAATTTTCGTAGCACTATGTTATTAATTCATATCATATTCAAGTGAATTCATATCATATTCAATCTATTTTTGTTTGTTTCTTTGTTCTGTTCAACACTGAACCTTTCTTAAAAAATTGAGCCAAACAAAACAAAGAAAGCAAAAATTATCTTAAAGAAATATAACAAAAATTGCTGTCTCTAAAATTAATGCAATGCATTTATTAATAAGATTGCAATTTCTCCTTTTTTTTCAAAAGCTTTTGTCATTCATTTCATTTTAGTGGTAAATGGAGGATATTTATTGTATGACGTATCACATAGTAAAGCTGCATCTCATTTGCATGGACATTGGTGAACTGAATTTGAGAGGATTTATGTGATATAATAAGGCGTTGAATCAAAAACGTTTTCAAGTGACTCGTGTCAGTCGGAAGTGAGGCATTTTCCCTTTTAATATATAGCGACGCTGTCAAATTCGTAAATGTTTAATATCTTTGTTTTAATAGTGACGACTGCCCCATTCATGCACAATCCTGGAGATAGGTTAAACCACTGCCAGATATTGCAAAATGTCAACTTCCGGTTGCCAAGTGTATCGCTCAAAAGCATCTTTATAGTTACAACGCGGTTTTGCTTAAACTCCTAAAAAGCGAGAGACTTAAATCCCAAACGTTGACTTGATGCAATTCTCTCAACGAAAGGCTCTCGTTGTCTCTTTCCTTGGCGACCTGTCCAAATTTGCCAAGAACTCAGCACTCAGCCGGCGACTCTAAATACCTGCCATGTAAAAATATATATATGTATATAAAACAGCAACAATAAAGAAAACAAAACAATTTAAACAACATCAGCTACAGCAATAACAGTATAGTTATCGGTTTATGTGAATTGTTTCAATGTACTCAATTGATCAAGGAGCCTACACGTGTCACTTCAAGTACTAAATCACTTATCGACATTCTTACAAATGAGCCGGTCAAATTTGCTACATTAGGTGTATCTCCTATTGGTTGCAGCGATCATAGCTTGATCTATGTCTCTCGTAAATTGACATGCCTCAGGTCGATCCCGCGAATCATTGAATCGAGACAATATAAAAATTTTGTGCCTGATGACTTTGTGAATGACATGGCGCAGGTTCCGTGGGACACAATTGAGCAGATTGATAACCCTACTGGCGCATGGGAGGTGTGGAAACAATCATTTCTAACAGTAGCCAACCTTCATGCACCTGTCAAGAAAAGGAGAGTTAGAAACTCTAATGCTCCCTAGCTCACCCCTGAGATCAAACGATTGATGTGGGAAAGAGACAGAATAAAGCGTATCGCAATTGTCACCAGTGATCAGTTGAAATGGGCAGAGTACAGGAGACTTAGGAATCGTATTAACCACTCTATTAAGGCCTCCAAAAAGAAGTACGATCATTCGTGTTTCGAGGATAACGTTGGGAAAGCTAAAGCGACTTGGAATGGAATTAATACATTATTATCGCGAAAGAAAAACTTTGCTCCGGTGTCTTGATTATTGGTGACACGGTGATAACTGAGCCTCATGAGCTAAGCAACGCTTTAAACAGGCATTTCGAGCTCGAATTACTGACTATTGGTGGACTGCGCAAACTTGTGAATGATATTCCTGTCGGCAAGGCTGATGGCCTCGACGGTATTCTAACTTGTCTCTTAAAGCTTTCATTTCCTTCCACTGCGTCTTCGCTTACACATATTTTTAATTTCGTTATTTCTAAGGGAATCATTCCTAAAGACTGGAAGAGTGCTAGAGTAACTCCAATTTTCAAAGCTGACTCGGGAGTTGACCCAGCCAATTACAGGCCAATTTGTCTACTTTCTGTAATTGCCAAACTCTTTGAAAAACCCATCTTTAATCAGGTTTATTCACATTTAAATGATAGTAAGTTACCTTCGAAATATCAGTATGGCCTTAGACCTATGCACTCTACCTTTACAGCTCTTATTGACATGACAGACAACTGGTATCTCAATATCGACGATGGTTTGACAAATGCCATTCTGTTTATTGACTTAAAAAAGGCTTTTGATACTATTGACCATGAGATCCTACTGTCAGAATTGGAGCTGTAAGGGTTTAAAGGTGTTAGTCTCAATCTTTCCCGAGACTACCTCTCAGACAGAACTCAGGTTACAGTTATAAACAACGTAAATTCCGAAACTAGCTTCATAAGTTGTGGGGTGCCTCAAGGTTCAATCCTCAGGCCTCCTACTATCTCCATTATACATTAATGATCTCCCTAACTGTAACCTTCTATCGGATGTGAGAATGTAAACCGATGGCAATAATCTCACGTTTGCCTCCAAAGACCCTAATGAGTTGTTTTCATCCCTGACTCATGATTTGGGCAATCTGAAGCAATGGCTCGATTCTAACCGTCTAAGTCTTAATGTCCTCCAGACTAAGTGTCTGTTTACAGACACGAGGCAAGAAATCTCTTTGCTCCCTAGCGATCCACACATATCCCTCGACGGGCATTCAGTTGAAAGAGTCAATCGTTACAAATGCCTAGGTGTTCAGGTTGAAGAAACACTCTCGTAGGGCGCTCACATCTCCGACGTCATCGGTAAAGTTGCAAAAGTACTAGCTGCCTTGAGGAGGCTAAGACCAATATGTCCCCAGAGTACCCTTGTCACTATTTACAAGTCATTGATTCTTCAGCATCTCGATTATTGCAGCGCTGTCTGGGGCTATATCGGTAATGGTCTCAGCCAAAAACTAGAGAAACTACAAAACAGGGCTGCACGCATAATTACAGGGTCTAGCTGGGATGCCAGCTCTGCCCCGATTCTTCATGCCCTTAAATGGGATAGCCTCGCTGACAGAGGTGCTAAGCAACTGAAATCTTTAATGTTTAAGACTGTAAATAACCTTGTACCCGAATACCTGTCTGATAAATTCGCCAGCATTAATACCATTCACAGGGATAATCTTCGATGTGCGCAACATAACCTGTTTATTCCGCGACCGAACACTGAGGCCCTAAAAAAACGTTTTCGTTATAGGGGCGCAGTAACATGGAACAGCCTGCCAGCTGAGAATAAAAGCAGGCCACTACTTTAAATTGTTTTTATTCCGCTATTGTAGTACATTAAGATTTTCTTAGCAGGCATTTATTATAGGATTTTTTCAATAATCTTTGTTATTTTTAAGTCTTAGTTTAATGTGCACGGCTCTTTAGAAGACCACTTTTTAGTGATAAGGATTCCGTGGTTAAATAAAGTTATTAATTACTTACTTACTAGTATATAGCTTTAATCAGGACTAAAAGCGAAGCCTCCGTTTATATACTTATATATATGTAAGCAATTAACTAAAATATAATAAACTCTGAGCCAAAAAAATAGACCTCCTTTTGAATTATGGGGGCTGGGTGATTTAGGAAAAAGTATTGAGAAAAAACACCTACTTCCGCCATAAAAGGTGCAATTAGGCATTTTCACGTCGACGTTATGCGGTGACCACAAGAGAAATGGGCAAAAAAAGCGTGATGCACGTGCAAAGCTGTTCTCTTGCTGCACAAACCTATTGCTTTTTGGCGTTCTTATTAGGGAGGTTTAGGAACGACGACGGCGATGGCAACGAGATCGTTAACCTTAAAGAAAAATCGTGCCGATTTTTGTATTCGCCATAAGTTTATGTTTTCTTCTATCAGGTTCGGAATGGAACAGTCAGGGGCTCCGCGGCGTGCGCTTCTACGGGCGCGCGGAGGCTCCGCTATAAGCGAATCAATATAGGAATGCCTGGAAATTTTCAGGAAACGCATTCTTTTTTTTTTTTTTTTTATGAAAACACATTAAGAAAAGGGCCTATTGAAAAGAAATCAACACGTATTAAGTAAGCCTAAGAAATGTGTTGCTATCAGAAAAATTCTCGTTTTTTATTTATTTTATTTTTTTATTTTTATTTTCTGCTAAAACATTTTGCTACGACAATGGTTCGCAAAATCTTCAGCTCAAAACGTTGTGAC
>OZ037992.1:12216147-12226147 GCA_964035705.1 Porites rus | reverse complement strand
GGATACCCCTTTATACGGACACCTCGTTATTACGGACAGTACGTTAATTTGCTTTATCCCTGGGGATATAAATTCTTTACGTTTTCTCTAAATTTGAGGTCATATGACGTCTATCGTTAAATTTATTAGCAGACACTTATAAATACAAACTTACTTTTTAGTACATTTACTTACAGAACGGTACTTAATATACACTTACAAAGCCAAAAACACTCATAAATAGTAACTGTCTAACAAAATCAAATAGGTAGGTAACATATCAATTAGCTTTAACAATGGCAGTGATGTTATGTTGACGTCATTTATTAATAAAGAAGGATCTGGAACCATCTGCCATCTTGGATCCACCATTTTGAGTTAATTAGATGTATGCACTTTTCCCTAACGCCTAGAGAAATCCAGGTTATCGTGACAGAAGAAAATAAATCTGTGTACAATATAGTGCTTAGAAAGCCAAATTAAATAAAACAAATAAAAAATAAATGAAATAAACTAAAAATAAGAAAAATCAACACAGTGTTGAAAATTGAACCCAATGGTTATTGTAGTTGATTTGTTAAAATATTGCAAAATTAAGCCTGCTAAAATAGAGTGCCAACAATAATGCTCTCCTCGCTACAATTACCTGTCTTTGCAAACGTCTTGCAAACATCAAAAGCCATTACACTCATCCAGCAAAACGATGACAGCAGAGTATAGTGAAGGACAACAGATACCACTATGCAAAGGGATGGGTAAGCTGTCTGGCCGGCCATCAAAAAGACAATGTGATAAATTAAAACAGCATGGAGCTTGACAAACTCATCAGATTTTTTCCAGGCAACGTTCTTAGCTCCGGAATGGTGATATATACGGCGAGGAGGAGAATCAAGGATATCATAGATATTGCACAACCCACAAATGTCAATATCTGCCTTCCCTTAAAATATGCGTCTTCAGAAAAATGCCTTGTAAGATTCATGCAAATGAATGCCGTAGAGCCATTTATAAAGTAACTTCCGTTATCATATGTTTTCTTGTGCAAAGGGATCCATATTGAGCCATTTGGCCACATAGTTATGGATTCTAAGTTAATTTTGACAAAACCAGAACCTTTCCTGCATTTGTATCTGACCGGTAAGAACCATTGTTTGACATTGGCCGATCCAGAACATACACTTTTATGCACTTGTCTGTAAAGGGATCAAAAACAAATCCGTGCTCGCATTTCTTGTCCTTCACCGTTGTTATTGTTTGTCCAATTTTAACAGTGTGATGAGAAGAGGAGACATCGAATAAGATATCCAAAGGCAGAAATCCACCGGCGGTGTCATTGTTCGAGGGTGGGTTTGGAGGAGTGACACAATCACATGAAAACGCACTGAGGTCGTTTCCCTGACATATTTCACAATGGGGATTCTTGTACTCAATATTGTGACAAAAATGAAGGGCATAAAACGAACAAAGACGAGACAGCAGTGAATTGTGTGGTTTCGATTTTTTACATGAAACTTTAACGGCTAAGCAGCTCTTGAGGTTTTTGTTAACAATCGGGACGGTAAAGCTCCATTTGCAGTTATTCTTTATGAACTCCAACATCAATGTTCTATTTTTTGGAATATCATGCTCTGTGAAACGCCCAATACAGGAGGCAGAAAACTTCCAGTACACTGGGTTTGTAGCCTGATTGCATCTGGTACAGAACATGTTCTTGTATACACTCCCGTCGTCTAGGTCTAAGACTGGCAGTTCGAGAGATAAAGAGTTTGCAGTGCATAACGAGTGCAAATCCTTCTCATAGTTGTCTGCCGGACAGCTGCCAATTAGAGCGTAGCCATGAAACCTTGTCTTGTTCGTCTTCACGCAAACATACCTCGAATGAATACTGTTTTGTGTGAGGTGCAGGTGAGCTGCACAACTAACAATTCAAAAAAAAAAAAAAAAGATAATAATTATTATTAGATAACGACCTTTTTGAAGGCAACGAAGTTATTAGTATTCTCTCAAGAAGTAATTATTCTCCTGGAAGGGAAAGCAAAAGCAGTAATTATGCAAAATGTTATGCATTCTAGTCAGCTGAACGAGTAACCAATGGTCACATTTTTTTTTAGTGTCTGCTGAGAGACTGAACAATAACAATAGCAATGACAATGACAATGATAACGACAGCGACAAGGACAAGGACAACAAAAAAGACAGCAGCAACAGCAACGACAACGACAACGACAACAACGACAACAGCAATAGTAAAAACAACGGCGACAATAACAATAACAATATCAACAACAACAGAAATGAGCGAATTTAAGTTTACCGTAGAAAGTAGTCATAACAACAGTCACCAAGCTCCAGACATAGTTTATCGCAGTAACAAGGTTTCTGAAACATCCTCTCTTGAGCCTCTTTGTTGCCATTCATAGGACAGACTGTTTCACAAGTGTATTTCAAAGAGGGACATATGTTGCTCACATCGAATCGATTGTGGGTCATGTTTAGTCGTATAAGAAGATCTTGTGTGCTGATCAACTTGTCATAATATTGAATCACTAAATCTCCAGACACTGAAATTAATAAAACGTAAGGGTTGGTCAGGAATGCTTGTATTGGCATATTCTCTTGTGATCCGTTTCTGGCAATTAAAATTATTTCGCTTAGCCGGTTGCTAGTACATATTTTCATAAAACTTATATGTACCACTCAGTGGCGAAGCCGAGGCGACACGTATCTGTATGTAAGTGTTGACCCTCCACTTGTCCCACTGAAACATCGAATCACTTCATTAACACGTAATGGTGACTTACTGGGCTTTATTGCACTTGTGTGTGGCGCTGAAGATAAAGCAGCTGATGGAGGCCTGGTGCCATGTGAAAGTGGCGTAGGTGGTGATTGTGGCGCCATTGTAGTTTCTGACGTTGTTAAGGATGGTGGTGCTGGGGTGATTCTCCCTTGTGAGGGTGCAGGTGGAGCTGCTGGAGCATTAATACCTTGTGCAGATGGTAGCATTGGAGGTGGTGGTATGCTTAATGGAGACGAGGACGCCGTTGCTGGTCCAAAAAGAAGAAAAATCAGAGTAATCCAAACCATTCTCTGTTACAGACACTTCTGACCAGCCCTGAGACACCAAAGAGAGATAAAAGCGAAGTTACTACGGCACGATCAAAGAGTTCGGGAATTAAGTGTAATTACTAGGTGCAAACTATACTAAATTATCTATTTTTAAAGTTTTTCTAATAGGTCGATCCAAAATATGAAATGGGAAAATCAATTTATCAAAGATCGGTATCATGTTAATAGATATGTTTAAGATCCAAGCACAACATAATTATTTAATTTAATAAAATGAATTAAAATGAAATAAAATAACCCCAGCAGATTTTAACGCGATTGCACCCACATTTAAGCTGTACCAGTTAGTTTTGCAGTACATAAATTGTTTTCCTTCGAACCTTCATCCGAAGTTAATTGTCTGATTCGCCATTCGCCATTCGGGCGACATACATCAGCATGTGGAAAACTTACTGTTATTCTAATAAATGTGTGGTCTCTCACAGGTTATGCAGTTGTAAATTAACAAAGGCGTAAGAGGAACCTGGATTGAAAACAGTAAATTGCCTTTCTCCTCCACTGACTAAGCCTTTACAAAGTAATCTCCTTTCAAAAACAGTTATACGAAAAGTACATCTGCTGTGTAAAACAGGTGTGAATATCAATTAAAGCAAAATTTATTTTATTAATTTCAGATGATTTTGTTGGAATAGAAAGTGACAAGTTTGAATAAGAATAAGGTCACCGTTTTTATACCCTTAAAATATATTTCAAGAATTGCTATTTTGGAATTTCCCTGATATCGAAAAAAGGCCAGGGTATACCTTTTTTTTCCTTATATGAGGACAGAGCCTATGACTTTAAGTGAATTAAGAAGTTTGAATGAATTTATACCGTAGCTTTAGGCAAGTCAATTTGAAAACAGAATAGATGAAATCTTTCTTTTTTTGTGCAATAAAATGAATAAAAGCGAATCAAATTTTGGGTAAAATGCACTATTCCAAAAAAAAAAAAAACTAACAACAATTTTACCTTGTCCCGAAGGTAATTAAATCATTCACTTTGGGACTATTTTGGAAAAAGCCGCCTCGGCAAGCAAACGTTGTTTACTTTCGTGATAGTTTTGTCAACAGCAAACACTTTATTCAATAAGATGTCCAAAATTTAGGGAAATTCTAAAATTGCGCCTTACTTCAAACGAGCCGAAAGTCTATCACAGATGCTTCATTTATTTTATTTTATTATTATTTTTTTTAATATAACCAAACGCCTCTAGCTGTACTTCCAAGAATTTTTTTTTTGTATACAACTAGTTAGTTATAGTTATAGCTATCGCTAAGTGCCAACGAGCAAAGATTTTACCCACACGGGCATCACATCATAAAAGTTACCTCACACTACCATAATATGTTACAACGGTTCGAGATTCATTCTGCCTTGAAACTTTCGCACACGGTTTTTAATAGGCCACTTCCGAGTTCAAAAACCCTCACTTTCAAAATGAGGCCAAGTGGAAAACCTTTCTTGTGAAAATGAGTTTTATTTGCATGAGAATAAAAAATCATTTTCAAATCAAATGCTGAGCAATTAACCTCGTTTTGATACAGAGGCCCATGGGAACTCGGAAATGGGCTATGATGCTGCCGCCTCATAGCATCGCTGCTCGTTGGCAACAAGTATTTTAGGGGATTGCAATACGTTCAAAGAACGGCGGTGACGGCTAAGACGACAACAAACATGTAATGCATTTAATAAGCAAAAGAGAACTTCTTCAAGTGCAGCATACATTTGGTACATTTCTTTGCTGCTATTTCACGATTATCATAACAACCTGAACTTTCCTAACTTCACGTTTAATGCAGCACGTAAAACAAGACAACTATTTTTTTCTCCTTTGCGCAAAGAATTGCTTCTATTTGATGAGGCGAAGAAAATGTAAAAATTGCGATGAAGCCTGTAACACTGAGAAAATTCACTTGTAATGGTGTGCTAACATGTAGTTCATGCCTAGGCCAAACGTCGAACTTTTCATGAGACGAATCAAACTTATAGAGTTATTGTCTTGAAAAGTTCGGCGTCTTGCTCAGTTAAGTTTGTCAAAATGAGTTTGATCGTCCAACACGTTTTAATATCACTTTTTGGTCCGATAGACTTGTCAACTTACTTTATTAGGACGACCCAAATTAGCTGATTTTGGTCCGTCTCATGAAAAGTTTAGCGTTTCCCCTAGGCTTTACTTACCTTCAGTTTGCGTCAAGTTTTGCCTTTTTCTTTATGCCCGGGCGGCCAGTTTTAACTTAGTAAGGATTCGAACACCAGTTCCAGTTTCCAGTTGGATTGAAAACATTCATTCTTTCGAGTTAAAAACAAAACAACATCGAACAGCTTTAACGAAAGAACAAAAGAACAGCTTGGCAAAAAATTGATTGCAGCTACAAGGTCGACTGGAATGTATAATACATTTTTTTTTTCTTACCTGTAAATTGAATCCTCGTTTTATTCTAAATAATCTACTACTAATGAGATTTAGAACTATTTAAGTCCAATTTATCAAGTTGGACCTAAATTTTTGTGATGTACTGTTTGTTGCGATTAAGTCGCCCAATATAAAGAGTGTTATCTGTAATCATTCATCATCAATTTATAACTAATTAGGAAATACAAATAATTTATTGCACATTTTCGGTATACTTAACTCTCTTATTTTTAAACTTTTGCCCTCCTTACCAGGAAAGGTTTTCTATCCAAATTCTGGAAAAAGAGAATAAAATACCAATGAACAGAATGTCTTCCAACGACATGTCACTTATTATAAGTTTAATCGAATCCCTGGCGGAAATTAGGAACTCGTGTGATGTTCGATTGCTTCAATATGAAAAGGAAAAGGATTTTATTTTAAATGTAAATACGGTATTCGTATGTTTAATTGTTGAAAAATATGACCCCTTGTGACACTATATTTAATCATTTAAACTACTAAACAAGTTCGATATGTTTGTGTCTTGTCTTGTCTTACCCTTTCGTCCCCTTTAATTTTTCATCCTTTTCTCTAGCCTGAATTTCATCCGCTTACTTCGAGTCGTTATTACTCCCTCAGTAACGTCTGAATCGACCGGTCGTTAATGCCGTCCAGTGACGTCACTACGCCTTGACCTTTCCTTTAATTCATGCAAAATTTTCAAGTGGCAAACCGAGAAATATCGTTTGGAAATGTCTGCATGATACAGAACTGCTTTTATTTTTTCGATCCTAATTCATATTTAACGCTCAAACTATCAACTACATGCGGTACAACTCTGAACCGGTTGTACTAAATCTGTAAATCAAACTCGGTCGCAATCACGCAATGACTGAAATAAACACACACACGGAACACTTAGTTCAAAAACACAATGATTTGCTTTAATTCTAAAGAAGCTATTTGGTCCTTAACGAAGAAAAAAAACAAGGAGATAAGAAAGAAAAGCTAACAGAATCATTGCACTTGACGGTAAAAATAGCAAGAAGGTCGAATTATAACATTAATCTCAGAAAACTTCGCGTAAACAAAATCATGATCAACGGCCGCCGAAACCACAAAGCGGCTCTGAATGAAAAAGCTACCGACTCTCCGCAATGATTCTTCATTCGCAGTTCAATTTAGCATTTCAGTTTCGAAGACAAGGACAATTTTGCTGTTTAAGATAAAGATTAAGCTTATCGCAATGTTTGAACGAAACGAAAGGATGCATCCGCTGAATATCAAGCAACAATCCCGCTAAAATTTTTCATAATTATACATAATTATGCGAATGTTTAGACAATCAACCAATCAAAATCACTACCCGGTTTTCGGGTAGTGAGTGACGTCACTGGACGGCATTAACGGCCCGTCGATTCAGACGTTGTTGAGAGGAGAAAACGACTCGAAGCAATCGGATGAATTTCAGGCTACCTTTTCTCAACTTCGTTTCTGTAGAAAACTTTCAAGCGGCAGCTCACTGAATTTGTTTACCTTGACTTTGCAAACAATTTTGAATTCTGTTTTCTTGCCAATTTCATAACGACTTTTAATTTAATTTTTAATTTCCTGTTTCGCGACGGTAAGTATTTTAACGCAAATTTGAAACTAATAAGGTATAAGCTCTCCACTGTTTTTTAGTTTCTTTTTGTTCTGTTTTTATAAATGATGACCTTTTTTATCATTTGTATTGACTGTTTATTTTTTCTTTTGTTATTAAAATTTTTTTGTCCATGAGTAAATGAACATACAGACAATCTACACTATAACTTGGGCTAAAATTCAAGATAAGTTCACATTCATATCCCTGACGTAGTGCATCTTGCAGACGGATTTGATCCTCTATACAAGAACGATGCATATATAGTTTAAAAATGGTATCACTCACCCCAACTTGAAATAAACCATGCAGCGAATGTACTAAACGGACCCAGTTGTGACCGATTCTAGGAATCCATACAAAAAGAAAAGGCTTATCTATACGTTGCTCGCAAAAATACAAATCAAGTTTAATGACAGCTATCACTTGCTTAAAACATTATAATTAAAATTATCATTATTATTACTACTACAACTACTATTATTATAATTATTATTATTATTATTATTATTATTATTATTACCAGTGATACCGCTAAAAGTAGATTACAGTTCTTTGTGATTTTGCTAAAAGGTGCCTACTAAGTTTTTGTTGGAACACGGTCATCGCCCGTGTTCAAGCCAGTGTGGCTGAGAAAAAAAAAAAAAACAAACCAAAAAAAAAAGCAGGAGGCTTGCTGTCTTGCTAGGTGTCAGTTGAGAGCCCAGGCCCAGACCTATCCGTGGGTGGGTGGCTTCCTTGTTTTGTGTGAATATCAGGGGGGGTTAGGGGGGGGAGATTTTGTCAGTTTGTTTAAAGTTTTATGTCAGAAAGCAGCGCAAAGTCAGAGAATTTTTCCTGTGGGCTAAGCCAGCCAAATCAACGCGGTGACTCATAATCATAACACTACTAGCAGAGCTTGGGGGAAGTGATTGACTAGTCATAAGCTTCATGGGTGGGGAGGGTCAGTAATGGCCCCTTGGACTTGACCGTCTAGAGACTCAGTACAGGTACCTTACATGAAATCCAGACAGAATTGTGTTATGCTATATAAAGCTTCGAGTTTAAACCTTAGCTTTTTCGTCTTTTTTCGGTACCGCATATTTATACGACGAACTCCGCTATAGTGTGAAGTGATTTCATTTGCTTTTATGAAAATGGATAGATGAAATTTGATCGCTCGTTTTGATATATAAATCATGTCCAGTGACATACAAAGCATGTCAAAGAGAAAGTACAATCAATTATTACAGCTGATACTTAAGCCGCGGCACAAGTCGATAAATAAAATGGATTTACAAAGAGAGATACGAACTGCTCTTATACTGAAAACAAAAGAACAACTTAATAACAGCCTACAAACCTCTAAGCTGAAACTTACGTCATGCTAGGCCCCTTTCAAACGTGAAAATGTAAATATTGTAAATATTCCCAGTCTCTAGAAATTTTTCGTTTATCCAATATAGATAAGGGTTTCTATAATTAGTGTATTATATTCGGCACATGTGAAATGCGAGTTCTAAATCAAATGTTGAACCTAAGTCGAATTTTCGACTGTTTCAGTCGCAGATTCGACAAAGTCGTATTTGATTTGAAACTGTCGAATTTAGTTGATTCATTTCCCATCTCAAAGCAGTTACCTCTCGAATTAAATTGTAAATTAGGCACATGTGAAAATCGACGATTGAACTGGGTAATGATAGTGTCCAGTGTTACTAAAAATACCGGTAGATCCGGCTATGATACATATCACACTTTGTATATTCCTGTAAACTTTGCTTTCAATTTACCACATCATGTTACTAGCTATATGCACCACACAGGCAAAAAAGAGAGTAAAAAATAGATTAATTTCCTTCAAGGGGATTCGAAGCCGCACCCACAGAACCAGTTAGGACTAAAAGTTAACGCCTCTATCCACTAGACCACCACGGTTAGTTTAAGAGGTATACAGGGTGTCTTAAAAGTTCGTTCCTCTACTTTATACGTCTGTGTTTCGGTACGATTGGACTTGGTAAGCAAATTATTTAAACAACAGTTTCGTCTTCCAATCTAATTCACTTTTCTGCACTTGCTGTGCCATCTTTTAACTCGACTATTCGATTTTTGTACTTCCGCGCCAAAGGTGCCCGTGCGCAAGTATATTTTCCATTTTTTTTTTTTTGGTATTTTACAGCCCGAATTGCTCGAACTCCTTCCTTGTTTTTTGATGAATATCAAGAAAGATAAACCCCCTTAACGCAAAAACGTTCAGCTAAGTGAGAGCATAAGCATGTATACTTCGATTTACTGGCCTATCTGTTATAGAAACTGCTAAAAAACTGGAAAAATCCGGATGTTGTGTGGTAAAATAATCAAGGGGAAATGAAAGTTTTGAAGGCAAGAAAGGAGGGGGAAGACCAAAAGTGCTGAATAAAACAGGTACAATAGTTTCCACGAGGAAACTCTGACATTGTTAGCAAGCCAAGTCCAGAAAGGGTCATGAAAAGCTGTTTAAAATGTTTAAAAAATTAGAGGCCCCCTGAGATGGCCAAAAAAACTCTGCCTATGGTCTGCCAAGTAACGCCCAGCTCGTCTCAAATTGCTGTGGACGAGATGATTATCTTTTTTGGATGAATGCCCAATATATGTTTTTTTTTTTTTCAGCTCCCTAAACTAAACAAATATTGTCTGGGGGCTGAACTGGCTCCTGCGCACCAGGTTATAAAAAAAGCTCAAAATGGATCATCTGTGGGTCTACACGCTGTACCCCACTTCATGCTGCAACGGCTACATGAAATAAACATCTTCTAGAAATTTCAAGTAAAAAAAAAGTTTCGATCAAAAGTTATAGAGCATGAAATTAGAGGAACTAAATTTGGGACACCTTATGAACTATCGATCGCGCGACTTTAAAC
>OZ037992.1:12203647-12211147 GCA_964035705.1 Porites rus | reverse complement strand
CTTTAGTCTGTCATGTCAAATTCTTGTAACGTTTGAGGCCCATTGGCCAATGAAAGCATTCCCCTTAAGCACGTGCTAGGCTGGGGGGGTGGAGGAAGACAGGGGGGGTGATTTAACCTTGAATTTCTCTGCTTAGAACTTGCTTAAGTCTCAAGCGTCCTCCGTCATTCAGGGCCTTTAAGCAGCTAGAGTGTATGGACAAGTCCAGAGTGTCTTTTTGATGGACTGGAATGTTTCTTTTGCTAATCAGGAGCCAAGAGCAGAGTCAACTTAAGAGAACCATGGGTAAGAGCTGAGTGTCTTGGCCATATTTACTTTAGTTGAGTCAGTTTAAGGTGTGTGGGCTGCTGGTGTCCGATGGTACGGTTTTCATAAATCCGGCTAGATGATGTCGTTGAATGCTGCCTGGAGGGGAGAAATGGGGCCAAACTGGGTCGGGAGGAAGCAGATTTGGCCCGAGGTGACCTCCTTCTTGGAAAAGACAGCATTTGTCGTCAACATCTAGCCGAATTTTTGAAAACATACCTCAAAATGGACCAGAATATTCGCACAGAAAGCTGGCAATAGCCAGCTTTCTGGTCACTGTGGTGCCAAAAAACATAGGGGGCGTGCTGTCCTGGTTGGTCTCATTGACAAGTTCAGTCCCTGAGCTAACTCGCCATGGGTTGGAAAGGGGCCTCCATGTCAATCCCTAGGGGGGTAGGGTGCTAAAGAAGCGTTGTACCTTCCGTTAGTCCTGGTCTGGGAGAGTCAGTGCACTGCTCATGTCTGCCTTTAGTCTGTCATGTCAAATTCTTGTAACGTTTGAGGCCCATTGGCCAATGAAAGCATTCCCCTTAAGCACGTGCTAGGCTGGGGGGGGGGGGTGGAGGAAGACAGGGGGGGTGATTTAACCTTGAATTTCTCTGCTTAGAACTTGCTTAAGTCTCAAGCGTCCTCCTTCATTCAGGGCCTTTAAGCAGCTAGAGTGTATGGACAAGTCCAGAGTGTCTTTTTGATGGACTGGAATGTTTCTTTTGCTAATCAGGAGCCAAGAGCAGAGTCAACTTAAGAGAACCATGGGTAAGAGCTGAGTGTCTTGGCCATATTTACTTTAGTTGAGTCAGTTTAAGGTGTGTGGGCTGCTGGTGTCCGATGGTACGGTTTTCATAAATCCGGCTAGATGATGTCGTTGAATGCTGCCTGGAGGGGAGAAATGGGGCCAAACTGGGTCGGGAGGAGGCAGATTTGGCCCGAGGTGACCTCCTTCTTGGAAAAGACAGCATTTGTCGTCAACATCTAGCCGAATTTTTGAAAACATACCTCAAAATGGACCAGAATATTCGCACAGAAAGCTGGCAATAGCCAGCTTTCTGGTCACTGTGGTGCCAAAAAACATAGGGGGCGTGCTGTCCTGGTTGGTCTCATTGACAAGTTCAGTCCCTGAGCTAACTCGCCATGGGTTGGAAAGGGGCCTCCATGTCAATCCCTAGGGGGGTAGGGTGCTAAAGAAGCGTTGTACCTTCCGTTAGTCCTGGTCTGGGAGAGTCAGTGCACTGCTCATGTCTGCCTTTAGTCTGTCATGTCAAATTCTTGTAACGTTTGAGGCCCATTGGCCAATGAAAGCATTCCCCTTAAGCACGTGCTAGGCTGGGGGGGGGGGTGGAGGAAGACAGGGGGGGTGATTTAACCTTGAATTTCTCTGCTTAGAACTTGCTTAAGTCTCAAGCGTCCTCCTTCATCCAGGGCCTTTAAGCAGCTAGAGTGTATGGACAAGTCCAGAGTGTCTTTTTGATGGACTGGAATGTTTCTTTTGCTAATCAGGAGCCAAGAGCAGAGTCAACTTAAGAGAACCATGGGTAAGAGCTGAGTGTCTTGGCCATATTTACTTTAGTTGAGTCAGTTTAAGGTGTGTGGGCTGCTGGTGTCCGATGGTACGGTTTTCATAAATCCGGCTAGATGATGTCGTTGAATGCTGCCTGGAGGGGAGAAATGGGGCCAAACTGGGTCGGGAGGAGGCAGATTTGGCCCGAGGTGACCTCCTTCTTGGAAAAGACAGCATTTGTCGTCAACATCTAGCCGAATTTTTGAAAACATACCTCAAAATGGACCAGAATATTCGCACAGAAAGCTGGCAATAGCCAGCTTTCTGGTCACTGTGGTGCCAAAAAACATAGGGGGCGTGCTGTCCTGGTTGGTCTCATTGACAAGTTCAGTCCCTGAGCTAACTCGCCATGGGTTGGAAAGGGGCCTCCATGTCAATCCCTAGGGGGGTAGGGTGCTAAAGAAGCGTTGTACCTTCCGTTAGTCCTGGTCTGGGAGAGTCAGTGCACTGCTCATGTCTGCCTTTAGTCTGTCATGTCAAATTCTTGTAACGTTTGAGGCCCATTGGCCAATGAAAGCATTCCCCTTAAGCACGTGCTAGGCTGGGGGGGGTGGAGGAAGACAGGGGGGGTGATTTAACCTTGAATTTCTCTGCTTAGAACTTGCTTAAGTCTCAAGCGTCCTCCGTCATTCAGGGCCTTTAAGCAGCTAGAGTGTATGGACAAGTCCAGAGTGTCTTTTTGATGGACTGGAATGTTTCTTTTGCTAATCAGGAGCCAAGAGCAGAGTCAACTTAAGAGAACCATGGGTAAGAGCTGAGTGTCTTGGCCATATTTACTTTAGTTGAGTCAGTTTAAGGTGTGTGGGCTGCTGGTGTCCGATGGTACGGTTTTCATAAATCCGGCTAGATGATGTCGTTGAATGCTGCCTGGAGGGGAGAAATGGGGCCAAACTGGGTCGGGAGGAGGCAGATTTGGCCCGAGGTGACCTCCTTCTTGGAAAAGACAGCATTTGTCGTCAACATCTAGCCGAATTTTTGAAAACATACCTCAAAATGGACCAGAATATTCGCACAGAAAGCTGGCAATAGCCAGCTTTCTGGTCACTGTGGTGCCAAAAAACATAGGGAGCTTGCTGTCCTGGTTGGTCTCATTGACAAGTTCAGTCCCTGAGCTAACTCGCCATGGGTTGGAAAGGGGCCTCCATGTCAATCCCTAGGGGGGTAGGGTGCTAAAGAAGCGTTGTACCTTCCGTTAGTCCTGGTCTGGGAGAGTCAGTGCACTGCTCATGTCTGCCTTTAGTCTGTCATGTCAAATTCTTGTAACGTTTGAGGCCCATTGGCCAATGAAAGCATTCCCCTTAAGCACGTGCTAGGCTGGGGGGGTGGAGGAAGACAGGGGGGGTGATTTAACCTTGAATTTCTCTGCTTAGAACTTGCTTAAGTCTCAAGCGTCCTCCGTCATTCAGGGCCTTTAAGCAGCTAGAGTGTATGGACAAGTCCAGAGTGTCTTTTTGATGGACTGGAATGTTTCTTTTGCTAATCAGGAGCCAAGAGGAGAGTCAACTTAAGAGAACCATGGGTAAGAGCTGAGTGTCTTGGCCATATTTACTTTAGTTGAGTCAGTTTAAGGTGTGTGGGCTGCTGGTGTCCGATGGTACGGTTTTCATAAATCCGGCTAGATGATGTCGTTGAATGCTGCCTGGAGGGGAGAAATGGGGCCAAACTGGGTCGGGAGGAAGCAGATTTGGCCCGAGGTGACCTCCTTCTTGGAAAAGACAGCATTTGTCGTCAACATCTAGCCGAATTTTTGAAAACATACCTCAAAATGGACCAGAATATTCGCACAGAAAGCTGGCAATAGCCAGCTTTCTGGTCACTGTGGTGCCAAAAAACATTGGGGGCGTGCTGTCCTGGTTGGTCTCATTGACAAGTTCAGTCCCTGAGCTAACTCGCCATGGGTTGGAAAGGGGCCTCCATGTCAATCCCTAGGGGGGTAGGGTGCTAAAGAAGCGTTGTACCTTCCGTTAGTCCTGGTCTGGGAGAGTCAGTGCACTGCTCATGTCTGCCTTTAGTCTGTCATGTCAAATTCTTGTAACGTTTGAGGCCCATTGGCCAATGAAAGCATTCCCCTTAAGCACGTGCTAGGCTGGGGGGGGGTGGAGGAAGACAGGGGGGGTGATTTAACCTTGAATTTCTCTGCTTAGAACTTGCTTAAGTCTCAAGCGTCCTCCTTCATTCAGGGCCTTTAAGCAGCTAGAGTGTATGGACAAGTCCAGAGTGTCTTTTTGATGGACTGGAATGTTTCTTTTGCTAATCAGGAGCCAAGAGCAGAGTCAACTTAAGAGAACCATGGGTAAGAGCTGAGTGTCTTGGCCATATTTACTTTAGTTGAGTCAGTTTAAGGTGTGTGGGCTGCTGGTGTCCGATGGTACGGTTTTCATAAATCCGGCTAGATGATGTCGTTGAATGCTGCCTGGAGGGGAGAAATGGGGCCAAACTGGGTCGGGAGGAGGCAGATTTGGCCCGAGGTGACCTCCTTCTTGGAAAAGACAGCATTTGTCGTCAACATCTAGCCGAATTTTTGAAAACATACCTCAAAATGGACCAGAATATTCGCACAGAAAGCTGGCAATAGCCAGCTTTCTGGTCACTGTGGTGCCAAAAAACATAGGGGGCGTGCTGTCCTGGTTGGTCTCATTGACAAGTTCAGTCCCTGAGCTAACTCGCCATGGGTTGGAAAGGGGCCTCCATGTCAATCCCTAGGGGGGTAGGGTGCTAAAGAAGCGTTGTACCTTCCGTTAGTCCTGGTCTGGGAGAGTCAGTGCACTGCTCATGTCTGCCTTTAGTCTGTCATGTCAAATTCTTGTAACGTTTGAGGCCCATTGGCCAATGAAAGCATTCCCCTTAAGCACGTGCTAGGCTGGGGGGGTGGAGGAAGACAGGGGGGGTGATTTAACCTTGAATTTCTCTGCTTAGAACTTGCTTAAGTCTCAAGCGTCCTCCGTCATTCAGGGCCTTTAAGCAGCTAGAGTGTATGGACAAGTCCAGAGTGTCTTTTTGATGGACTGGAATGTTTCTTTTGCTAATCAGGAGCCAAGAGCAGAGTCAACTTAAGAGAACCATGGGTAAGAGCTGAGTGTCTTGGCCATATTTACTTTAGTTGAGTCAGTTTAAGGTGTGTGGGCTGCTGGTGTCCGATGGTACGGTTTTCATAAATCCGGCTAGATGATGTCGTTGAATGCTGCCTGGAGGGGAGAAATGGGGCCAAACTGGGTCGGGAGGAAGCAGATTTCGCCCGAGGTGACCTCCTTCTTGGAAAAGACAGCATTTGTCGTCAACATCTAGCCGAATTTTTGAAAACATACCTCAAAATGGACCAGAATATTCGCACAGAAAGCTGGCAATAGCCAGCTTTCTGGTCACTGTGGTGCCAAAAAACATTGGGGGCGTGCTGTCCTGGTTGGTCTCATTGACAAGTTCAGTCCCTGAGCTAACTCGCCATGGGTTGGAAAGGGGCCTCCATGTCAATCCCTAGGGGGGTAGGGTGCTAAAGAAGCGTTGTACCTTCCGTTAGTCCTGGTCTGGGAGAGTCAGTGCACTGCTCATGTCTGCCTTTAGTCTGTCATGTCAAATTCTTGTAACGTTTGAGGCCCATTGGCCAATGAAAGCATTCCCCTTAAGCACGTGCTAGGCTGGGGGGGGTGGAGGAAGACAGGGGGGGTGATTTAACCTTGAATTTCTCTGCTTAGAACTTGCTTAAGTCTCAAGCGTCCTCCTTCATTCAGGGCCTTTAAGCAGCTAGAGTGTATGGACAAGTCCAGAGTGTCTTTTTGATGGACTGGAATGTTTCTTTTGCTAATCAGGAGCCAAGAGCAGAGTCAACTTAAGAGAACCATGGGTAAGAGCTGAGTGTCTTGGCCATATTTACTTTAGTTGAGTCAGTTTAAGGTGTGTGGGCTGCTGGTGTCCGATGGTACGGTTTTCATAAATCCGGCTAGATGATGTCGTTGAATGCTGCCTGGAGGGGAGAAATGGGGCCAAACTGGGTCGGGAGGAGGCAGATTTGGCCCGAGGTGACCTCCTTCTTGGAAAAGACAGCATTTGTCGTCAACATCTAGCCGAATTTTTGAAAACATACCTCAAAATGGACCAGAATATTCGCACAGAAAGCTGGCAATAGCCAGCTTTCTGGTCACTGTGGTGCCAAAAAACATAGGGGGCGTGCTGTCCTGGTTGGTCTCATTGACAAGTTCAGTCCCTGAGCTAACTCGCCATGGGTTGGAAAGGGGCCTCCATGTCAATCCCTAGGGGGGTAGGGTGCTAAAGAAGCGTTGTACCTTCCGTTAGTCCTGGTCTGGGAGAGTCAGTGCACTGCTCATGTCTGCCTTTAGTCTGTCATGTCAAATTCTTGTAACGTTTGAGGCCCATTGGCCAATGAAAGCATTCCCCTTAAGCACGTGCTAGGCTGGGGGGGGTGGAGGAAGACAGGGGGGGTGATTTAACCTTGAATTTCTCTGCTTAGAACTTGCTTAAGTCTCAAGCGTCCTCCTTCATTCAGGGCCTTTAAGCAGCTAGAGTGTATGGACAAGTCCAGAGTGTCTTTTTGATGGACTGGAATGTTTCTTTTGCTAATCAGGAGCCAAGAGCAGAGTCAACTTAAGAGAACCATGGGTAAGAGCTGAGTGTCTTGGCCATATTTACTTTAGTTGAGTCAGTTTAAGGTGTGTGGGCTGCTGGTGTCCGATGGTACGGTTTTCATAAATCCGGCTAGATGATGTCGTTGAATGCTGCCTGGAGGGGAGAAATGGGGCCAAACTGGGTCGGGAGGAGGCAGATTTGGCCCGAGGTGACCTCCTTCTTGGAAAAGACAGCATTTGTCGTCAACATCTAGCCGAATTTTTGAAAACATACCTCAAAATGGACCAGAATATTCGCACAGAAAGCTGGCAATAGCCAGCTTTCTGGTCACTGTGGTGCCAAAAAACATAGGGGGCGTGCTGTCCTGGTTGGTCTCATTGACAAGTTCAGTCCCTGAGCTAACTCGCCATGGGTTGGAAAGGGGCCTCCATGTCAATCCCTAGGGGGGTAGGGTGCTAAAGAAGCGTTGTACCTTCCGTTAGTCCTGGTCTGGGAGAGTCAGTGCACTGCTCATGTCTGCCTTTAGTCTGTCATGTCAAATTCTTGTAACGTTTGAGGCCCATTGGCCAATGAAAGCATTCCCCTTAAGCACGTGCTAGGCTGGGGGGGTGGAGGAAGACAGGGGGGGTGATTTAACCTTGAATTTCTCTGCTTAGAACTTGCTTAAGTCTCAAGCGTCCTCCTTCATTCAGGGCCTTTAAGCAGCTAGAGTGTATGGACAAGTCCAGAGTGTCTTTTTGATGGACTGGAATGTTTCTTTTGCTAATCAGGAGCCAAGAGGAGAGTCAACTTAAGAGAACCATGGGTAAGAGCTGAGTGTCTTGGCCATATTTACTTTAGTTGAGTCAGTTTAAGGTGTGTGGGCTGCTGGTGTCCGATGGTACGGTTTTCATAAATCCGGCTAGATATATATATATATATATATATGTATATATATATATATATATATATATATATATATATATATATATAACTTCACAGAAATATATATATATATATATATATATATATATATATATATATATATTCAGTTAGATGTTCACCGGCGAAGCCAAGAC
>OZ037992.1:12140952-12203447 GCA_964035705.1 Porites rus | reverse complement strand
ATATAACCTTACAAAACGTTGCAATCTATGTACAACAGAGAAGTTCTTTTTAATCTGTAGGTCTCACATGGCAACACTGAACAAGCGCAACGAACTTGTCTCTACATGCAGACATCGACGCAAGTTCATTCTAAGGTACAATCGAACATGTGAAAGCCAGAGATTGTAGCGCGAGCTTTCGTGCGACTTAGGTTTCGTATAAGAGTTGTAGGCGATTGAGAGCGAGCGCGCGCTTTTCATTCTAAAATTTAAATTTGAAACGTTATATGTAACCGTTTTTATCACGCGATCACTTTTCTTGATGTAGACCCTGACGCTTCAGTGTTATAATGGAGTTTAACTGAAGAGTGGGTCACCTTTTTGGTGGCCTACGAAACAGGCTTGTATTAAACACCCATGTACTCAGGATTTGAGTAGTTCACCTACTGGTCTATATATATATATATATATATATATATATATATATATATATATATACATAATCTTAAGGTCATTACCCCTGTTTGCACCGTGAAACTCATGATCATGGGCATCACTTTCCAAGACGGTGGCAGCCGTCATGGAAATGACAGCTGAATACGCTTTCCTCCCTAACATTTTTTTTTTCTTTTTTTAACTTTCGAAAAGATGCAAATGATAAAACAGGACAGTGTTGTAGTTGTTGAAGATGAGCCGACGAAGTCTTATGTGGAAGGATGAGATGCTTCATGGAGGTCGCTATTTCTGTATGAGATGCAAAAAATGTAAATGTACCTGTGTTCTTTTAACTCTAAGTATTAATTTCACTATTCCTATATCTTGTTTCATCAGCCAATGTAACATTTGGTTATACAAAATAAAATAAATTATCTCTTGTTTCACCGACACATGACTTAAAGTACATGTGTATGCATCCTGAAGTTTACGAACTAACCTTGTAGACTGTTGCAAATTACAAAAAGGTAAGCTAAAAATTCGACTTTAGCAAACGCAATGATAAATCCCAGCATCCACGTAAGTCCCATGACAGATGATAGCTTTAGGTAGAGGATGGGAAGACTCCTCCTTTGGTCTGACACCCGCCGCGTAGACTGAAAAGATGGGAGGAAAAAATTGAACGGAGCAGTTTATAACATATGTCACTGTTCATTTCTTAGCTTTTTGTCAAATACTCACGCTAATGGCTTGAAACAAATGGAAAAATTACGTTCACAAATTGCGCCCGTCAGCAACCGAAGGATAACAACTCGAATTTTTAAAAATTTATAATTGTTTTCCCTTTCCTTAACAGGGGTCCCTTTCCCTTCCGTTTCTTTATCAGGACCATTTCTTAATCGCAACTGGTGTCTCGTTTTAGCAAATAAACAAGCGAGCAAACACGTGAAGAGGAAATCCTTTGGAACTATGCTGGAAAAGGTAAATGCTAACTCAGCGAAAAGAACTGTTTGCCGAGCATTCTTATTTTCGTATCAAATGATAAAATAAGATTAAATAAACGAATGAACAAATAAATAAATAAATACGGAAATAAGGCCCGCAAAACGGAACCGGATTTTTTTACATTTTTTTTTTTATTATTGGTTGCATAAACACTTCCAAACACTATCTTATTACCTTCTGAGTTTTCCAAATGGAAAATAACGTAACGAAGATTGCGGCACAATTAAAAGCAAGAATAAACGCCACAGGTACCCCAAGGATAAGGAGAAGTGCTTTTCCATTAGAAATCCAGCACACAGTATCACCTAGAAAAATACAGCATTAACAGGATTAAAACAAAAAAACAAACAAACAAACACACGAAAAAAAAAAACTGAAGACTTCATCATAGTCCTGTATCTACTATAAAACTGAAGGCAAATTTTATTTTGGTTTGTTTTTTTTTTTTCCCTCAAGAAAAAGAAGGGGTGAAGGAGGTGTTGCTCAACATATTTATATCATTCAATTACATTTCCACTTCAAAAGTATCAATACAAATATGTGGAGCGGGTGTGTAACGTGAGGATGGTTCATCGTTCAACAAATCAGCGAAAATGGTTGGTGATCTAACTTACCATATCCAATAAAAACCACCCCGGACGTATCAAGAGCAAAGCTAGTGATGACTATAATTGCGGGAATTGTCCAAGCATAAATGTGGTACTTTATCAAGGCTACCTTGCTGCCTCGTGAGCGTGCCGAGCGGGAGGTCTGTCCTGTTTACGTTGCATTAAAAAAAAAAAAAAAAAAATGAAAGTAAATAGCTAGTTATTTCGATGTACATTTATTAATGAAAAAGCGACTTTTTAAAACATTTAGTTATAAAAGAAATACGTAAATCATTTTTCTTAAAAAAAAAAAGCAAAAACAAAACAAAGAACATTTCGAGAAATTTATGAAAAGTTAAAAAATATATGACATTTCGACGTTTTCGGACGTCATTATCACGTAAAAAAAGTACAGTATGAATGTTCTATGAATACAAGAAAAAAATGTTCATTAAAAACAAAAGTAAGATATCAAAACTAATATAATGCAAGTTAAGCTGAAGGGTTTAGCACTAATGGAGTCACCCCTTAATGTAAAGAATAAGCCTAGCTAAGTTCTTTGATAAATAACGTTTCGTAAAAGAGGCAGCCAAGTTTTCCTTGACACTTTTTAAGAGGTGAAATTGACTCTCATTAAGAGTATTTTTGTCACCGTGAGCTTATAAAAAATGTTTACCGATAGCTGAATGTTTGTGTTCAGCAATAAACTGGTTAGTATATTGTTTGTCTACATCGCTTTGGAATTCAAGAGCATTTAAGAGAAACTTGATGACACCTCGTAGGCTTAGTGTGCCCGTTACAACAAGAAATGCTTGAAGGAATTGCAAATTGCAACCATCTTCACTTGATTTTTAATAAGGAATGTTTCCCTAGGTTAAATATTTCTGTGATTTTGCTTAAAGGTGCTTGCATAGCTACCTAACTGTGGGTGGTTGGCTGGCCTTTTTGTGTCAAAAGTAGGGGTTACAGAGGGGGGATTTTGTCACTTTGATTAGACTTTCATGTCAGAATTGAAAGTAGTGAAAAGTTAAGGATCGTGTTTTTCCTGTCGGCTAGTCCAGCCAAATCAATACTCCAACTCATATCATAATGCTACTAGCAGAGCTTGGGGGAGTGACTGACTATTCATAAGTGTCATGGGTGGGGAGAGCGAGTTCTTGCTCCATGGACTTGGCTGTCTAGAGACTGAGTGCTGGCACATTGTGTCAAATCCACACAGATATTTAATAGTACAATAAAATATAAAAATAAGAAATAGAATAGAATGGAAAATAATTGTTTAGAAACTGTGCATTTTTTTTGTTTAGAAAACGCACACAAACTATACGACGTCATAGCTTTAAGCCGGTTTTGAACCCTGTTTTCAGGGTTATTTTTCATGGATATTTCGGGGATAGGCCCTATGGAAGAAATTCAAAATGACAGAAATCGAAAACATACGATAATCTCTATATATTGCGTCATGTACTGTAGGCCAGAGAACCTGACGCCATGGTGTTTAAAGAGGACAAGGGGATCATTCTTTACATACCTTTGTTTGTGAACGTCTTAGCAACATCGAAGGCCATAACACTCATCCAGCAGAAGGACGACAGCAGAAAGAAATGAAGCAAAATGGATACAACCGTACAAAGGTGTGGGAGGTTAGTCTGACCGGACATTAAAAAGACGGTGTGATAAAGCAACATGGAGGCTGACAAGCTCATCAGATTCTTTCCAGGAAGCGTTCGAAGCTCTGCAAGAGTGATATAGACGCCGAGGAGAAGTATCAAGGACGCCATTGATATTGCACAACCAACGTATGTCAATATCTGCCTTCCTGTTAGGTTTGCTACTTTCCAAATGATTGTCGTTTCATTAAACTCTCGCGTATAATTAACGCAAAGAAACACCGTGGAGCCATTAACAAAGTAACTATCGTTACTGTATGTTCTTCTATGTAAAGGAATCCAAATCGAACCATTTGGCAAAATAGTTACAGAACTCAACTCAATTTTAACAAAACTTGTACCTAGGCAGGTGTCACGAAAAACGGATTCATTGTTTTTTCGTGAGTGAGCCACAGTAAGAACTTTGACGCATTGGTCTGTAAAAGGATCAAACAGGAAACCGTTATTGCATTCCTTATTTTGCACAGTTGTCTTTTCATTTCCTATTTTAACGCTATGACTGCAAATATCCTTCTCGATGGAAAATGGGGCAGGTTACACCTCTTTTCAAGAAAAATGATGAATTGAGTAAAGAGAATTATCGACCCGTTACTGTTTTACCGGCCCTAAATAATGTTTTTGAGAAACTTCTTGCTTCTCAACTAGACCAGTTCTATTCTGAAATATTGTCTGACTACATCTCAGCTTATAGGAGACACTATAGCTGTGAAACCTCGCTGATGAGGTTAACAGAAGATTGGAAGCGTAGTCTGGATAATAAACAAATTGTTGCAGTGATATCAATGGATTTATCTAAGGCTTTCGACACGATACCGCATGGACTCTTGCTGGCCAAGCTGAAGGCCTATGGTGTTAACAGTAGAAGTTGTATGCTTCTTAAAGATTACTTAAACGGTAGGATGCAGCGGGTGAAAGTAGGTGATACAAGTTCTGATTGGCAAGAAGTCATGCGAGGAGTACCTCAAGGCAGTGTTCTTGGTCCAATGTTTTTTAATATTTTCATAAATGATTTATTCCTACAAATCAAAACTGTACAATTAAATATGTATGCAGATGATGGTCAACTCTACACCGCCGATACGGATCCGGTATCTTTGGAAAGGCGTATCTCGCGTGAGGTTAGCTCAGCAAATGCCTGGTACGAGATCAACGGAATGATAGCAAATCACAGCAAACACCAAGGGATGATACTAGGAAAAACTGACCATCAGTTTAATTTCTCAGTAAATGACTCAGTGGAACTTTTCGGCGTTACAATTGATAAAGATCTTACGTTTAAGCAACATGTGTCCTCTATATGTAAAAAGGTAAACAATCAGTTTAGCGTTATGACAAGGTTTGGCAAACTGATGTCTACTGAAACCATGCTCCGTCTTTATAAGGCATTTATACTTCCTCACTTTTATTATTGTTCTATGGTGTGGCATTTCTCCAGTAAACAAGATTCTGATAAACTTGACCTTTTAAACAAACGTATTCTTCGATTTATTTTCAAGGATTTTAACTCTGAGTACAATAATTTACTTAAAAAGGCAGGAACTGCAAACCTTAAGGACAAGCGTTTACAAAACATGATTCTCACTATTTTTAAATGTCTTCATTTTTCTGATTATCCAAGATATTTAAAAGATATGTTTCGTTTACGCTCTAGCCCCTATCTTTTAAGAGGACATAATATGCTCTGTTTGCCCAAACCATTGACCACTTCTTATGGTATCAATTCCTTTAGTTACTTGGCAGCAACATCTTGGAATTCTCTCCCTGACCATTACCGCACTATTTCTGATTTTACTTCTTTTCGACGACTGATATCTACTGGGAACAATAATTTACTTAAAAGGGCAGGAACTGCAAACCTTTCTACATCATGATAATTTGCAGGTTAGTTGTCTAGGTAGTTAGTTATCTTTTTTGCTATATAGAATTAACTTTTTATTATAATTATTTATTAATGTAGTTGGCTCGAAGATATTAGCACTTGAGTGCTACACTGTAAATTCGAGGGTAAATAAAGTTTATTGATTGATTGATTGATGACTTGTAGAGGAGAAGTCAAATAGGATATCCAAAGATGGAATCCCAGGCGAAGGCCTAGAAATAGGTTTTTGACCGTAAAGGCGTTCGCAAGAGTAAGCACTGATGTCATTTCCGCGGCACACCTCACAGTGAGGGTTTTTTCTTTGAAAACTTCCACGAACGGGAAAGACATAAAAGGAACAGAGACTGGATAATAATAGTGAATTGTATGGCTCAGATTGTTCACACTGGACTTTTACCCCCAGACAGTTCCTTGAATTACTGTTAACAGGCAGGACTGAAAATTCCCAGTCGCAATTCTTCCTTATAAATTCCAACATCAACGTTCTTCGTCTTGGAATATCACTAGGCGTGAGGCGCCCTTTGCAAGAAGCGGAAAATTTCCAGTAAACTGGCTTACCGGCGTGATTGCATTTGGCACAGAAGATATTCTTGTAAGCGCTGCTGTCGTCTAAATCAAACACAGGCAGCTCGAAAGAAGAAGACGTCTCAGTGCATAAGGTTTCCAATCTCTTTTCAGAGTTGTCTGATGGACAGCTGCCAATCATCGTGTAGCCATATAAATCAGTGTTTTTCGTCTTTACACAAATGTGTCTTGAATGCTGACGTTTGGGTGAAAGATCAGCCCCACACCTAACAATCAAAAATGGAAAACAAACAAAAGAGGGAGGGAGGATCCATATTTGATTACCCAAATAGTAGCGTGATGGTATTATACATTTCAAAAGTCATAAAGGAGATTATGCAAAATCAGTTCATTAGCTAATCCGGCCGATTGATCTCAGCTCAAACCTACTTTGTGACGTAACACAGTAAACAGGTAAGTAACGTCAAAGTACTTGGGAACTGTACAAAGCTATAGCCGAAACCAATCGTGGAATAGCATGCATTTTAGGCATCCTACTGATGAACAGTTGCCACGTAGATATATATTTTTTTGCAACTAATGTAATTTGCAGTCTGCCTACTTTGAATAGTAGATAGCTGTAGAGAAGGTGAGATCCGCTGGTCAACTACCGCACCCTAAATAAACTATAAGGTTTGAGGCTTAATTAATTATATTACTTGAAGGAAGTAGGCTTAAATTATATTACATATTCACTAATCGCTTCCTATGATAAAACTATTTATTCATTTTGGCGAGGGGGCGTGAAACTTTCAAATAAAGGTATTAGAATGCAATCATATACAGTACGTGTAATCGCACTGCACGGTGTCTAAAATTTAAGGCAGGCTATTACATGACGCTTCCTTCAGTATCATGAAAAAGAATCTTTAAGACCGATGTAAATCTTTCGGAGCTTTTGACTTACCATTCGAAGTAGTCGTAGCAGCAATCACCAAGCTCAAGGCAAAGCTTATCGCAGTAACAGTGTTTCCGAGACATTCTTTCTCGAGCATCGCTGCTGTCATTCAGTGGACAGATGTATTTACAAGATGGTGGCGTGCATAGGTTGTCCAACCAAAAATGAAAGCGGGTCATATCAGTTTGATTAGAAGCTTTTGCATGCTGATACGCTTTTCATAAAACTGGACCACAAAATCTCTAGAAACTGAAAAGAAGAAATCATAGTAGTGCTGGTGGTGGTTGTAAACAAAGCGGAATCGCTGACGAAATGGTTTTGTCTCTCCTCTTAAATTTAGTCGTGGCCATCCTATTCGACATGAACTATTGCACAGTCCATTGCCCTATCAAAGATTCGTGATAAGTCGGAACTCGGTGAGTGTTCCAAAGCAATTAGGCTTTTTAACAAAGTGTGCGGGAAATTTTTCAGAATTAAATACGTCTTGGTTTGCAACTGATAAGTTCTAACAAGTACGAAAAAACTGTCTGCGGCTAAATCCGAGCTCTGAAGAGGACTCATCACTGTCATGCGGATGTCTATCTGCATGTATTTTGGACCTATCTACTTTATTTGAATTATGAATTTGGGATCATAATACGTTTCTGGGAAACTACCCACCTACCCCTCCCCTAAGCCAACATTAACACTTACTTCTCACTTAGGGCAAAATGTAGACTTAGGGGAGGGGTAGGTGGACAGTTTCCCAGAAAAGTATAATGTGAGTTTGCTTTTACGTCCTCTTCGACAATTTAGAAACCAGAAGGAAACTGGGACGAGGTAACTTTCGAAAAGACCTCTGGGATCGTAACTGGTCCGCATCGGTTAGCTTTTGCCAATTTTTCTCTCTTGTCCGCTGTAACAGTTCCAGAAGTCTTAGCGAAATTTAACCCTTTGACGCTTTGACTTACGCGCAAATTCATAACCCCACCGCGGTACACAAAGCGGGGGGGGGGGGGGGTGAATGGAACCCTTCCGGAGAATTTTATATGTTGCAGTATTCTGAAACGATTTTACCTTTGGTGGAAAGCCTTTGATCTTCTTAAAGGGATACAGTCAGCTGATGCACATGAGCATTAGATATCATTTCTTAGCTGATTTGCATGTCACAAGACGGGCGAGAAATAGAAAGTGAGAGGCGTATCCGGAATACTATAAACAACCTTGAACTAGTTACCAGCTGAAATCGTGATAATAGACCCTAAGCCATATTAGAGCACTCATGTTTTTATATGCCATTGATAATTCACTGGAGGATTTGTCCCAGGGAAAGCCAAACATCGACGAATACTTCCGAATTGGAACATCAGCAGAAGTGAGAAATTGCACGAAGTGTGAATCACTGTTAAAGGTTCAAGGTCGGGAAAAGCTTGATTTTCCAAAATTATAATAATAATAATATTCAATACTTATATTGCGCTTTTTCTATAAAAATACTCAAAAGCGCATTACAATATTATCAATAACTAAATTAAAACCAGTAAAATCACCCGGTAAAATTACAATATTACAATATTAACATTACAATATTAAAAATAATAAAAATAATAAATAAATAAATAAATAAATAAATAAATAATCTAACTAAAAGCCTTTTTAAATAAATATGTTTTAACAGAGCGTTTAAAAGAGTCGATTGATGTTTCCTGTCTAATTGGCAGAGGAAGACTGTTCCATAAAAAGGGGGCAGCCATCGATAACGCGCGATCTCCCAAGGTCTTCTTCGTTCTTAGCCGAGGTCTTTCTAACAATATACCATTATTGTTACGGCGTAGTTGGTAACGTGAGACCGGTAAGACAGAGACAAGATCCTTAAGATAGCTAGGCGCAACACCGTGCAGAATCTTGAATGTAACAAGGAGAATCTTAAAATCTACGCGCAAGCGCACTGGTAGCCAGTGGAGTTCTCTTAACAAAGGAGTAACGTGACAATACTTAGGTGCACAGTAAACCAATCGAGCACTGGCATTCATGACTCTTTGAAGTTTCTTAATTTGATACTCAGGAGCACCGTACAATAAACCATTACAGTAGTCAAGCCTGCTTGTGATGAACGCGTGAACAAGCCTCTCGGTGGACTCACGAGACAAATACTTCCTAATGTGCCGGATATTGTACAAATAATAAACGGGCTAGCACAGGTCTTAGTCACATGAGTCGACATGTCCAGATGAGAATCGAACCAGGTGCCCAAATTGCGCACTGAAGAAGCAGGCGATACCTCAGCTTGGCCGATCTTGATCTTGTCAACGGACACCTTTGATAACTGTCGTTCCGTGCCAATGATCAGGAACTCAGTTTTATCGTCATTTAGCATTAACTTATCATCTCTCATCCAAGCGCGAACGTCATGTAACCCTTTCCATCGATTTTCTAAATATGTATAACGATTATTTGCTCGCCAATGTTACTAATTCATTTCTCTTGTTATTTTGGTGAACGAAGGAAATTTCACTCGCCCGGCGCCTACGCGTTTTGTCACCTCTTCTGTTCATGTTCCTTTGAATACTGTTTTTATCCAAATATGATAAAATAATGTACAATAGGATGAATAAAAGTTTGCTCAAAAAGAGGTTTTCAGTAAAAGATCGAGGATCAATGAAACACTAGGCAGGATTGGAGGGGATTTCTAGATGTATCCGACGCGTGGATTTGATTTCGGGTTAATGTAAACGCTTTGCAAACTGGAAAAAGTAGTGTCCAGGTCAGCGCGGCCCCATAGCTGACTGTGCCCCTTTAACAAGAGGAGGTATATTTTATGGGTGATGGCGCTGCTGGAAGGCTGTGACGTCACCAACAACGGTCACCATCTCGGCCGCCACTTTGGATTTTACATGGCCATGAATTAGAAATCAGGTTAAAACCTCGAGAAATGGTACTTTTTTGCACTTTACATGAAAAATAACACACAAATAAGCAATTTGCATGATTTTAGCCACAAGATTTACTATTATTGTCCAAAGAGGTTGAAAACACATGTATTTTCACCCAAAACTGGCTTGACCACCTGCTACTTATGACGTAATATCTCGTAACGATAGCAGCTTACCATCACTAAACTTGTCTCAAAATCTGCCCGAGGGATGAAAAAACAGCTACTGAAAACATCAGGTGCTGATGTTTTATCCCCTAGGAAAAACTCAGAAAAACCGTATGGGGGGATAGCATCCCCCCCGTCCCCCTCGTACGTCCGTGGCTTAACTCAGCCCAGTTTTCTTTTCGTTTCTTACGTTGCGAATGGCCATGACGATGGTGAACACAACGATGATAAGGGCAATGAGGATTATTATGAAGAAGATTACCCAATTTGATTTGTTCCGTTATGAATTAAAAGCTAATCACAACATTGAAACAGTACAACGACTAACCGGGGCCTTTTGAACTTGCAGATGGAAGTAGACGTGGTGAAGGCGTCATTCCTGTCCCCGTGGAAAGGAAAAGGCCAAAAAGAAGACAAATCGAAGACAAGCAATACATTATTTGCCATGCAGAATTCCCAAGGCTGCGACTGCACACTGAGAGATAAAGCGAATATCTATGAGAATTTGGTAAGCGTAATCAGTCTACACGCGATTAAATTGGAGACAGTGGCCACAAGGTTAACTTCTTATTTTTTTTCCTTTTGTTTATGTCTGTTTGTTTGTTTGCTGTTATGTGTTTCTTGTAGTAGTTTTTTTTTTAAGTACTTTGATTTGGCGTAACTCGATCACACAACAGACTATGACGTCACATGATGACAAAAATACGCCATCTTAAAATTAATTAGGGCCAAGTCTGCATTTGCCTAGTCGATGACGGCACATCAACACCAATACAAACTTTCCTTACAACGAACCATTTATAGCAATGTTCTTAATTATTAAAGAAAAAAATAAAACTAACACACAATTTAATTGAGAAAGAAACAGGAAAGTAATATCCAAAAGATCGATCTGTTTTAAATTTCAGGAAAAAGAAAAAAATGAAAAGTTTACAAGAAGTATATATATTTTTTCGAATTTCAAATTCGTTGCACTATTTAAAAGGTTTGAACCCATGAGTCATTTCAAAGGTAGCTTGATTTTGATCCTTCGGGTGAACGTAGTCCTAAATAGGACTGTTGTTGTTGACAGTGACTGACGTTTCGACAACCTGTGCGGTAGTCATCTTCAGAGTCAAAGTGAGTTGTATCACGTCAGTTGATGGTATTATACTCTGATTATTGATCTGATTGGTCAATTACGTCGAAATGTTATTTTGTCGTCTGTCACTATCTCCCCACCCCCCCCCCCCCCCCCACTATCCTTCCCACCCTCCTCCTCCTCTCCTTTTTCCCAATAGAGTTGGTGGTAAAATCGGTATTCTTGGAGGATCCATTTCAAGCTGTGTATACTAGAAACTCAGCTGTTTCTTTCGACGGGACATCTATTTGTATGTTCATTGGACAGGCCTGACTCCGTTCAATTCGTAGAGCTCGTGAAATATCCTACCAAACTAGTAGAATTTACAAACAAACAAAAATATGGCCGTTCTAAGCGAAAAACCTGCTAAATCTGTTCGGCCGGTTTGCAGCTCAATGAGTCGCTGCTTTGTTGATCAGCACGAAGAAAAGCCTTTCTAGTCCAGGAGCATATGTAAGAAATACGGCTCCCGTGGGAAGTTCGTGTTGAAAGCAAGCAACTGGTCTAGAAGTATTAAGAAGACCTCAAATAACAAGAAAAATCTTGTTGAGAACCGAGGCTTTTCAGGGGGGGGGGGGGGGGTTAAAAAATTAGCCTAATAGACTATGCATGAAAACGAAGTTGGGGAATAAAATGTCTTACAACTTTAAAAACAGTTGATAAAATGACACCAAAATAACAGGACATGTAAACCTCGATGTTGTCAGTTTTTTCCATAGCCAGTAGGACACTTCACTAGTCACGTGACGAAGCGAGCATGGAAACGAGGCTTAGAATTGAAACCTCTCATACCTTTATTAACTGTGGATAAAACGAAACCAAAATAACAGGAGACATACAACTCAATGTTTCAAGTGTTAGCCTAAGCCAATGATATACGACACTAGTCACGAGACGAATCTAACATGAAAACGAGGCTGCTAAATAAAGCTTCTTGCAGTTCGTACAGCTGTGAATAAACCAAAACCAAAATAACGGGGATATAAAACGCAATGTTTTGCGTGTTTGCCTAACCCTGTTTGCCTGACCTAGTCAGGTCACTCAGCTAGCATGAAAGCGAGGCTGAGCAATAAACGTATTTTAACGCTCACCGCCTGATAATGCTATCAACTGTGGGTAAAACGAAACCAAAATGACAGGGAATATGAACCTCAATGACTTCAGTTTTGGCCTTAGGCAAACACTCACTCACTAGTGGTATTCTCTGGCATATTACGTGTCTAATCACGTGGCCAAAGTAACACAGAAATGTGCTGATGGTTCGTTTTCATGTTAGAGTAGTCACGTGACTAGTGTGGTATCCCATTGGCTTAGGATAACACTGGGAACATTGAGTTGTATGTCTCCTGTTTTTGTTGTTGTTGTTGTTGTTGTTTCGTTTTATCCACAGTTAATAAAGGTATACGAAGTTTCATTTTTCAGCCTTGTTTTCATGCTAGCTTCGTCACGTGACTAGTGAAGTGTCCCACTGGCTATGGAAGAAAACTGACAACATCGAGGTTTACATGTCCTGTTATTTTGGTGTCATTTTACTAACTGTTTGTAAAGTTGTAAGACATTTTATTCCCCAACTTCGTTTTCATGCATAGTCTATTAGGTTAATTTTTTAACCCCCCCCCCCCCCCCCTGAAAAGCCTCGGTTCTCAACAAGATTTTTCTTGTTATTTGAGGTCTTCTTAATACTTCTAGACCAGTTGCTTACTTTCAGCACGAACTTGCCACGGGAGTACAAATGCTGCCAGACTATTCCATGCAAATTCTGGGAAAAGTATAAAAAAAATGTAACATATTGTTCACCAGCATCCTTGCTTTGACTTGTGTTTGCATCCAGGACGCAGTTACACAACGAATTGCTCAACAGCTTATTACTGCACGTCCGCCTGAGAATTTGGTTGGTTAAGGGCAGACACTTTATAGATACATCGCTTTTTCCCTTTCCCTTTCCTCAGCCTCGAGTTTTAGCTTGGATGACTCATCGGAAATTACGTGATAAGAGACATCCTTTTTTTTTCTTATTCGAACGAAAGAAACGAGTGATCTTTTTTTTCTTTTTCTTATTCGAACGAAAGAAACGAGTGATTAGTTTGTCGCGCGTTTAGTACTAGTGATGCAGCATATGAAATACTTTAACATACCAAGGAAAAATATTTACGTTTCTGGAGCGAAGAAAATGACAAAGAAACAGCTACATTATTAATTATCGAGCATTGCAACTGTATTCATCGATAAAAGTTTATTTACAGTAGAATACAAAATTCACTGGAAATTGAAATATGACTTGTATAATGTCCATACTGGCTGTGAAACGAATTATATCAGTTTCTCTCACAGCATGGTGAGTAATTTAGTATTGATATCTTTGCAGCAATGGTCGAATATTCAAAGAAGTCAACAGATTTTAAAATTCGTGCACAACGGCTGCACCGCATGAATTTATCAATTTGAAAGTTAATACATTTCCCTGTTGGTCATACATACGTGCTGTGCAGCAGTGGTTTTGGGTAGAAAATGTTTAGGTTTAGTATACGAAGAAATTTACGTAAAGGAGTATGTCACGCATGCAAAAACAAAGCTAACTGTTAAAAATGTTTCCAATAAAAGAATGAAAATATAGCCGATGGTACTGTTAGTTATGACAACCGACAGAGCTTAAAATGCCCTAACAGTGCCATTTAATCCCTAATCAAAACCTTATTCATGTCACTATAAGGTAACGTTGTCAAGAATGATTTCATTTTTCCCTTTTTCGGTACTATACAAAAAAAGTAAAAAATACTGCTATGTTTTCTAAAATGTTTCACTACATTTAAAGATAAGGTTGTTAAACTACCTGTTTGTTGGCTTCGAACATTAACTTCGTATCCAAGGTATAACATACTGCTTACACTTGCTGGTGCAAATTAAGATCATTTTTGTTTTACCTGAAAGGGATCGGTATTTTAAGGTAAAAACAAAATAAATCAAAACAAAGAAAAACGGAATTTAATATATGGCTAGATGCTTGTGGCAAGATTGAGACGAATCATGTGTCGTGATTAGCTACTCGAACGGATGTTAAGATTGAACATTTCAACTCATTTGGAATGACAATTATTTGGCCTCATAGTAAATTCTATATTGACCATGATTTTTCACTTGAGGTTACTAAATATCGGATATTGCTCTCTTATAACGTCTTTTTTGTACTAAGAATATCAATCACAATTCACTTTTTAGAGGACCTACTTATGCTCAAGTCACTCTATTGGTGTTAAGTTGAACGTTAGTGCCAAGAAACGAACCGCAGACGAACGCATTTACTGACAAACTAATGCTCCAAAATCTTGCATCTTCCCAAGAAAAGGATTCTAGCAAACCAAAAATATATGCATTTACTTTTTAGAAGGGACAAATTTTTATGATTTATAACCAAAGCTCTATTAGATTTATTTCGTTTTTCGTGATCCCCAGATTTCTGCAAAACCAAGTGCGGGGAAAAAACACATAAACGGCATCAACAAGGTAGCCTGCAATGAAGCCATCTGTCATTTCAAAGGTAGACTGTGTTCGGAAACTTAAAGCCACAAACACAGAACCCAGCGCCCTGTTTACAAAGCAGTAGTTGCAGCTAATTGTTCGTCCTTGCTTGTCTTTTTTGCCCTATTCCTGCCAGTGTTTGAGGTGGTGTTTGTCGACCCATCAGACTTGGAAAGCGATCTCCACGCGCATTTGACTTTAACGAGTGTCCTCTTATTTGCCACAAAAGCAAGGAAAATGAAGAACCCTGAAAGTTGAATTACAAGGAATAACGTACTTGTTGTAGTCAATTTTCTATCTTAGGTAATTTTTATTTTTCCATTCTTTTTTGGTATGGTGATGTACGCTAATGAATTTGAAACAAAGGAAAATAAAAAATTACCTGAAATGAAAGATTGACTAAAACATACTCATTATTTCCAACATTGGAAGGCTTAATTTGACGTAATTATTACGTCATATTGCTGAATTTCACGCCGGAATGACAGGAGGCTGAAACCATCCAGTACAAAATTTCTCTTTCAGTTTTTATCTGTTGGAGCTGAAACTTTGCAGGATTGTAGAACTTTGAATTTTCTCTATAATTTTTTTTTTTAATATCAACGGTATTTCCTACTTGTGTAAACTGGGCTGATGTCTGCGTTGATCTTCCTACTCAGGTCAGCCAGCTGTTTACGTACTACGTTTGCTGATTTCTGGTCTTTGAAGGGCAACACGATTCTGATTGGGGCTTCTCTTTTATCAGCCACTTGGGTGGGTGAATCCTCGGACACTTTGGATTCAATGAATTGGCGAATGGTTGACTGCACAAGGTCGTCTGGATAGCGCAGTCGGGAGAAGATCTCTTTAAGGCGTTCACATTCCTCGTGAAAAAACTTCCACGTAGACGAGAGTTTAAACGCACGGTTAAGCATGGTATTCAGGAGTGACCATTTGTATCTGGCGTCAACGTGACTGTGGTAGTGTAGCAGAAGTCCAGTGTCCGTTGGTTTTCTGTAAATGGTTGCCGCCTAGACAGCACGGTTTACAGACCTGAGTAGGAAGATCAACGCAGACATCAGCCCAGTTTACACAAGTAGGAAGATCAAAGATGAAATTAAGATCAAGGAAGACAAGCCGCCTTTTGTGAGTCAACAATGCGTGGTGTATTCTTTCCAGTGTAGCCTGTGTGATGCAGGCTATGTCGGCTACACGTGCCGACACCTACACCAACGAATTGAAGAACACAAAGGATCGGCAATCGGAAACCACCTCAGAGAGCAGCATGATATGGAGCCTGAAGACATCGCACAAAGTTTTAGAATCTTAAGAAAGTGTCAGAACAAATTTGACTGTCTTATTTTTGAAATGTTTTTTATCCAAGAACTGAGACCGACGCTTAACAAACAGTGCGATTCAATTCGCGCCAAATTATTTGTTTAGAGTAGTTCTTGTTAACATTGTTTTATTTCCATTGACTTTATAAATATTTTTAGCACTTTTTACATTTTTACATATTTTATCACATTTTAGCGTTCACCACATTTTTATCTATTATAACTTGTTTTTAACTTATTTATGCTAATTTAGAGAACTTTTATACACTTGAAAATGACCTCGGAGAGGTCGAAACGTCGTGATTTTTTATCGCTAATATTTATCTCAAATTATTATTATTATTATTATTTTATTTTTTATGAAGAGCTTGATTGGTTACAGAATTATTAAGCTTTAAATTTGGAATTTCCTGCCATTTTAATACCACTTTCAGAAATAAAAGAAAAAATTCACAATGCTTTATATCCTCAACCAACTGAGGTTTTGGAAAAAAATCACATTTGTTTTTGTCTTGCCACGGTCTTTCAAAATCGTCTACTTTTTACGATGTCATTTGAAAGTTAAGTTTTGCTGTCAATCTTGTGGCGTCATTTTCCGGCCAAAAACGATGAAATTCAAAATTTTCAAACCATGAAAACATGAACAGTTCTAAGTTCTACAATCCTGCAAAGTTTTAGCTCAAACAGATAAAAACTGTAAGAGCAGTCTTTTACTGGTCGGTTTCCGCCTCCCTGTCAGCCCGGCGTGTTATTGACAGAGTTCAAATTTCCTTCAATGTAACGGAAAATACGTAAGTAGTGAGGTGTCTGATAAAACCAAGAAGTTGGCTACTAAACTAATAAACTTAAACAAGAGTATTGCGTCATGCTCAATGAATTTATTATTAAACAGAGGAATTAGAACCAACTGTCATTTTCTTTCCTTTTTTTACTTTGGGTTTAAACTTTGTGTTTTTTTTTTTTCTTAATTAGTCACCAAAACAACCTGGATTACATTCTTGGCAGCCTTAGTTACTTTGGTAGGATAATGCAATGCTGAGTTAAGTGTAACATAGTAATTCAGCAACTACGAATAGAAATAAAACCTCAGTTTTTTACAGAGAAAATGCAAATTAAAAAAAAAAAAAGCTGTTAAAACTGGATTATCATGGTAACATTTATAGACATTTATAGACCTACGTGTCACGACGACTTTAAATCGTTCATAGCTAAGTTAATCAACTAGCTTATTACTTTCAATTACTCTTTGTAAAAATTAAAGTCAATGTAACGGGTATTTTAACTTTCTTTGGATATGATATATTTGTAACTGACGTTAACATCGACTGGTTACCTGCAAGCCCAGAAATTCTGACGTCTGTCATCTTATGCTAAATGGCGATTAGCTTTTTTATTTCGAACATTTTTATATAGAGAGGATATTACCCGGTGGCGCGAAAATATGAATTTTATTTTCGAGTGGCAAAACAATATTTTACTCACTCGCTGCGCTCGTTCGTAAAATATTGTTTTGCCACTCGAAAATAAAATTCATATCTTCAAGCCGCCGTGTAATGTTCTTTTTATTATATAGACAAAAAGACATCGATAAAATAATAGATTTTTTTTCGCCAAAAAGTAATTGTGACGGCTCACATTTACAGTGCAGCAATATAAGACATTGTTTACAATAATCTGGAGAAATAACACTGAGCTGAATAGGGCTCTACATTGACAAAATATAAGCAAAGCTTTGAAAAATGTGTAATTAAAATTCAAAGGACGCCTGACGTCTACAAATTATGGGGGGAAATTACCGAAATTACGTCATCGAAAAACTAACGTGTGAGATTATGGAAAATAAACCACTCGGGTCCCGGATGTAGTTTTCATGAATTTTACAAGTGGTGTACTTTCCAGTAAAACACTCGTGTCTATATAAAAAATATATATATTTGATTTTCGATTTTAAGGACGTGCACGTCCAGTGAGCCACACAATGATGAATACAGAAAATGATTTCAATTAATAACAACAAGTAACTTTGAAAGAGCATGACGAGGTGGAATCAGGTGTAAAAAAAAATAATAACCAAATAGTTAAAGTTTAAAGGCCTTATATACTGACAGCTTAAAAATGTCTGATCAGTCGAAAAAGGAATTAGAATAGGTCATGCTTAATTGCGAAATAAATTATCTTGTATCAACCGTTAATAGCCTGTTTAACGGAAGAAGTTTTTTGATGACAAACTGACCTTGTAAACTGTTGCAAATGACAAACAGGTACGTTAAAAAGTCGACTTCAGCAAACGGAACAATAAATCCCAGCAGCCATGTAAATCCCAAGGCAGATGACAGCTTGATGCACAAGATGGAAAGGCTCGCCTTTTGATCTGTCACCCGCCGTGTAATCTAACTGGGAATATAAAAAAAAATATATAAATAAAATAAAATAAAATATAAATAAATACAGTCAATTTATAGGTCACCCTTTTGTCGAGTGTTATGCGAGAGGTATAGGCTGCTGTATTGAAACAAATTTTAAAACCTCATCAGTTTTCAAGTGTGCACAAATCCCCACGTTAAACCCTGGCTTACTATATGGGTACAGCAACAACTCAGAATTCAGGAGGATAATAACATTAAGAGAAGAAGGAAGACATGAGGCTCGTTGACTCAAGACTTTTTGTTTTGTATTCTAGGCTGGTAAAGTACCTTCTGAACTTTCCAAATGGACAACAGCGTGATAGTAATTGCGACACAGTTAAAGATGAGGAGTTAGAGGCACAGGTACCCCAAGGACAACAAGTAGTGCTTTCCCATTAGAAATCCAGCAGAAGTTGACGCCTAGGATAAAAATTAAAGAAGCCTTTATCTGATTTCAAATATAAAACGGAAAACAAAAATCCCATATTACTCTAAAGGGTTGAGTGAATTTCCAATATCTATTTCACAAGAGTCGGTTGGGAAGAAGTTAGTTTTTTTCGCTGTATTCTTTCACTACCAAAACAAAAACAAAACAAAACAAACAAAAAACCCTTTTGGTGTTAATTTCGAAAACGCATAATACATAAGCAGCTCTCGAATTGGATTGAACCTCCCTCCCAGTGTCGTGTGTTTGCGCCATGGGAAGAGTAAATAACAAGCAAACAAGATTTAAAAACCTGTAAACCACTGCCTTGGGAATTGCCCCATTCTGTATCTCGCCCTGTGCAGTCAAGCAAATCCTAAAACTTCAGTGTTAAAAGTACAAAGACAGTCATTCTTTAAATACCTTTCTTCGTTAAGGTCTTGGCAACATCGAAGGCCATCACACTCATCCAGAAGAATGTTGACAACAAAAAATAATGAAGCAGAATGGATACTGCCATACAGAGGTGTGGGCGGTTAGTCTGAACGGACATTAAAAAGAAAGTGTGATAAAACAACATGGAGATTGACAAGCTCATCAGATTCTTTCCAGGCAGGGTTCTTAGCTCCGAAAATATGATATAGACTCCGAGAAGGAGAATCAAGGAAGTTATCGATATGGCACAACCCACATATGTCGTTATCTGCCTTCCAGTTAGCTTCCAGTAGTAGTTGTTTCAGTAAAGTTTATTGTGAGGTTTACGCAAACAAACACAAAAGAACCGTTGATAAAGTAACTTCCGTTGTTGTATGTTCTCTTATGCAATGGGATCCATATTGAGCCATTTGGTAAAATAGTTACGGAACTTATGCCAACTTTAACAAAGTCGGATCCTTTGCAGCTGTAATCGGTTTTTAACTGTGGGATCCACAACATGCAATCTTACACATTTCTCTGTAAATGGATTATACAGAAAACCATGACTACATTCCCTATTCGTTACAATGGTAGTTTTATCCCCTATTTTTACAGTATGATCCGAGGAAGACGAGAAATCAAATAAAATATCCAAAGATGGTGGTATTTCACCTGCCTGAGTTGGATTAATAGTGTTGGGACGGGGATTGCAGTTGCACAAAAAGGCACTGATGTCATTTCCGCGGCACATCTCACAATGAGGATTTTTACTTTGAATATTTTAACAAACGGGAAAGGCATAAAAGGAACAGAGACTGGATAATAGTGAATTTTCTGGCTCAGATTCTATACACTGGACCTTAACCGACAAACACTTCTTTAGGTTTATGTTAGCACGCGGAACTGCAAATTTCCAATCGCAATTCTTTGTTAAAAAGTTCAACATCATGCTTCTGTTTTTTGGAATAATTTAAAGATGGATGGCGAGCGTGTAATTAATTTAGCTTACCTTTGAAAATAGTTATAACAACAATCACCAAGCTCAAGGCAGAGCTCATCGCAGTAACAAGGTTTCTGAAATATCCTTTCTCGAGCCTGGCTCCTTTCATTCAGTCGGCAAACTGCCTCACAAGAGTATTGTGGTGAGGGGCATAAGTTATTCACAGAAAATCTGTAGCGGGTCATATTAAGTTTGATAAGAAGCTCTTGTGTGCTGATAATCTTGTCATAAAACTGGATCACCAAGTCTCTAGACACTGAAATCAATTAATAAGACGTCATTTCCCAAAGCTATCAAAAGGTTTTGGAGCAAAACAAGAAAGAACTAAAGCAAGGTCTTGGCTGCTGCACCAGCCCTGCAGAATACCCTTGCATCTAGAAAATATCTAGTTCTGCTTTGGTATGAAAAAATATACACTTTAAATGTGTATATTTGCGCAGTTGCTGGATGATGCTGACCTTGATATAAAGTTATGAAGGCGATTAACACTCTACTAAATTTTAGTAGAGTGTTAATCGCCTTCATAACTTTATATCAAGGTCAGCATCATCCAGCAACTGCGCAATCAAATATCATAGTGTCTCCCTGGCGTCAGTTTGCTTCAGGTTATAGATGTATTCGAATTCCGAATGCATGACAAAGCAGGATTTTTTTAATGATTGTGGTCATTATACTTCCTTTAAATAAGAATCAGAATTGTATCGCGATTTCCTTCACTATTTTTGAGCAGTCTATAGTCAGTCAGCCAAGCTGGGCGTGTACGCTACATTGTGATTTTCATTAACCCCGCCTTGGCTAAAATGAAAGACGGAACAGAAAAACCCCAAATCCCTTCTAAAGTTGCAAAACGCGCAGCGCGATACAAAGAATTGCGCTATAACGCCTACTTCTCACTTAGCAACATGTTGGTTTAGGGGAGGGACAGGTGGGCAATTTCCTCAAAAAAGATACAATGATCCTGAGTTTGCTTGTATGTCCTCTTCGACAGTTTAGAAACCAGAGGGAAACTAGAGTGAGTTAACGTTCGAAAAAACACCTAAGGTTGTTACTGGTACGCATCGGTCAGCTATTGTCCAATTTTTTTCTCTTGTCCTCAGCAACAGTTCCAGAAGTCCTTGCGAAATTTAACCCTCGGACGTACACGTAAGTTTATAACCCCACCGCGGTACAAGGAGGGGTGGATAGAACCCCTCCACGGAGTTTTCTATACTTTACAGTATTCTGAAACGATTTTACCTTTAGTAGAAAGCCTTTGATCTTATTAGAGGGATAGAGTCAGCTGATGCACATGCGCATTACATACCATTTCTTAGCTGATTTACATGTCAGAAGACGCGCGTTAATAAAAAGCATTGAAACATTCACAACATTGAAACATTACAATGACTAACCGGGCCCTCCTGAACTTGCAGATGGAAGTGAACGAGGTGAAGATGTCATTCCTGTTCCCGTGGAAAAGAACAGGCCAAAAAGACGACATATCAAAGACAAGCAATACATTATTTGTCACGCAGAGTTCTCAAGGCTGCGACTTCACACTGAGAGATAAAGCAAACATTTATGACAATTTGGTAAGCGTAAAGTGTCTACACGCGATTAAGTTGGAGAAGGTGTGAAATCTATGTAGTTTAGGCCGCATGGTTAACTTCCTTGTTTTGGCTTTTTGTTTATGTTTGTTTGTTTAATGTTATGCATTTCTTGTAGTAGTATTCTTAATTACTTGGACTTGGCATGACTCAATCACACAACAGACTATTACGTCACATGATGACAAAAAATACGCCATCTTGAAATTAACTGGGGCCAAGTTGGCTCTTGCCTAGTTGAAGACGACACATCAGCACAGCTACAAGTTTTCCTTCCAACGAACCATTTATAGTAATCTTCGTAATCATTAAAGAAAAGCGAAAACTATGAAGACATACAGTTTAACTCGGAACGAAACAGGAAAGTATAATATCCAAAAGATTGACCTGTGTTTAGTTTCACGAAAAAAAAAATGAAAGGAAGTCTATCTTTTTTTTTTTTTCGAATTTCATACTCCTTACACTCTCTTCTCCACCTCCTCATCTTTATATTCCCAATAGAGTAAGTGGCAAAATCGGCATTCTTGGAGAATCCATTTCAAACTGTGTTTTCTAGAACTTTCGGCTGTTTCTTTCGCTGCGACATCTATTTGTATGTTCACTGGATAGCCCTGAACTCCATTCAATTCGTAGAGCTCAAGAAATATCCTACCAAACTAGTACAATTTAAATACAAAGAAAGATAGGGCCGTTCCAAGCGAAAAGCCTGCTAAATCTGTTTCCGGTTTGCGGTTCAAATCGCTGCTTTGTTGGTCAACACGAAGAAACGATTTTCCATACAAATTCTGGGAAAAGTAAAAAAAAAACGAACAGTTTGTTCACCAGCATCGTTGCTTTGACTTGTGTTTGCATCCAGGGTGCAGATACATAAGGAATTGCTTAACAGTTTATTACTGCACGTCCCCTTGACAATTTTGGTTGGTTAAACGCTTAATAGATGCATAACTTTTTCCCTTTCCCTTTTTCCCCTTTCGTCAGCCTTGGGGTTTTCGCTTGTATGACTCATCGGAAATTACGTGATAAGAGGCATTTTTTTTTCTTATATTTCGACCGAAACGAGCAATTTAATACTTTGTCGCACGTTTAGTACTTAACGATACAACATATGAAATGCTTTAACATACCAAAGAAAAATATTTTACATCACTGGAGCCAAGAATAAGACAAAGAAACAGCTGCGTTATTAGTATCGAGCATTGTATCCATCGGTTTAAGTTAATTTACCTTAGAATACGAAACTGGGGGTGAAATACTGTATACTGTCCGTACTGGCTGTGAAACGTATTATATCAGCTTCTCTGACAACATGGTGGGTAATTTAGTATTGATATCTTTGCAGCAATGGTCGAATATTCAAAGAAGTCAACAAATTTTAAAATTCGAGCACAACAGCTGCACCGCACAAATTTAACGATCTGAAAGTTCATACATTTTTTCTGTTAGTCATACATACGTGCTGTGCAGCAGTGGTTTTGGGTAGAAAATGTTTAGGTTTAATATACGAAGAAATTTACGTAAAGGAGTTAATGTTACGCATGCTAAAGCAAAGCTAACTGTTAAAAATGTTTCTAAGAAAAGAAGGAACATATAGCCGATGGCGCTGTTAGTTACGACAGCCTACAGAGCTTAAAATGCCCTAACAGTTCCTACCTTTTTGTTGGCTTCGAACATTAACTTCGCATCCATGGTATAAAAGACTAGACTTACACTTTCTGCTGCAAATTAAGCTCATTTTTGTTTAACCTCAGTGGGATTGGTACTTAAAGGTAAAAATAAAACAAATCAAACAAAGAAAAACGGAATTTATTATTTGGCTAGATGCGTGTGCCAAGATGAAACGAATTATGTGTCCTGATTGGCTACTCGAACGGATGTTAAGATTGACCTTTTCAACTCGTTGGGGATGACAATTATTTGGCCATATAGTAAATTCTTTATTGACCATGATTTTTTACTTACGATTGCTGAATTTCGGAAATTGCTCTTATAACGTCTTCTTTGTACAAGGAATATCAATCACAATTCACTATGGAGGACCTACTTATCTTCAAGTCACTCTATTGGTGTTAAGTTGAACGTTAGTGCCAAGAAACGAACCGCAGAAACGTGCGCATTTACACACTAATGCTCCAAAAGGTGGCATCACCCCAAGACAAGGATTCTAGCAAACCAAAAATATATGCGTTTACTTTTTAGAAGGGAACATTTTTTATGATTTATAACCAAAGCTTAATTAGATTTATTTCGTTTTTCAGGATCCCGGATTTCTGCAAAACCAGGTGCGGGGGAAAAACACATAAACGGCATCAACAAGGCAGCCTGTAATCAGATGCCATCTGTCATTTCAGTGGTAGACTGTGTTAGGAAACGTAGGGCCACAAACAAAGAGCCCAGCGTCCTGTTTACAAAGCAGTAGTTGCAGCTAATTGTTCGTCCTTGCTTGTGTTTGTTCCCCTGTTCCTGCCAGTGTTTGAGGTGGTGTTTGTCGATCCATCAGACTTGGAAAGCGATCTCCACGCGCATTTGACTTTAACGAGTGTCCTCTTATTTGCCACAAAAGCAAGGAAAATGAAGAACCCTGAAAGTTGAATTACGAGGAATAACGTACTTGTTGTAGTTATTATTTTTTTTTTATCTTAGTTAATGTTTTATTTTTCCATTGTTTTGGGGTATGGTGATGTATGCTGATGAATTTGAAACAAAGGAAAAACAAAAATTACAAAATTACCCGGAATAAAAGATTAACTACAGCATACTCATTAGTTCCAACATTGAATGGCTTAATTTGACGTCATCATTACGTCATATTTTTTAATCTTACGCCGGACTGACAGAAGACTGAAACTGGCCAGTACAAAACTGCTCTTTCAGTTTTTATCTGTTTGTTCTGAAACTTTGCAGGATTGGAGGAAGGTGTGAATGGGGTTAACCGACTAACGACAAACGGTGAAAAAAATAACTGACTACCACAGGGAACCCGAACGCTGTATTAGCTATTATTAAAAACTGAATCATTGGATAATGCAATTCTAGCATTTTGATTGGCTTAGCCGTTATGGTATATGAGCTATTATACCACGCTCTCCATATATGGTCGGTGTACGCGTCAGTTTAAAATTGGAAGCTAGCTGAGTTTTTTTTTTTTTTTTTTTTTTCGCAAAGGATAGAACGGCGCCCGAAGCAAATTGTTTCATTCATTTCTTAGAATACTAGAAATGCAATTTCATCGAAAGAAAAAGACAAAAACAAACAAAAAAGCCACAAGAGCTTGTTTGAAAGTTTGTCGAAAAACACATGAAAACACATGGAACTAAAGTACCTCGCCCAGCTACGAAAGAAGACAAGTGTTGTTTTTTCATGATAGCGAAGCCATTCGCCGATCAAGTCACTCGCCGATGGATAACTGCGGCTTGTTTATCCGACATCAGGAATATAAATCACAAGTAACCAGCTACAAATACAGGCTATGCAGCCATTCACTAGAGCAATCGAGGCGGCAGTATAGCTTCTTTTCTTGTTCAGCAAAACCAGCTTGTGGCTTCAAACAACTTCCTAACAAGCGACCGAGGTAATAGTTTTTCTCCGTTGTTCTTACTTTTATAACTGCACCGAAAATCCAAATTCACAGTAATTTCGACGGCTGTCACTTAGAAATTCCTTTCCTTCACATTATCTGCCAGGTTTTTTAGCTGTTCTTCTGTGTAAAATCCTAGAATCCCGATGAGTTTTCAAAAAAACTAATGTTCATCGCTACGATATTTTGATTTTTCATTCATACAGTCCGGGCGAGTCCGTTCGTGCGTTGACAGTTTTGATAGACGTGTGACATGTGAATAGCGGAAGTCCCTTATCTTTTCCGGTTTATTGTAGTCGGGGAGATTCAACGAGATTCTGTGGGCGTTTTTAATAAAACAATTATTCCACTCGCGCTTGTTGGATATTAGTTGATTATAGCCAACTCGGCGCTACGCGCCTCGTTGGCTATCTATCATCTCATATCCAACGCGCCTTCGTGGAATAATTTTTAAATAGAAAAATTAGCTATATTATTTAGCTAATGAAATAGAAGGATGTATTAACCTGTGTTCCTGTGTCCTTATGAGTCGTTTTGGAAGGGATTTGAATCCGATCAGAGACGGTTAACATTGCTGGTTATCAAAATGGGTTTGCTTGTCTGGCGTGTCGTAAATAAGACGCTCAAATTTCGTCTCACGTTTCTCAGAATATTGTCCTGTTAGCTATTACCCCTCTATCTCCTTAGGAAATGATCTCGGGAAAGCATTTGATAACCAGCAATGTTAACCGTCTCTGATCTGATTCAAATCCCCTCCAAAACGACTCATAAAGACACAGGAAGACAGGTAAATACATAGAGAATACTTCATGGAAAGTGCTGGCGTACAGTATTTACACACGAGTTGTTTTTGTATCAGAAATTGAACGAGTGAGCGCAGCGAATGAGTGATACAAAAACAACGAGTGGGTAAATACCGTACGCAAGCACTTTACATGTTGTATTGTGTTTTTTCTATACAGACTGAGACATTCATCATTTTGGTGGCCTTTTTATTTTAAATCTTTCCAAAATGCTTAAATTTGCCGCTACACACCACGAAATACCAGAAGTAAAAAACGAAGTACCAGCTTTTTAGTAGAAACGTTTCTTAAAAAAATAAATGACGGTAAGGATATGAGATAATCTAAGAACTACAAGTAATCTTAACTGTTTGTTCTGAATGTACAATTGAAAATAAGTAAATTTAAGTAAAATGGCCGGTTTCAATTTAAGCTTAAGCTTATAAATGGAAGACAAAGTAGCTCCGAAAAAAAGCACAACATAAGCCTACGTCTTGTTCTGTTTTTCTCCTTCCGCTGTTGTTTCGCCGGCTCTCCACAGTTTTCTTTATCGACAGTGAAACAAACGAAACTATTTCACTCCATTTCTGAAATGTTTTTCACTTTTTTAACGAGAAAAAACTCTTTGAGAAAAACTTTTCTCCTCGAATGTGTGCGAAGCGGCACCCAGCAGCGCAAGCTGCAAGAAAAGGCGGGAATTTGGCGCGAAACTCACACACCTCTGTGGCAGCTGATTGGACGTATCATTTTTCTCACATGTGAAAAAACATTGTTCGCTATTCTGATCGGACGTATCATTTTTTTCACGTGTGAAAACCATAGTTCACTCCTCTGATTGGCTAGAACTCATTTGCGTATCAAAGTTTACAACACAATATTTTGGTGAGTCAGTTTCTCAGTATATATATAATAAATATTTTTATTTTATTAGCTAAATAATACAGCGTTAATACATCTATTTTTTCTATTAGCTAATACAGCGTTCGGGTTCCCTGTGTGACCTGTTACTGTGACTGTGTTACCGACTACCGAAGGGAAAAATATTGACCGACAACCGACATGGTCCTACATTGTAGAATTTTTTTTTTCCCTCAGAGATAAATCGTATTGTTTATATTTCTCATTTTTATCAACAATATGCGTGAAGGTAAATAACTTTAAATCGCTATATCGTTACTCATAGAATTTCCTGTCACCAACTTACTTGTGTAAAATAGTTATAAAGTCGCATAGGCTCGATTTCCCCTTTTTCCAGGCCTCTTTAGAGGACTGCCTATTTTTGTGCCAGCAGCTCAAGCTCATTTGAGACCGTTCAATTGGTGCGCCTTTGTTTCTCCTCATTTTCGGAGAAAATTCAGGAAAGTGCGCGCTCATTTCCCGGCAAACAGAATTTAGTCACTAACAATAACTTAACTAAAATCCCACTCATCTCAAAGGCTAGACTGGGCATTACCTCGTCGACCACTTATTTCTATTGATTATATATTGTGCTGGGCTGTGAACTGGGAAGAACTGGTTAAAGACTGTTCAAGGTAGCGTAAACGATCGCGCAGGTTAAAGATAAGGTTCCATAAAATCAAATGATTAACCTACACGGAATGAAGAAGTTTTACTGTTATAGAGTTTAGACTATGTGAATTAAATGACGATTATTAATAATTAACTCATTTATTAATCATGAACCAAGATTTACTGACACCGACAAAGGTCGAAATTTTTATCCGTCAACCAACATGTGGACCTCCCCCCCCCCCCCCACCCCACCCCTTTAAACCCTCTAGTAAAAAAAAAAATGTAAACTTCAACGTTTTTTTTGGAGGGAAAATGACGTCACAAGTTTGACAGTTAAATTTAAATTTCAACTGACAGCGTAAGAAATAGGTGATTTTAAAAGACCGTGGCAAGATACAAACTAAATAATGTAAAATGTTTTGAAGAGCATGTCTGATTGGTTACAGAATTATTAAGTTTTAAATTTTGAATTTTCCGCCATTTTTTGTTACTATTTTTACAAACAAAGGAAAACCTCAAGATGCTTTGTCTCCTCAACCAATTGAGGTTTTCCACAAACTTTTTTTGACATTAATTTTTGTCTTGCCCCGGTCTTTCATTGAAAATCACCTGTTTTTTACCTACCAGTGGAAAGTTAAATGTTGCTGTCAATCTTGTGACATCATTCTCCCACCAAAAACGTTGCAATTCAAACTTTTGAAATGACGGAAACCTAAAGAATTCCAGGTTCTACAACCCTGCAAAGTCTCAGCTCAAACCGATAAAAACTGTAAGAGCAGTTTATCCATACCCATGGCGCGTACGTTTTTTTTTTTGTTTGTTTGTTTGTTTGCTTTTTTAATCAACTAGCTTAATTGTTACTTTTAATTACTCTTGGTAAAAAAAAAAATCGACGGGTTAACTGCAGGCTCAGAAATTCTGACGGCTTTCATTTTAATATACTTTGTGGCGGCTACCTTTTTATTTTGAAGATTTTTTATTCTTTGTTTTTTGATTTTAAGGATGTGCACGTCCAATGAGCCACACAATGATGGACGCAGAAAATGATTTCAAGTAATAAAAACAATTAACTTTGAAAGAGCATGACGATGTAGAATCAGGTGTAAAAAATAATAACTAAATAGTTAAATTTTAAAAGTTATATATATCAACAGCTTAATAATGCCTGATCAATCGAAAAAGGAATTAGAATTGGTCACGCTTAATTGCCAAATAAATCATTTAGTATCAACTGCTAATAACCTGTTTAACGGAAGAAGTTTTTTGCTGACAAACTGACCTTGTAAACTGTTGCAAATGACAAACAGATACGTTAAAAAGTCGACTTTAGCAAACGGAACAATAAATCCCAGCAGCCATGTAAATCCCAAGGCAGATGACAGCTTGATGTACAAGATGGAAAGGCTGGCCTTTTGATCTGTCACCCGTCGTGAGGACTAAATGGGGATAAAAAAAGATAAATGATTAATGACAAATAAATAAAAACAGTCAATTTATAGGTCATTATCTTGTCTAGTGTTATTTGAGAGGTATAGGCTGTTGTATTGAAACAAATTAAAACCTCATCAGGTTTCAAGTGTGCACAAATCCCTAGGTTAAACCCTTGCTTACTATATGGGTACAGCAACAACTCAGAATTCAGGAGGATAACACTAAAAGAAGAAGGAAGACATAAGACTCGTTGACTCAAGATTGATTTTTGTTTAATTATTAACGCTCCCAAGTTCTAGGCTAGTAATTTACCTTCTGAACTTTCCAAATAGACAACAGCGTGATAGTAATTGCGACACAGTTAAACAAGAGAATTATAGCCACAGGTGCCCCAAGGACAACAAGCAGTGCTTTGCCATTAGAAATCCAACAGAAGTTGTCGCCTAGGATCAAAATTAAAGAAGCCTTATTCTGATTTCAAATATAAAGCGGAAGACAAGAATCACATATTACTCAATAGTGTTAAGTGAATTTAGTCCAATATTCATTTCAAAATAGCCGGTGGGGAAGATGGCTGTATTCTTTCACTACCAAAAATCAAAACAAAACAAACAAACAAACAAAAAAACCTCTTGATGTTAAGTGTAGGTATGTAACGTGAGTATCTGTTTAATCAATCAATAGCTTACCGTATCCAATAAAAGCCGCACCCGAGGTGTCAAGAGCAAAGCTGATGGTGACAATAATTGCAGGACTTATCCAAGCACAAATGTGATACTTAATGAAGGTCGCTTTACTGCTGCGTGAGCGTGCCACCGAACGGGAGGTTTGTCCTGTGGCAAATATACAGTAATTAAACTTTTCCTTGAATGTTATTCGTTGAATACGAGAAAGTCAGCCTAATAGAATAACATAAAAGGTCACACAGAATAAAGAAAAAATGAAGTTAAAACGAAAGCTGTTACACAAGAATGGATTTGATTTCGAAAACGCATACATAAACAGCTCTCGAATTGGATTGAGCCTCCCTCCCAGTGTCGTGTGTTTGCGGCATGGGAAGAGCACAGACCCAGCAAACAACATTTTTAAAAAGCTGTAAATCAATGCCTTTGGGAACTGCCCCATTCTGTATCTCGCCCTGTGTAGTCAAGGAAATCCTCAAACTTCAGTGCTAAAAGTACAAAAGACAGTCATTCTTTAATACCTTTCTTCGTAAACGTCTTGGCAACATCGAAGGCCATCACGCTCATCCAGAAAAATGTTGACAACAAAAAATAATGAAGCAGAATGGATACTGCCATGCAGAGGTGTGGGCGGTTAGTCTGACCGGACATTAAAAAGAAGGTGTGATAAAACAACATGGATATTGACAAGCTCATCAGATTCTTTCCAGGCAGTGTTCTTAGCTCCGAAAATATGATATAGACTCCGAGAAGGAGAATCAAGGAAGTTATCGATATGGCACAACCCACATATGTCATTAGCTGCCTTCCAGTTAACTTTTCATCTTCCGAGTTAAGTGTAGTTGTTTCATTAAAATTCCTTGTGAGATTTACGCAAACAAACACAAAGGAACCGTTAATAAAGTAACTTCCGTTATTGTATGTCCTCTTATGCAATGGGATCCATATTGAGCCATTTGGTAAAACAGTTAGGGAACTTATTCCAACTTTAACAAAGCCCGATCCTTCGCAGCTACTGTAATTGGTAAAAGATCCATTGATTGCAACTGGGCGATCCACAACTTGCACTCTCAGACATTTCTCTGTGAACGGTTCATACAGAAAACCATGACTGCATTCCCTATTCTTTACAATGGTAGTTTTATCCCCTATTTTTACAGTATGATCCGAGGAAGACGAGAAATCAAATAGAATATCCAAAGATGGTATTCCACCCACCGGAGGAGGAGCAGCAGTGATGAGACTGGTATTGCAGATGCACAAAAACGCACTGATGTCATTTCCGCGGCACATCTCGCAATGAGGATTTTTACTTTGAATATTTTCACAAACGGGAAAAGCATAAAAAGAGCAGAGACTGGATAATATTGAATTTTCTGGCTCAGATTCTTTACACTGGACCTTAACCGACAAACACTTCTTTAGGTTTATGTTAGCAAGCGGGACTGTAAATTCCCAATCGCAATTCTTTGTTAAAAAGTTCAACATCAAGGTTCTGTTTCTTGGAATATCGCTTGCCGTGATGTAACGCCTGTTACAGGAAGCAGAAAACTTCCAGTAAACTGGATTACTGGCGCGATTACATTTGGCACAGAAAATATTCTTGTAAACGCTGTTGTCGTCAAAGTCGAAGACAGGCAGCTCTAAAGGTGAAGATGTTGAGGTGCATAAAGTTTTCAAGCTCTTATCAGAGTTGTCTGATGGACAGCTGTCAATCATTGTGTATCCATAAAATTCTGTATTGCTGGTCTTAACACAGACATGCTTTAAAAGGTGACGCTTCGGTGTAAGGTCAGCCACACATCTGAAGATCAAAAATGACACATGGAAGATAAATTAATTTTAGATAACTAATGCGGTGGCCTCAACGTCTTTAAGAGTATGCATATTACAAGTGTCCCGTACAAGACCAGTTTTATTGAAGAGGAGCTTGATCGAGCAAGTACACTTCTTTCCACATGTAAAGAAAAACTGGGTAGTTACGTTTAATTATATGGGAGCCTGGATACAAAGGGGGATTTTTTCCCCCGTTATTTTTTCTGAACTTGGATAAGGAACTCAAGAATTCTACTGGAGAAAATTTTGCAACCATATGGCAAATAAGGCTTTAACTACTTTAAATGACCGTCTATAACATGTCTTTAAAACCTCGGATTCTTGTATCTTTGAAAATATCGCAACTAGTAAGTAGGCGCAATAAAATACTAAGGCATGTGAACCTGAGGGCAAGTTTAACTTAATTGCTCATTCCTTAACTGAAAAAAAAAAAAGACAAGAAAGAGATGTCCTCAGTTTTAAGATTAATTTAAAGATGGATGGCGAGCGTGTAATTAATTTAGCTTACCTTTGAAAATAGTCATAGCAACAATCACCAAGCTCTAGGCAGAGCTCATCGCAGTAACAAGGTCTCTGAAACATCCTTTCTCGAGCCTGGCTCCTTTCATTCAGTCGGCAAACTGCCTCACAGGAGTATTGTGGTGAGGGGCATAAGTTATTCACAGAAAATCTGTAGCGGGTCATATTAAGTTTGATAAGAAGCTCTTGTGTGCTGATAATCTTGTCATAAAACTGGACCACCAAGTCTCTAGACACTGAAATCAATTAATAAGACGTCATTTCCCAAAGCTATCAAAAGGTTTTGGACCAAAACAAGGAAGAACCAAAGCAAGGTCTTAGCTGCTGCACCAGCCCTTCGTATGAAAGATTATTCACATTTGGCAGGGTGTTAATAGCCTTCAAAACTTTACATCAAAGTCAGCGTCATCCAGCAACTGCTCAATCAAATATCATAGTGTCTCACTGGCGTCAGTTTGCTTCAGGTTATAGATATATTCCGAATGCATGACAAAGCAGGATTTTTTAATGATTGTGGTCATTCTACTTCCTTTACAGGAGATAAACATTCATGATGGCACTTTTAAGCCACGTGTACACGGACACAACAACTCCCAACAATCTTGGGCTTACAATGTTGGGAGTTGTTGCATCCGTGTTGCCAGTGTTGTGCAAACAGCTGCATCAACTCCCAATAATTTTAGGACCTGCAGTGCATCGTGGGAAGGATACAACCCACAAGATTTTGGAGACCATGTATTTTACACATGCGTGGCCCCAACAATGTTGAAAGAGCTGTACAGACAATAACGGATCCAACACTGTTGTGCTACGCTTCGGCCATTATAGAACAGAAGAAATGTTGGAGGTTGTTGGCCTAAAATTTTGACCAGTGTCTAACTTTAGGCAACAACTTCCAAAAATAGACAATAGCATGCAACAACATGCAACAGGGAGATATTGGCTAGCAAATTGGCAGGAGAGTCTAGATATGGTGTTTTTTTGTTGTTGTTGTTGTTGTTATTTTTGTTTTGTTTTTTTCCAAATCATTCATGGTCTCGTATCAGTAGATCCATCGATTGTTCCTAAAGCTCGCATCACCAGGCCTTTATCTACTGGTGTTATTAAATTTAAAGAGCCTTGATGTCAGACAGCAACTTATGAAAAGCCCTATATCATCAGATGCGAGTACGTGTCTGGAACGTTACGTTGTTGCTGATGAACTGAACCTGCGTATGAACGCCTAAGTGATTTTAAACAGGCAACGGTAGAGTATTACAAAACCGCCTTCAGTAATTACCACTGTGAAAATCCCTGCACTTTTAAGTTTGTCTGTCTTAAATGTAATACGTTTTGTAGTCTTGCTCATATACTTTGTTTGATTACCTGAATGTACTTATATTATAAATAAATAAAATAAAATGTTACGTCCGTTTGCACGAGGTTTAATAGGCTTTTTATCATTGTGTGTTCCATAAAAAATACTTCATCAGTACGTCAAGGTATTACAAGGACTAACCTGCAACTGCTGGACTCGCTTCTTGAGCTGTGAGCGTTTTATTTGGAGAAGCTTTAGGACGCGTTGCGCTCGGCGAAGATGGCGACCAGGGTGGCAGTGGTGGACTCGGTGTAGTCTGGGATGCTACCGTGGACACGCCAACAACAAGAAAAATCGAAATAACCCAATACATCATATGTCGTTCATACGTCTTAAATGGGACAGCCGACTGAGAGAAAGAGGATATTTACGTATTTGCAGGGTTAAAACTTTATTTAAAGAAGGTGACTAGTAATAGTTTGAAAACATTAAACATGTGGCCCTGGAAACAGAGAAATAGTTGGAAAAAACACTTCACAATGTAAAAGGTCAACATATTCAGCATTCAACGGTAGTAATTCGTCAGGAAAACAAAAGACGAATATGCTGCGACTTTCAAATTTAAAAATAACCTGAACCCTAATCACCTGGAAACCACTTCGAGCATATCTCAGCGGAGGGGTGTAATATCAATTATCCATGAACGGCCTTAAACAAAAAAATAAGCCTTACCTGACATTTATAGCCCTTAAAAGAAAGCAAACGAATAAATTATCTTTACATTACGCCTGGGATAACCACTTTACCGTAAAACATGCATTGTTTTAATGGCTCAGAGTATAACGCAGTGCCAAGAATCTTTACAGAAAATATGTACATATATTTTTATAATGTCACAATCTTCACCAACGTCATGATTGTAAGGAGATCAAGACGTGGATGAATTACGTTTACTTGGTTTTGATATGGGTGGGACATCGAGAGCAAATTCATGCCTAACTGCACGACCTGTCAACGCTCTGCTTAACATGTATGCATACACTTGGACTAAACTCAAATACGCGCAGAAAGGTTTGTACAGCAATAAAATAATAAGACCTCCTGTAATATGAAAGATAGGTTGTACAGTGAGTAATTGAATTTAAGAGCTCAATGCTTTTTTACCAACTTAAAAAATAATAATAATAATAATAATAATAATAATAATGAATAGTAATAATAATAATACATATATAGCCCTCGAAAAAGATTCATTTGATAACTTGATATTCACCCAATTTAAACAAAGTTCTTTACAAACGTAATATCATCTTCTAACCGTCATTATTTGGGCTTAACATTAGTCTTTACCAGAGCTGAAAAGCCCCAAAACAATAACAATTTAGTATCATTATTGAAGGAATCAGTATTTTATAACAAAGATAACGTAAGGCCTAAATTTTGTTGTTTATCGCTTATATAATCATTCGCTTTTTTGGAAAAAGAAAATTAATCCTGGTAAACTTTCTTTAAGTAACTTACCTGCTATATATGGATTAAAGAAGCATAGAATGTAGTAAGGTTTGATGCACACTTCGTCATTGGCCAGAAACTCCTGACTACCAATAATAATTAGACCGTTTTTATAATCTTCACCTGTTCCGTTTTGTATGTGTGCTGCAGCGTGTTATTTCATGTGCAAATTGGGGATTACTACAAATACTAATTACAACCTCTCATATAGGTCTTCGCATTTTAACTATACAACGATAGTGATTTATTCATCTCTAATGCCTGTGGCTGCTTATTGGATTAATTTTCTAAACTGAATAACCTTTATTTATCTCGTAGGGAAAAAAAAATATTACTCTGAAAAACCATTCTCGGCGTCTTAATAACTCGACCGGAAATGATTAAAATTCAAGAAAAAGGCTCTATAATTAACATAACGAAGGATACCATTTCAGAACTTCGTTTTTAATTTGACTTTTAGCGCCCTCGAGTGACAAAGCGCCCATGTTGATTAACACGAAAATAGACATTTTTGGCAGAACTTGAATAACAAAACTGACTTTTGTTACCGGCCCAAAGAAGCGCTATAAATATTTGTTCAGTTGTCAACCAACATGGCCGTTGTAAGGTCAGCTGCAAACCAAATGCAGTATCCTTTGTCTAGTGTAATAAGTGTACTCATGTGTTTTCGGATTCGATTTCAAATCAACCGCGTCTTGCTCCCGTTTAGAAGATGGATCCCTGGTGTTATTTGGAAGCAATCCCTTTTGCATGCAAATAATCAGGCACACTTTTCAATTAAGTTTCTGAAAAAGTTCGAGTATAGCCCAATAAGGATTTATCCAAATATTTTCAATATTTCTGACCGTGCAGGAATTTCATGTTTTTCTTCTCGACCTCGAAACTGATGTTAATGTTATTTACGAGTTTTCCATATGAAGGGCACGAATAAGGTACGCTGTAGCCACGAAACAGTGACTAAAACTGACGCAAAAGGAACATAAAACTTCTTTAGGTGAGGTCATCCGCCATTTCAAAACGTAGGTCAATCAAATTGTTGGGCTTGCTCATAAAGCAAAAAAAAAAAAAAAATGAATAATAGTTTTACACCATTAAAAGCTTCAATGTTGCTTTTTTTACCTCCTTTTTAAGGCGGCTATTGTAAATCGTCACCATCTTTGATATCGCAGTTTTATGCCCAGTGGGTGATGAGCAGTGCAGAACTAGTTATTCACCTGATAACTTCACCGATGTTGAAATTAAGTTATTAAGCACAGTATCCCACGCTAAATAACAAAAAAATATATAAATTATGAGCAAAGCGTCCAGTTTACAAAACTGTAGTTAAAACCAATTCTTCATTCTTGTTTCTGTTTGTTGTCTTATTCTTGCCAGTATTTGAGGTAGTGTTTGATGATCCATCAGACCTGGATGGCAATCTCCACGCACCTTTCATTTTAACAAGAGTTCTCTTATTTGCCACAAAAGCAAGGAAAATAAAGAACCCTGAAAGGTGAATTTACCACAGTTGGTCATTTGTTGAAGTCAATCAAACAAGCGATGCACAGTCTTTGAACCATAACAGTGGCGGATCCAGACCTCCCGATAAGAGGGGCGGGGGCGTGGGAGGGTTCATCCACACCCTGGGATAAGAGGAGGGCCCGGTGTTTAAAAAAAAAAATCTGCCCTTATTTCGTCCTATAAAATAAGGGGGGCCCGGGACCCTCGGGCTCCTCTCCAGGATCCGGCACTTCATAATTACATTATCTATCCTCCGCAAATGACATCCTCCCCCCCCCCCCCCCCCCCCCCAGGGATGCCTTCATATATGGGATAAACAGATGTGTTGGTGTAAGAAGTATGTTTTTCAGGCAATTAAGTTTGGAATAGGTATAGAAGTAAGGGAGCTTGGGTCTAGGAATTGGTCCAGTCATATTTTGGCAAAAAGTCACAGGTTAAGCTAGAACTAATTGTGGAGCAGATGATGTTCTAACAGTTTTAGACTCAGAAAACTATCCTTAATCACATATTGGAAGCAAAAGGTCCCAGTGCTCTCATGATCGAATCTTTTGGGTCTTTTAGTCATCCGTTTACTCTAATTCTAAATAATTAGCGAAGAAAAAGCTTCAGTTGTAATAAGTTCCTGGTCCAACCACGAAATGAATGGATTAAATAGACCCATTTTCCCGGAAACTGATCAACTGGTTGAAGATTTTAGTTTCGACCTGCGAAACCAGAATTGCAACTAAGAAAGATAAAATTGGCAAGTCGTCGAACTTAATTAGTAATTTTTAGAAAATAGCAACTACAATACAGGCGTAGATTTTGGGAGTTCTGTCCAGTATATAGACTAGCAAAATTCAGCCCAACTAGGTCTGGTATAGGTTAAGGGTTCCGGGGTCCCAGCGGCACTTCGCTGCCCAAACATTCCTTAAAGTACCTCCCACGGAGGTATGCTTACTTCGGTTTTCGAACTGACCTTGCAAGCTGTTGCAAATGACAAACAGGTAAGCTAAAAATTCGACTTTGGCGAACGGATAAATAAATCCCAGCAGCCATGTGAATCCCAAGGCAGAAGACAGCTTGATATACAAAACTGGAAGGTTGGTCCTTTGATCTGTTACCCTCCGAGTAGCCTTAAAGGACAATATTAAAAATATATATTTAATGAATGAATAATGAATAGAAAAAAAAAATTGAAAGAATTAAGTTACTACTCTTCTATCGAGTCCTATGTGAAAATTAAAAGTTTATGAACTGAAATATCTGAACTCAACTATCAACGTAACTCGGAAATCAAGGATTCACCATCCTGGAATATGAACATAAATACGAATTTGAAAAGGATAAAATCAGTCGACCCTTAAGACAGCGGATGACTTCGGCTATATGGATTTTATTAACGCTTTTTAAAGCTATGCTGGTACCTTCTGGACTTTCCATATGGACAAGAGTGTAATATAGATTGCGACGCAGTTGAAAGTGAGCAAAAGAGCCACAGGTATCCCAAGGACAACGAGAAGTGCTTTGCCATTAGAAATCCAGCAGAGACGTTCGCCTAAGATAAAGACAGTAAAAGCTTTAACGCAGATCAAACAAAGAACGGAGGACACTTTTCCATTTCACATTCTACTTAATGATTAGATACAAATAATTGCCTCAAACTGACCAGTGGCGAGGGACTTGGCTGTCACGTTCTTCCTTTTCTTCATAAAACCATTGATAATCAGGATTATTTTGCAAATGCGTTCGACACACTGCACGAAACATTAGATTTACACAAATTTTTTCGGGTTAAATATGGTGCAAAAAAAAAGGTGCAAAGGAGGAGGAAATAAAAGACAAAGATGTTATACCAATTTGCAAAGATCGCATACCAATTTACACGGGGTTGTGAATTCGTGGGCAAATGCGGCATTTACCATATTTGCCCTTGATTTAACCTAAATTAAAACCTGTTGCACAATATTTGCACTGAGTAAAGGCGATAAATGTCACTAAAGTAGGGACGTTTGTACGATACAGTGAACAATGCCAATGGACGAGTTTAATCAAGGAAATGGGTTTGACAGAGTCACGGCCGCCTTTCTATTGGTCTTTTATGAAGTCGAAATATCCCTAAGCACTGTATCTTAAATGCTTTTGTATCTTTTTAAATACATAAAATCTGATTGAAATACAAGAACGTTGTTACAGAAAACTCCCCTAACTAACCAGCTACACACAACACAGCATCCAGTTTGAAAGGTAAAATAGCAGCTACAGGTCCTTGGACCGACTGATAATGCAGTCTATTATACCGTGAAATGAAATTGCGTATCACGATACTGAATTTTATTTTCACAGCCCATACTTTACCATGAATGTGCAGTTCGCTAAAGTGAATATAAAATCCTCAATCGCCTGCCTGCAGTTTTTCGTCGTTTCAACATTAAATTATCGCAATAGAACGCTCTCAATATCACTTATAGCATTTCTAACATTTTGTTTTCTTCTCGTTTTTTTTTTTAAAGCGCTCGTTCAAAGACTATGTGATCAAAAGAAGGATGGGCTCTGGGAACGAGCAGTCTAAGTTACATTTATCTGAGTAGACGTACAGTCCTTGACCCAAACTACGTAGAATCGATTAATAATTTAACTTACCATAACCAATAAAAACTGCATTCGATGTGTCAAGAACAGAGCTGGTAATTACAATAATTGCGGGACATGTCCAAGCGTAAATGTGGTACTTTATGAAGGCTATCTTGCTGCTTCGTGAGCTCGCCGTGCTGGAGGCCTGCCCTAAATATTAAATATTAATCTTTATTTCATTCAAATAAGAGAAAAATTAGACTAACACAAGATAAAATAAAAGGGGATACAATGAGGAGAAATCAGGTATTGAAACTCAAGAGCCGTCGTACACAGGGATGGATTTTGGTTTCGAAAACGCATTTATAAACAGTGGAGACGTTACTGCTTTTGAATAGATTGAGCCTCAGCTCCTTCCTAGTGTCTCACGGTAGCGTTACAGTAAGAAAAGAGGAAAGACCCAGCAGGCAAGATTTGAAACATTTGGAAACCATTTATTTAAGGAATTTTTTTGTTTTAATTCTCTATCTCGCAGGCAGTCAAGGAAATACTCTCACTGCGGCACGCAGCTGAAAGTATACAATGAAATCTGCCGTTAAATACCTTTGTTTGTGAACGTCTTAGTAACATCAAAGGCCATTACACTCATCCAGCAAAATGTTGCCAGCAAAAAATAATGGAGCAGAATGGATACTGCCATACAAAGACGTGGGCGGCTAATCTGGCCAGACATTAAAAAGAATGTGTGATAAAACAACATGGCGGTTGACAAGCTCATCAGATTCTTCCCAGGCAATGTTCTCAGCTCCTTAAAAAAGATATAAACTCCGAGAAGAAGAATCAAGGAGATTATCGATATGGCACAACCCACATATGTCAAAATCTGCTTTCCAGTTAATTTTTGATCGTTAAATACAAATCTGGTCGTTTCTGTGAAATTTCGCGTAAAATTTACGCAAACAAATACCATGGAACCGTTGATAAAGTAACTTTCGTTGTTATATGTTCTCTTGTGTAATGGGATCCATATTGAGCCATTTGGCAACAGAATTACAGAACTTATGTCAAGTTTAACAAAGCCCGAACCTTTGCAGTTGTATCTGACAACGGATCCATTATTAGTAACGGAAAGATCCACTACATTCTCTGGTGCATACATTTGTACACATTCCTCTGAGAGCGGATCAAATAGAAAACCATAACTGCATTCCTTGTTCTTCACAGTGGTCTTTATATCTCCTATTGTAATAGTATGATCTGAAGGAGTGGAAAAGTCAAATAAGATATCCAAAGATGGTCCTGAGGGACCCGCTGCACCAGGATGGATAAAGCCGGGAGGGGGGTCGCAGACACACGAAAACTCACTGATGTCATTTCCGCGGCACATCTCACAGTGAGGATTTTTACGTTGAATATCTTTACAAACGGGAAAGGCATAAAAGGAACAAAGGCTGGATAATAACAAATTTTCTGGATCAGATTCTTTACACTGGACCTTTACCGATAAACAGTTCTTCAGGTTACTGCTAATACGTGGCACTGTAAATTCCCAATCACAATTCTTAATTATGAAGTCCAACATCATTTTTCTGCTGTATGGATTATCTCCCAGTATTGTCGGGATGAAATTTCCTTTACATGAAGCAGAGAAGTTCCAATAAACTGGGTTATAGGCGCTATTGCACATGGCACAGAAAAAGTTCTTGTATAAGCTGTTGTCGTGAAGATCGATGACAGGCAACTCGAGAGATGAAGAAGATGCGGAGCACAAAGATTCCAAACTCCTATCAGAATTGTCTGACGGACAACTGCCAATTAAAGCGTAACCATGAAAATCATTTTTGCTCGTCTTAACACAGATATGCCTTGAAAGGTCACGCTTCGGTATGATGTCATCCACACATCTAAAAAGCCAAAATGGGAAAGCAAAATGAAATCAACGTGAAATAGTTGCTGCAGTACTGTATCCTCTACGTTTTTCTTTTGTCTTTGTTTTTGCTCTTGTTTTTGTTGTTGTTGTTGTTGTTGTTTTTTTCACTCAGGCAGGGGCTAATAAGGTTATTGCACAATTCAGTTAACTCCATTATCTTTACCTGTAAAACACTGCCAACCAGAATTTTGTCGTATTCTTTGTTTTGTCGGGAACAGTTTCTTCGTTTATTTGTTAAATTCCTTCGTTTGCTACGGAAGCAAACCGGAAGGCTGTTTTCATTTTGCTCGTAACTTACGACAAAATGTATGAGTATGAGAGTAGCCAATCAGAGATCGCGAACAACGCTGCCCACTGGCGTACCCACTATTTTGGGGAACGCTTTCTGTATACTCTGGAATAAAAACAAGTGCATTCAAAATTGAAAAAGGCCAAAATAATGCATCTAAACTGGCTGAAAGTAGTAGATAAAAATAGATGGTCAAGATGTATGACCTGGCCACTTGGCGTACCTTACGAAGTAATCATAGAAAGCAAACACATTGAAAAGTTATGTGATTAAGAAACAACTCGGTGAGATGTGTAAATGGCCTATCTGCTGAATGCCTCAAAGACTCCGACGGCCTGCCTGGCACCCATGGACAAAACACACCTCATTTCTCTCACACAGTTATCATTATCATTTTTTTCTGCTTAGCTACAAGCACTTCACACAGGCAGGCCCGGTCATGCAGCTTGTCATGTTCGATGTCTCTTATATTGACTGCACTCCCTTTAAAAATAAAGGAAATTACACCGCGGATTACCAATTCAAGCGTAACACATTACACCAATGGATTCCGAGGGATTATTAAAGTGTACGAAATAAACGTCTGAAAAGTACTGAACTAGATACAGTGAAAGAGTTAGTTCTTGATAACTTAGAAGTCAAAAATTGCCAGGTTATAGACACATCGAATTGTACCGGGATCACAAGAATAGATGTGGATCACGCGATGCTAATATTGGGTGTCATGATATTTCAATTAGTAAAATTGCACGAACACTTTTAAGGCCGCTTTTGTTGCCTAACATGTACACTCTTTTTTTTTTTTTTATAAGAATATATTTCATAAGAATATCGAGGCTGAAATTTGCGAAATTTTAAGAATATTTTAAGAATAAAGCCGAGGCTGAGATTTTGAAAAGGATAGATATAACTTTGTGAGTTGAAACATCTGTAAATACAATACAATTTTATGTTTTTAACTTAACCGTATAAAATTATTCCTTTCTCTGAACGGAGAAACTAGCCAACAAAACGAAAAAACCTGCACTAGCTATAGCAAAATGTTCAACGCTAATGACAGTTCGATGAACGGTACATGTAATACATATACATATACCCCAATAAATTCTAAAACGGAAATGTCATAAGCTATAATTTAAGAATAATACAAGAATAAATTCAGCCTAAAATCGGCAGGAAAATAAGAATATTCAGCCTGGGCCAGAAAAACAACATTCTTATAAAAAAAAAAAAAGAGTGTATGCAAAAACCCTGGGCTATAATCAAATACATGCAGTACTTATGTAAAAAATAACAAAAAATAACAAGGATTTGTACAAAATAATGACAACAACAACAACAAGGATTGGGCGCCATCAGGGCACCATCAGTTAACACATTCGTGCATAATTGCTGGACCACTTTTAATACTCTGACTTGTTCCCTGACATGTATGCAAACACCTGCGCTACAATTAAATACGTGCTCCGCTTTTGTGCAAAACGATAATAATAATAATGATAATAATAATAATAATAATAATAATAATAATAGTAATAATCTATATGATATACGAGGAAGCTTTATATATAAATAAATTCAAGTTAAGAGTCGAAAGCTTTGTTACACAAGAAACACAGCTTAAGTTTACATTTTGTTTTTTAATTATTTTTTTCAGTGAGAAAAATAAAGACTTAACAATTAAATGATATTCCTGAATTAGTCACTTTAAACAAAGACAGTAGTCTACCAACATAATATTATTTTCACTTTTTCCTTTGGTCATTTTTCAGTCTTAACAGAGCTTTTAGCCTCAACAGCGAAAGCTTAATTTTACCACTATTTATACACAGAGATACATTATCCTATTATAATTCCCAGAATATTAGAACGAAAATAACATTAAGTCAATGTTTATTATTAATCGCTTAGAATATAGCTTTTTTGCCCTGTGAGAAGAGGTTATTATTTGTCATCTTTTTAAAGACGTGGTCAACTTACCAGAGGGTTTGAAATAAACTTCGTATCCAATGGCTTGCAGTCCTGACTAACAATTATAATAGGTCCTTGTCACAAACATCGGGTAAACGTAAATCTATCGACACACTTCGCCGTTTCATTTGTTCTTATGAGCAAATTTGTAATTTATAAATTCAAGTAAGGTTAAAACCCGAACTGAATTCTGGTATAACTGGTAAAACTGTACTTCTGTAGATTGAGAAGTGCAAACAATAACTGCATTTTTCCATTTAGGCCTTTGCATTTCAATTACAACGATATGTGCTTCCTTTATCTTGATTAATTGTGACTGACTATTTTAAAACTATGAGGACAAAAAAAATTGATTCACAAAAATCCATTTCCAAACTCAACAAAAAGGCTATAATGAACTTTAATTATCCTAACGATGAATATTTATTTCACAATTTTGTTTTTTATTTTACTTTCACGCACCATTTAACTGCCCAGCAGTTGTCAGCCACAAAACAGCAAATAGCTTTAACTTTTCTATTTTGTATAGTTACATAAGTTGTATGAGAGATAAAAAAGAGATAACCATCATTCTTCCTTGCTATAGAGTGTTTTCATTTGACGTCACGTCCGTCATACTGGTGATCCAAGACAATAAAACGGCGGCCATGATTTGCTTCAAAACCTTCAGACCATTGCTTAACAGGAAGGACAAGGGAGACAGTGCAAAAGATTTACACCTGAACAGTGATGGTACCCCAGTAAAAGATTAAGAAAGAGTAATTGAACGCATGGCTGAATACCTCTCTACCATGGCCAGTGGAATTGGAGGGACAAACGTAGAGTCCCTTGACGATGGTGAATTTATAGATCACAGTAGCTTAAAATCAATATCATCGATGAAGAATGAATCAAACAATTCATTTCGCTTTAGACCTGTTAACTGCCAAGGAATGCAAGGAAAGCTGCAGGATACCATGGTTCGCAACCTAAAGTATTAAAACGTTTAGCTGAAGGGCTTGCACCGTTCTTTACTGCGATTCTCAATCTAAGCGTACGCGTACAGCAAGGAGAGTGGATAACACCATGGAAACGAGGGGAATGGATACCCGTATTCAAGAATGAAGACATGCAAGAAGTCAGGAATTACAGACCTATCACGGTATTACCGGCCTTTGGCAATATTTACGAACAACTTGTGAGCAAACGGATATCTGAATATTGAGTCATGCCCTGACAACCTGCAGAAAGAACAATGGATTTGAGAGTACAATTTTAAGACTTGTAGAGAACTTGTAGAAGCTTGTAGAAAAAAAACCTAGATTGAAAGAAAGTTGTGGGAGTTTTGTCGTCCGATATTAGCAAGGCCTTTGACTCTCTTTGGTCGCCACTCCTGACGGAAAAATAGACGCCTGTCAGTTTTCAAAGAAGGCCCTTAATTTGGTGCGATCCTATTTCTCTCAGCGGAAAAACAGGGTAAGATTGTCAAAGGTCTGATGTCAGAAGAGACTGTCCCGAGGGATCTATATTTGGACCCTTATTGTGGAATGTTTTCCAGAATGATATAGCTGAAGTTGTTATCAAAACTGATTTATCCACGTACGCTGACGACCATCAGATTCATCAGATAATTCAAATGGCCACTACATAATGGAAACAAAATGACAAGCTGGTATGAAGAGAAAATTAACATCAAGAAATACCAGTCAATGGTATACTTGGAAAAAAGATCATGCACAGATGCAATGGATTTACGTATTGGTGGCGTCCAAATAGAACAATCTCATAATATGAAACTGTTGAGAATATCGACTCTCAACTAAACTTTAGTAATCATTATAAGCGAACTATGTGGAAACACAAGTCATCAAATTGGAGTGCTCGGAAGACTAAAAAACCTTTTACCTGCCCATGCCAAATTGCAATTATTCAAAGTGGCCATGCACATTTAACATGTTGTGGTACAACCTGGCATTTTTGCAGAACCTCTGACAGGCGCAAAGTAGAACGATTACAGGAGAGAGCTTTAACAACTGAATTCAATAGCAAACTGGACTCTTATGACAATTTACTGAAACAGACCAATCTTACGACACTTTACAATAGAAAGCTCCAGGACATAGCACGATTGATATTCAAAGCTAAAAGCAATCTATTGCCGAAGTACGTACAAGACTTTTATAATAACTCAGGAGGAAGAAAACAGGCGATATATATTGAGGAACTCAGACTTTACTGTGCCCCGTTTTAATACGTATACGGTAAAATATGGGAAACACTCTCTAAAATACCTGGGACCTTTCTTGTGGTCCAGACTTGTACTAACAAAGAGGAACGTGACAAGAACAGCTTGAGTACTTTTAAACGTTGTATAAAGAAAAGAGATTTAACAAATGTAATTTCAGATGGGGGATGTATTAACTGTCAGTTATGCAACAATTGAATCAGTAATCACGTGCACTTGTATTATTTTAGTCCTTTTTTTAGCTTTTAAATGTTGTATAAAGAGATTTAACATTATTTAATTTTAGATAGGGATGTATTATTAGTAGTAGTAGTAGTAGTAGTAGTAGTAGTAGTAGTAGTAGTAGTAGTAGTAGTAGTAGTATTATACAAATTATTATTATTTTATTTATTATCACAGTGTCATCAATTAGCTACTACTACTACTACTACTACTACTACTACTACTACTACTACTACTACTACTACTACTACTACTACTACTACTACTACTACTACTACTACTACTACTACTACTACTACTACTACTACTACTACTACTACTACTACTACTACTACTACTACTACTACTACTACTACTACTACTACTACTACTACTACTACTACTACTACTACTACTACTACTACTACTACTACTACTACTACTACTACTACTACTACTACTACTACTACTACTACTACTACTACTACTACTACTACTACTACTACTACTACTACTACTACTACTACTACTACTACTACTACTACTACTACTACTACTACTACTACTACTACTACTACTACTACTACTACTACTACTACTACTACTACTACTACTACTACTACTACTACTACTACTACTACTACTACTACTACTACTACTACTACTACTACTACTACTACTACTACTACTACTACTACTACTACTACTACTACTACTACTACTACTACTACTACTACTACTACTACTACTACTACTACTACTACTACTACTACTACTACTACTACTACTACTACTACTACTACTACTACTACTACTACTACTACTACTACTACTACTACTACTACTACTACTACTACTACTACTACTACTACTACTACTACTACTACTACTACTACTACTACTACTACTACTACTACTACTACTACTACTACTACTACTACTACTACTACTACTACTACTACTACTACTACTACTACTACTACTACTACTACTACTACTACTACTACTACTACTACTACTACTACTACTACTACTACTACTACTACTACTACTACTACTACTACTACTACTACTACTACTACTACTACTACTACTACTACTACTACTACTACTACTACTACTACTACTACTACTACTACTACTACTACTACTACTACTACTACTACTACTACTACTACTACTACTACTACTACTACTACTACTACTACTACTACTACTACTACTACTACTACTACTACTACTACTACTACTACTACTACTACTACTACTACTACTACTACTACTACTACTACTACTACTACTACTACTACTACTACTACTACTACTACTACTACTACTACTACTACTACTACTACTACTACTACTACTACTACTACTACTACTACTACTACTACTACTACTACTACTATGCACGGGACGGTTCGACTGTGAATGTCGCTTGAAAAGGCATGAACTACGAAAAGTCTCAAATGAAAATCACCGTGACCCCTTCAACTCCGAATTGCGGGAACGATATCACAAAACCTTGAATGATTACAAAAAGCTCCTAGACACAAAGAAGAGAGGATTTCTCAAAGAAAAAACATACACAGGACGAAAAATCAAGTATCCGTAAACTTAAACATGGTGGAAACACGTGACTCCGTTGCGGAAACACAGCGGCAAACGCGTGTTTCCGTTAGCGGATACATTACGGTTTCTCATGTTTCCGTTGCTGCGTTTTCAACGGAACCGGAACACTTTTTTACATGTTTCCGACAGATTTCCGTTTCAGGAATCACGTATTTCCGCAATCGTTAACGTGTGTTTATGTTGCGGAAACGCGATATTCCGTACCGGAAACCTGTTATTTCGTTCGTTCTACTGGCGGAAACGTGAAGATACGGTCCGGCAACCTGACTTGTTTTTCTGTGTTTCCGTCTGTTTCCGTTACTGCGTGAATACGTCCAAAAAGTTTCATATTTGCCGAAACCAGGTTTTCCAATGGCAATTTTTCTTTATTCTTACATGAAATTAACCTTTGAGTATTTTTCCCGGTTAACTTACATGCAATGAAGACTTGTTCATTATATAAGTCAGACAAATGTATACCACCATAAAACTGAAATCCATCTGTGTTGCGTTTAAAATTTTATTCCATTTCCTGCACATAGAGTGGTGTCAAACAATGCTTATTTATGGTCCTATCTCATACGCAGAAGTTGCAAAGTGAACATAATTGTAGCGTGCTTAGAGGGTATAAAATAAGTGCAAAGATTCAAATGCACAAATTACATCACCAAAAAATGAATGGCTAAACTTTGACATAATACAAGTACTGTTTTTTGAGGTAAATTAATTGTACACTTCACAAATTGAAAACCTAGCCTTTTTTCAACATACTAACAAATTTAACAGACACTAATGTAATCTTGAATTCAAGTGCAGCTTATATTTATGGCTAGTGATAGTTTTGTAGCCTATAATATTTCAGCAAAGTGGAATATGATTTGTCTGGTGAATGAGTAGGACAGTTGTTGACAGCGACTGACGTTTTATCAACAAGGTGATCATCAATTTCATGGTCATTTCCTGTTTGATCATTTTCCACTTTCTTATTTCAAATGAATCCTAGCCTTAAACCATTCAGGATAACAATAAAATTATTATATTGTGTCAGGTTCTGACATGGTGTTCTAAAACTACTTACAATTCTCTATGACCAGTGCAAAGATTCAAATGCAAAAATATACCAACAAAAAAGTATGGCTTCAGTTTTGCATAATTCAAGTCTGCTAAAATTTTTTATGTGTTTCATGTATACCTTTTTTTACAACCTCTCACAAAATCAACAGATACTTCTAAATGAACCTTATAAACTTGAAAATAAACTCTGTTTCATTATCACACATTGATGAAGGTAATAATATTATTATTATTATTTCAAGACCTTGACAGGTTTTCAAATTGTTTTAAGGGGCTACATGTATGCAGGGTGCAAAGAAAATCATTTTTACAGCTTGCCCTCCGGGCAAGTTGAAGCTAGCATTTTTATTTTACTAGCCCAGACGTCATTTCAAGTAGCCCCAAAAGCTTCTTGATGAGCAGAATTTATTTCACAGTTCTTCTGTTATTCGAATTTCTCAAAAAACATCACTTGCCCGTCGGGCAAGTTAAGAACAGAATTCACTAGCCCGATAGCAAAATCCACTAGCCCTGGGCTATTGGACACTGCTTTCTTTGCACGCTGTGTATGTCACGAGGATACTGGTGTTTTAAGTCACTTCTATTCTTAAGTCATTACTTAGTGCTCGATCGCTGGATATTGGCCAAGCTCTGTTTTGTGAGGCCAATTAAGTTCCATGATCTTGCTTGCTTTGAGAGAACCTTCTGCACCAAAATTGCATACCAAGGTGATCTGACTGTTGTATGAAAAACAAAACAAAGTGCTTTTAAGTAAAATTTGACAGAGGCTATTCCCCAGGCAATCAGGGGGAGAAAAAACCTTTTTGCAGTAAGAAAACTACAAATACCAAATAAATAATATATAAATCACACATGTACATACATACAGTTGTGTTTCATAGTAATATAGTCAGGATGTTATGTTCCCTGCACAATAAGACTGTGGACCAAGGGTTTAACGCAAACAGAGGCTGTCTGTAATGCATCAGTCAATTCCAGCTGCGCCCAGCCCCCACCCCACTCCTTCCCCCCAGGAATAAATTGAAGAGGGTTGTAAAGGTATGTTCTCGATTTTATGCATATGCATGCATTTCTTCATTGCATATCAAGCCAGAATTACAAAGAGAAAACCGGAGCTATCGATGTGAATCAATGTGTTTTGGTTATTGAATCAAATTTCTGTTGATATTATTTCAAGAACATCCTTTCATATGTATAAAACTATTTGTAACATATTATAACGTTACAGCGTTCTATTAATTTTAATGTCAATAATTTTCTATCAATACTGAGACCCTAAACTGGTGCATGTCATTGTGGCGTGAAGTCTTCATTAGAATCCTAGCGCTATTACAAAGGAAGACGTTAATTGAAACGAAAAATCACACATTAAAATGCTTAAAACGAGATTATTTGACCGTTCAATCAATGAAAAATGTTGCAGTGTTGACAGAGGACGGGGCATTTGCCCTCTTTTTTTGCCCCCACCCTGGGGGATTTGACAGCTCAAGAGTTCCCACGCCCGGGAATTGACTGATGCATAATTCCCGATACCAGTAACAAAAAGCCTATTTTTCCAAGGCACAAAAGAGAAAGTTTAACCTCTTGCAGGTGGCACATTATATTTATATTATATTTTGTGACTGTAAAAGTTTCCACATTTCTTATTTTCATGTTTGTTGATCAGTTGTTACTCGTGGATGAGTTTTCTTAGCTACACTTATGCAAGAAAACAACAATGTTGGAAATACTGTTATAAATTGTTAAAATCATGAAAAATCAATAATATCAATTTGACACAGCAATTTAGTTTATCGATATTAACCGATTTCCATAATCAATCGATAAAAATCACTTGATTGCCATCGATTTTTATCAATACCAAGCTTTATCGATTGACTACTCCCGGTCTAGAGTAACTTCTTTTTCCAGTTGCATTAATCACTGAGTTCTTGTCAAAAAAGTCCCTATTCCTGGGATCACAGTTACTGCAAACATCTAAATATTCTTCAAGTTTTTCTTGAGCACTCTCAGTAAAGCATTATTATATTATAAGCGCTCCTTTGGAACTATTGTCAACTTTTTGTATGAGTAAACCAAATCGAGTGTCACTACACGACTACACTGAACCTTTGCGGGTCAATAACCTAATTTTTGACTAACTGTTTTTGTATTTCCGTAGTATACATACTGTACTTGATCTTTGCCGTTCACAAAACTCTGTGTAGGGCCTTCCTGTATGTACAAATTGATCAATGATATTTGTTACTGTCTTTCTCAGTAAATTAAACTGGTGCACTATTTGGAATGGTTTCGAACCCTCTAACCATTTGTCTACAGCCAATCATTTCACAGGCCTCACATGGTAACCCTTGCCCTGTTTAGGAAAAGGATTCGGGTTCATTATGTTGCAGTTTCCTGTTTTTAAAAAAAGATATGAAGTTATGAAGTTCAGTAGCACCAAAGTTGACAACTACATCTCAAAGTTCGCAATTTAATTCCCTAACTCGCCATGGTATTGGCTACTGTGTAACGTGGTATCCAATTTGCCAACGAACTTTGCAACATGGTGCAGTAAGGTCATGTGAAATCAACTGTAATTAAACTTACACATGTCCATATCGCATTTGCCATGAAACTTGAGAAATTACTTATCAATCACAGCTGTGTGTCAACAAACATGTCTCCCAAGCATTATATCAAGCATTGAAGACCACAAAAATGAAATCTGGAAAACTGTCATGCTAACAAGTTTCAAAAGGACCAATTGCCATCCTTTTCAATTTTCTTTAAGTCTGTCCATCCGTTCCTCATTTTTACACTAACAAAAATCTTTATTTGAACTCACTCTTGCTTTTTGCTTTGTTACTTAAAACTTCTTTTCATGTTTTGAGCAGTATTTTTATGTTTCACTGAGATTGGTGGTGGTTTCCACTGCTGTAGTTTTGACAAATTTCGTGACACTGCTCCTTTAAGTTGCTAAGTACTAGTAGTTATTGATCAGTGGTTAAAGAAACTTAGATTTGGTATCAGGGCAGCTTACCTCCTCTTGCTATCTGTATTCTCCATCACATATTCAGTCTTGGATATCCTTAGCACAATCAAACACTCCAATGTTCAAATTACTCTTGGCCATCACGAGGTTTTTGTCTCACATCCTGCTCAACTGTGTCAGAAAAGGGTCGCTTTACGAGGGAGGCGATCGAGTACTGAAGGCCGATGGGTCGACAAATATACATAACAACCTTTAGATGTCTTGTGGTACAATCGGAAAGCAAAATATACAGACTCCACGCTCCTTGAACCTACAGAAGCTGGCAAATTTGAAGACGTTGCAATCACTTTCAAAATGGACGCCAAAATGAACGACCTCAATGAGCATGAGCAAAAGAAAGGTCCGCTGACCAGCACTCCGCTCTATTCTAGGCCCCATTCTCCCCATTCTGTTTTGTTTTCTCAGCCTAAGATGTCTAAGATCATTTTATTTTTATGCCAGTAGTACGGATTGAGATCAATCTGGCAACTATCGACAGCTGTTGGTATTCTCTGCCATTTTAATCACTTAGAATCGAAAACAGTGGCAACCTCGCGCACTTCACAGTCGTTGCATCATGGATAATAGTGCAACGCGCGCGAGTATTTAATGCATGAGCCTGACCGTTTAATGGCCCGATCTCGAGAGTAAATTTACCTTTATTCACCTTGATTGTACGCAAAGCCAAAATTTCTGAAACATTTATCATGCGATCTTGGACATGGGTCACCGGAAACGTAATGGAAACAAGAAAGAACGGAAATCTGATAACAGAAATGTGGCGGAAACATGATTGTTCGTTTTCGACTCGGAAACATAACGGAAACGTGTCCCGTCCATGGAAAACTAGATCACCATGTTTCCGCAGGGCGGAAACGAGACGGATTTAAGCAACTTCACGTTTCAGTCGAGTTTACAAAATACGGAAACACGTTATTTCGTCCTGTGATAACAACTCGACGAACTAGCTTTAAATCCTGACAAGGCGTCATTTTGGAATTGTTTAAATTCGATGAGCGTCACTTTCAACGAAAATGTTCCTGCCCCAATCTCGGAAGAATCATGGCTTCACCATTTCAAATCTCTGCATTCTGTTGACCCGACGAATTCCACGCATGAACATGAAATCCATAGGGAACTAAATTCTTTAGAACACGAAAAGGAACAGTTTACTCATCTCGATTATGAGATAACTGAGAGGGAAATACGTCAAGCGGCGAAGAAATTGAAAAATAAGAAATCACCATTTGTTGACAAAATACGAAATGAAATGATCAAAGCAAGCCTCGAACCACTAAGGCCTGTCTATGTCAAACTTTTTAACCTCATTTTACAATCCGGAAAAATGCCAGATGTTTGGTGTCAAGGCCTCATAACCCCAATTTACAAATCTGGTGACAAGAGTGATCCAACAAATTACAGAGGCATAGGTGTTTCTAGTTGCCTTGGAAAACTGTTCTGTTCTATTTTAAATCGAAGACTTCACTTGTATTTTGAGGAAAATAAGATATTACATAATTCCCAAATTAGCTTTTTGCCTGAAAACCGCACTGCAGACCATGTTTACACTCTAAGGACCCTAATAGATAAATATGTTCATTATCACAAGGAAAACGTCTACGCTTGTTTCGTAGATTTCCGCAAAGCGTTTGACTCTGTTTGGCACGAAGGATTGTTTTCTAAGCTGCTAAAAACGAATATAGGAGGAAACTTGTACAACCTCATGAAAAGCCTTTATTGCAACTCGACATGTTCCATCAAAATCGGTGAAAACAAAACACAGCCTTTTTCATATTCCAGAAGTGTACGTCAAGGCGGTATTTTAAGCCCTCTTTTATTTAACCTCTATTTAAACAATCTACCATATTTATTCGAAAACACCTTATCTGAACCATTTGTTCTTCCAAATGGGAAAAAAAGAAATTCACTTTTGTACGCAGATGATTTAGTTATTCCATCAAGATCGAAAACTGGATTACAGAACTGTTTAAATGCGCTTTCCTTGTATTGTGACAAATGGAAGCTAAAAATTAATCCGAAGAAAACAAAAATTATGATATTCCAGAAACGCCCCAAAAAATCTATTGACATCAACTTCAACATAGGCAGCGAGTCAATTGAAATTGTCCAATAATACACTTATTTAGGTACACGTTTAGCTCCAACGGGAAACTTTACACTTACACTCGAACACTTAAAAGAAAAGGCCCTTCACGCGTTTTCTAGAATTCGGAAGCAGACAATTGTTAACAAACTTAATCCTAATACTGCATCCCAAATTTTTGACACCATGGTATTCCCAATCTTGAGTTATAACAGCGAGGTATGGGGAATGTACACCAAGCAAGATTTTAAAAAATGGGATAGCTCCCCAATAGAAAAAATCCACCTCAAATTCTGTAAACGTTACTTAGAGGTTAACAATAAGGCCTCTAACATAGGTTGCAGAGCTGAACTTGATAGATTGCCGCTGCTTATCCCGATAAATCAGAAAATTATGAAATATTTTGTTTACCTCAACAACAAAGATAATGACTCTATAGTCAAACAGTCTTTCCTTATGTCAAATAATCTACATTCAATGAATAATTCAGGATATTTTTCCAATTTCATAAACATGTTTGAACAATACAATCTAACCAGTTTAGATGCTGAATGTCTAGATAATGATAAAATTAGACGATATACCACAGAAATGAGAGAGAAATATCTATCTTTTTGGCGGCACAGCCTTGAAAATTCAAAAAAACTAGAATTTTATAAAACTTTTAAAGATGAATATTCTACATCTGATTATCTCTACCAGCTAAGACATTATGACGAAAGACAAAATTTTGTTAAATTTAAAATAAGTAATCACAAACTTATGATTGAACATGGTCGATACCAAATCGATCATTTACCAAGAGAAAATAGATTATGCCCGTTATGTAACTCAAATCAGGTAGAAGATGAGATTCATTTCCTCTTTCAATGTAACAAATACTCAGTACAGAGACAGGCATTTATTAATCAAATCAATCGAATAATACCTGACTTTGACAAGAAATCATCTCCAGAAAGTATAAAACTGATAATGAATTCGAAGGAACATCATGTAAATAAGCTAGTTATGAAGTTTATTTCCTCCTGTATGAAAATACGTGATTCATTGTTAATAATGTAACTGAATTTTTCTAGATTATTATTAGTGCCGTTTGTTCTAATTATTTTGATTGTTATATGCATGCTTTTGCAATACTGTAAAATGATGCGGTCATGCAAATAAAGCAATTTATTACTATTACTAGTACTATTACTACTACTACTACTACTACTACTACTACTACTACTACTACTACTACTACTACTACTACTACTACTACTACTACTACTACTACTACTACTACTACTACTACTACTACTACTACTACTACTACTACTACTACTACTACTACTACTACTACTACCCATTTTACTTCTACTACTACTGGCCACATGAGTGAAAACACTCTACTACTATCCTCAATATCCAGAGATTATATTGCTTCAAATATCACTTGTCTTTCGTCGAGTTGTGTTTTGCTGTTCTTGTCATGTTTTTAGGCAGAGGTTCGGCAATCTCCTCTTTGCAAAGATTTAGTATGAAATTGTCCACCGTTTTCTACAGCTCCTCCAAAACTGAGGGTCTGAATGGGGTTTAGTGTTTAGTTTAATTTGCCCTTCATTTTCAGTGTTTGCTGTTTGCGAAGAAAGTACTGTAAAGGTGTTTGGGGGGTTCTTCGGACAAATTCGGCAATGGTCGGGGCTCTTCGTTAGTCTTCGAAAAATTTCGGCAGCCTTCGGAATCTTCTGAAATTAAATTGTCGTAAAATGGCCGAAAACGCCCTGATATACTAAGTAAAATAATACAGTCAACTCTCGCCTTGCCGACATCCCGCTATAACGGACACCTCTATAAAACGGACAGCAGCTAATTCCCCGGCGAAAGCAAATTACAGACATTTGACTGACATAAACTCCCGCTATTACAGACTCTAGCTAATGGGGACATCAACTCGAGGTCCCTACAGTGTCCGCTACAAAGGGAGTTGACTGTATTGGCCTTTTTGGTGCCGTTTTTGCTTCTTTCTGGAAAAAAAAATTTAGTGTTTCAAAGATTTTTTTTTTACTGTTAGTATTAAAATGCCTAAAATTCAACTGCTTGATGTTACAAAGCCACAAAATGAAGTAATTAGTGTTATCGAGGTACCCCCATTCTGACCCTCAAAACTAAATGAGACAACGCAACCTCATCCCCAGCGATTCTCGGCCTTTGCCGTTCATATTTTCTTTCAGGCGATAGCCTGAACTTAGTATTGAAGTCATTCTACTGGATATCGCAAGTCTCTCCTATTCATTGAATGAACTATAGAATAAAAAAATAAAAAAAATGAAGAAACAAAATTTTAATAGTAATATATAAAAAAATCGTATTCTTGAAACATATTATTCCCCGAGCACAATACCTTAGCTAGAACCGACAGAGCCAAAACATGTCCACTTAATTGTTCCTAAAAGAGTCAGACGGTTTATAAGCTAAGAATTAGATTGAACAAGTTTAGTTTTTAGAAAAAAGAATAATATATAACTCATTATGAGAACTCATAGCGTTCTCTCCTACCCGTCCCTACGGAGCGAGAGAGAGACCCTGGTTGTGTCTGGTCACGTTGCTCTAGAACAAAATTAATTCCGAGGGAGGAGTCCTTCGCCTCGTACGTTTTCACCGTTCACACAATGATTGCAAGAGCAAGATAGATTTTAGTGCTTATAGCCTACAACTACAACTATAACTGAAATTTGGGAAAATTCTGCCTAAACAGAACTATCACCAGATAAACAAGCGAATTACCGACATTTACCAGGGGAGGAATGAAAACCTTGCGTTGTCGCAGTTTAACCAATGAGCCAAACACTAAAATTTGCGACCTTGAATTTTACTTAAGCGTGTTTATTTATTGAAGGGAAAATCCCTGTTTGTTGAAGAAGCTGGTAATCGACCGAAATCAGTACATGCAAAACCTACACCATTAGCGGTGACAAAACACCGCAGTTACGTTGAGAGCAGAGGATTCATTTTACATTCACGTTCAAAATAATATTTTAGCACTAATGACTTTACGGAAAGCTGTAGTCTGAAATGTTAGCTTTCTCCAACCCCTAACCTTTTTTTTTATGATGCAGCAATAGAAAAAGCGAATCGTTTTTGGTGGTGAATAAAGGGAAAAAAATATGATATAGTACGTGCATACCGAAAGGATGACCAAAACGCGACACTGACAACAGGAAATATAGTCAACTCCCGATAACTCGAACCTTCAAGGGAAATCGAAAAAAGTTCGATTATCGGGAGCTCGAAGAAAATAGCCGGGAGTGAGGAAAAAACAGTTTTTACTGCACAGCGAACATTTCAATCACATTTAATTGTAGAAATGTTAAGCAAAAACTGAAAGAGACTTCTAGATTATAATTAACATCAGATTGTGACGTAACAAAACATAGCCTACTTCGAGCATGTGTTTTACTGTTTGCGAAGTAAAGCTGTTTCACCACAGGGAGCCCACACAATGTGTGTGTGTAGCCGATTGTTTTGTTTTGTTTTTTTTTTTGTTTCTTTGTGTTTGTTTTTGTTTTTGTTGTTGTTGTTTTTTTTTTTAATAGTAAATGTGCCGGATTTACCGTTTGTTTCAGCTATATATTAACGATATATCGCTAAGTATATTTACGTTTATTTAACATTGATTTATAGTCATAGCGATATATCGTTATAAGTGATGCAAACAGTAAATCAATTTGAAGCAATTTGGACCAATCGGCTTCAAAATAAGCCGGTAGCGATAATCGAGCTATAAAAACAGTGTTCAGTGCGTCTCACTTTGCAGACTAGTGCTTCTATCGGCTACACTGTATGTGTGTCGAAAGTCTGTTTCAGTTCTTGCTTTTTAACCTGAAATTAACCTTAGAACTTTTGTTACACCAAGACAAAACCGCCGATGGCCAGGATCAAAGACTACTTGTTGCTTTTGTCACTTCCTTTTAGTTCGGTTTGGTTTGGTTTTGTTTATTAATTTTGTTGTTGTTGTTGTTTGTTTAATTGTTTGGTTTTTTTTTCACCCTTCGGCCGACATAAAACGCATTTAAAAATAAAACAACTTAAGACATATATGAAAAAAAGGTAAGAAGGCGAAAAGGAAAAAAGAAAGAAGGAAGAATAGTTCTAAAAGACGGGATATTCACGGCGGGTGACTTATCCAGTTCCGAATCCGCCCCACACTACTTAACTTGAGTGGCGGTATTTCTAACCTGGTTTCGCGAAGGTATGCGAGACAATTATTTCTACTTATAAATAGTATCTTCTGCTTGAACTTTTTTTTTTTTTTTTTGCGACGGATTATATTGGTAACCGCCTGAAAACATAATATCAAGAAAAACATGTCCGTGAAAACCGCCAGTGGGTATCAACAGCTTTAATTTGAAAGAAGATAGAATTGGACCGGCGGTGTATTAATCCTAATGTTAAGAATCCCTTGTGAAAACAACATATTGATGATGTACAAGAGTTGGGAAAGTATATAACTGATCAAGCTTTTGCCTTCATTTTAAGTTAAAGTTTTTTTTCACATTATAAAATTAAAGTTCTTTTTACATTATATTTCATTGTCCTTAAGTTAGTAAGAGACTTTTTAAAGTGATAAGCCACGGTTTCAAATTGAGCTTCCTCGCTGGAAAATATACCTAATCTTCCAATCAGGTACTACAAGAACAAACTGTAAAGTTGATATTTCCTAAAAAAAATAAATGAATGAAAATGATTTGGTTTCATTTAATTGTGGAAATTGCACGAAAGGGAAACACCAGCTGCAGTGTAGGAATGCTAGTAATGGATTTACTTCAATCCGCTAAATCAAAAGGACTCAGGCTTAAAATGATATAGAAACAACAACACGGTGGGAATAGCAAGCTTAAAACCGTAAAAATTTCAAACTTTGGCAAACTCCATCAATTGAAGCACTAATAAAAAAAGCGCAAGAATTAGATCGGCCTCTTTTCTCTTTACTTTGTCCGCGATATTAGTCGTACTGCAAATTTACCTCTCCTCAGTTTTCCCTTCCTTCTATACGTCCTTCTACATGTCAAAGATCCAGAACAGTTTACACCCATTATATTAAAACTTCCACTGGCTGTCTTCCAGTGTTAGTATTTGAAGTTCCTTCAGTACTTGACGTCGACGTTTGATGCAGGTTCAAGGAGATTGACCTTACACGCCTCATGAATGCACGGCATGTTAAAATATTTTTAAAGGCTCTGCGAAAATTATCTAACCTCAACGCATAAACAAACGGGTTTACTCCCGAATTTGTTAACATCAGAACAAACTGAATGTCTCTCACCCAGTGAATAAACACGCAATTGCAATTAGCGCAGAAATTTATGATGTAGATACAAATGCACGATGGAAAATAACACGCTAAAAATAGCATCAACAAAGTAACAAGCGTCTTTGTGATCTTTTTCTCCCACTGGATGGCTTGCTTCTTCGCCAGATTTTCTTCGGTGCTGTCGTGCAGGTTGTCCCATTGTCTAACTTGAGTTCGCAAGAACTTGAAAATTTTCGAGTTGGTGAAAAGCAACACAGCGAACGTCACGACGACTGCAGTGTTGGCGAAGACGAACCGAAACTTGTCATAGCCTACTGCAAAGTAAATCATGGACAATAAAACAGACACGGTCCAGACACCAGCTGAAACTAATAAACTTCGTGTTGCGTTGAGTTTCGATCTGTAGAATAGAGGATATGTAATAGCGACGTAACGATCTAACGCCAGGGCGGACAGGCTCAGAAGCGAAGCAGTGCAGGAAATGAAAAATGAAACATGCATCGTTTTTCTGAGGGGTCGATTAGGGATTCCAAAACCCTCGAAAAAATGAAAAGCTATACCGAGAGGAGCAGTTATGAGACCAACAATAAGATCTGCCAGACTCAGATTGACTACAAGGTAGTTGAATGGTGATCGCAGGTCCTTGTTGGGGTTCAGGAAAACGACAAGAATCACAAGGAAGTTTCCCAAGGAAGCAACGATCGTGATCAGTGTTGAACAGGAAGCAGTCAAGAAAGACAAATATGTTGGCGCTGTTACATTACTACAAGGATACTTGCCAATGAGCGACATTTTCTAACCAGCGGAGGCGTCGTACATGTAGCTTTGAATTTGACAAATGTTGAATATTACGCGAGCCTTAAACTAATGAAAAAATGTAGGTTTTAGAATATTGGGTCGAGGTATTTTTAACCATCCTTCTTGACCCTTAGTCGATGCTGTAGGATATTTGCTTCAATCAACGAATTCCCACCCTTAGAAGTAATTTTTTTTTGGAAGAAGGAAGATTTCATTTCATTATGTTGGTTAATTTAGATTTTAACAAGTTTATTTTCTCACGGCCCACAAATAGCAAAGACTAGTCTAGGTGGGCAGTGTCTATATAAAACAAAATACGCACTCCAAATGGTATTCAATTGACAAGTCAACAAAACTTATTTATATAAATTGAAGAAAAGTTACTTCATTAAGGTGTGCATGTTGTCTTCACCCATGTTTCGTTCGAATTCTATGTTCTCCAGCGCAGCTCAGAACTGCCTGACCATCTTCCACGCACGCGTAGCTGCAATGATTGCCGGAAGATGTGAGGCACTACGGCGTAAGGAGTATTTGAACAGTTTAATCATCACTACGGCACGGATCCTGGAGATTTTTCCCACCACTCACTGGTAAATGCTTGCTGTTGTTACTTTTTTTTCATTTTTATGTAATTTAAAAAGTGTATATACCGGGCAATTGGCCAAAATCATTGCCAAAAATCCTCAAATTTGGAAAAATCACCAGGATCCGTGATCACGATTATAAGTTTTGGCATTTTAATTCCAATCTATTGTTAGTTCTTGTATGCATTTTTGTTGTAAATACAAGGAAACCCGGCTGGGAAACTGGATATGATGTCTAACAATTAATAATATCTAAGTCCAACAATATCACCATCCTGAAATAGTTTGCGACTATATGTTATTTTGGTTTTTGAGTCAGGATCTGGCTTAAAGGTTTGATATTTATCCTCATTTGAGGATGATTATTGGTTATTTTTTTGAGTCCAAGATCCAACCTGTCTATATTTGCTTTTGCAATTATATTCAATATTTTGTCGACTATGGGATTTTCAATTATTTTCTTTTTATAAGTATCTGAAATAGGATCTAAATAAAAGCTCTTGCCACATTAATAATCAGCTTTTATATTGCTTGCTCAGGCTCAATGAGTACTGATCCTTTGTATCCTTCACAAGTATTTTTTATGATGCCAGATAGTAGTAACAATCCACGGCATGAAATTCTTGGTTCTTTTAGTTGGCTTAGTCGCTATAATGCTGATTTTAGAACGGTTTTTGTGTGCTTTTGTACGACTTTTGACTTAATATTTGAGACAAGTCCCATTTCATTGGTCAACTTTTGTTTACTAAGGCTTACTCTACCATTTGGAGGAATATACATAGATATCAAACTAGTGCCTCCAGATAGAGATTGTTGTTTAGCTAAAAGACGGATATAGTCTTCCATATATATATTGTATATAATTATGGAATGTCCGCTGGTTGTTTACTCATTCTCCTCCTCCTCTTCCTCCGTTTCAAAGATTGCACCTAGGACGTCGGCTAATGACATTTCTGTTGTCTCCCGTGTTTTGGATATTAATTTCTTGTGGTGTAATGTCGCAATCTCTTCTTCCAATTTTTAGATTTTAGTGTATAGAGTATTAAGCTCGGTTTCCTTACTCTGGATTTTAGTATCAAGCTTTCTTATATGATCGTCCATATATACTATTACTCAGATAATTCTTGCAAGCTGCTTAGTGGAATCCAACTATTAAAGTCGTTGCTGTAGCCCAACCATTTTACAAAAGCTTGTTTTTTCTTATAATCCCTCCGAATGACTTTTTCGATTCGGAATACATCCTGTTTTGCCGTCAAAAATTCTGGTTCATAAAAGCTACCTCGTATTTCCTCATTATTGAGATCCTTTAATCTATAGGTGATTGGATTTGTTGATTGGATCTTATCGATCAGGAATATCTCTTCTGTCCAATTAAGTGTGTACCCTTTATCGAACACCTTTCTCTTGTACTTAGTTATCCTAACTTTATCACCAATCTTGAATTTGGGCTTAGATGACAACTGCTTCATATCACCATATAGATTGTAATACACGGTATTTTCATCTTTCTTTTAACTAGCTTCTACAGGACTCATTTTAATGGAACTGTGTTTGGTGTTATTATACTGCTCCAATATTTTTGGTAGTATATCTAAATATACGGTATTACCCTGGACAGTAAACTGTTTCCACATTTTGGTTTTAATTGTACGGTTCCATCTTTCACACAAACTAGATTTTTCCTCATTCTCGGTTGAGTATAGTGTTATGTCATTCTTTTCCAATAGTTCCTTCATATTTTTGTTATAATATTCCTTCCCTTTATCAGTCCAAAGATATTGTGGCTTACGTCCCTCTTTGAATATAGTTTTGAATGCTTCTGTGACAGTTTCCCCTTTCTTATCCTTCAGTGGGACAATCCAGCCATATTTGGAGAATAGATCTAGTACCATGAGAAGATATCTGTAACCCTTGATCCATTTACTGAACTGTTACATTTCAACTAGATCTGAGCACCAAATTTTGTCAATACCGGTTGTAATAACACGCCGCCGGGTAAAGTTGCGTTTTATTGGTTAATGTAATTCGTCCACTAATTGCTGTTGCCAACTGATACCCGACGGCTTTTCTAGTTTAAACCACGACCAAGTTTCTGTTTTGTGCTTATTAGATTTCTAGCTAACCAGTGACCCCATTGTCGTTCATTATAGGGAATGGCGTCGAACGATTTTACCATTTTACGGTCAGCTTTATTTTCACACTTTCGGTTATCTCCGCAAACACTATAATCAATATCATACTGCATGGCTACAGCATCGGTTGGCCCAGTTGGTTGATCATAAATTTCTAATATTTCACCAGTTTCTGGACTGTATCTCACTTGA
>OZ037992.1:12108452-12135952 GCA_964035705.1 Porites rus | reverse complement strand
TCGTGTTTTGAAGTGCTGCTGTTTGTTGTTTGACTGAACTGAGTTTTGAGAAAGTTCAACGCTACTAAATCGTGAGTCATGATTGGCTTATGATGACTTTAGGGAGAAGACGTGACTTTATCACGGTACTAGAACCATATTTTTTAACCTAAAAGACTCCATTCTACTAAAAGGTATTTTATAAAAGCAATATACTACACTTTCTGTGGGTTTACCGGCGCGATAACCCACTTGGGATGTTGGGAGAACACTCGAAAAGCTTGTAAATCACTCGCCTTCGGCTCGTGACTTACAAGCTTTTCTCGTGTTCTCCCAACATTAATTCCGCGTGGGTTATCACGCCGGTAGACCCAAAGAAAGTGTGGTATATTGCTTAATTATTCATTTATCTATTTACGTTTTTTAATGCTTTTCTTTTGTTGTTGTCGTTGTCGTTGTCGTTGTCCTTTGTTTGCTTTTATTTTTGGCAAGAACGCTCGTGGGTTCCCCACTTGGCAACTTACGACATTATCTGACGCAAGTATTTAATTAATAATGATAATAATAAAAATAAAAGATAATAATAATAATGATAATGATAATTATTATAATCATAATAGTAAAGCAAAAAAAACAAAACTCTTCCGGTTGTTGTGGGGAAAGGTGAATGTTGTCTACAAGCACTATGAAACTGAGATTTGTGAAAATCTCATGAAAATAACTTGAAAATACCATGAACATCATTTCATGGCCAACGAATCTTGCAAAATAATTTTTCATGACCTCATCTGTGGTCATTAAATTTTCATGGCCCATGAATTAAATTGGACTACTTTCATGGGTCTTGAATTTCCAATGAAACACCACATTATGGAAACATACCAAGAAAGTTCAATGATGGAGCCATGAAAAACGTTTAATGGGTCATGAAATAAATATTGAATTTGATTTGTGAGTCATGAAAATGTATGAATGATTTCATGTCTCATTAATTTCCTATGAAAATGCTGATGAGGAAAGCAGTGCCACTGTGAATTAATGCCTTGAAAAAATATTCAACAACTTTGCAGCAAGAACACTGCATTCCACAATATTTACAAAATGTACATGTATTCAATAAATGAAATAGTACGTTTTGGGTTGTACTAGAATAACGAAACTAGTACTTTGGGCTGCACTATTAACAGTCAACTTTCAACAAGACAGATCCACTCTGAGACCAGCTAGCACAACATCTAAGATTTTGTCTTTTGTATCAATAGTTAGAGAAGAAGACAGACACATGTATGAACAGGCTCCAAGTACCTGTTTAAAGAAAGTTGACTGTACTGTACATGTATGTGCTACTCAACATGAATTAAACATGCAATGTACAATACCATTCAGATGTGTATACTTATTATACACATCTGAATACACTGTACATGAAAAAAATACCAGCGAAATTCTATCCATGCATGTAGATGTATACACTATCTACTGCATGGTTCGATTATGAAATGTTTTCATCTGCTAAAGAGAAAAAAAGGGGAGTTAAATATTACCACTTGGAATGAACCAACCTCTACTTCCTTTGGAGAATGCTTTTTCAGTTGTTCTACTTAAGTACCCTTAATGAGGCAGAGTTTAGTCATGTATCAAAAAAGGAATATCCCATAAAATAGTCTCGAATCGCGATAAGATCAGGGGGTCAGATCATCATATACTTTCTATTTGTTAAACTGAATCACCAGTATAAGAACTAAAATCTTCCGATAAATTCTTAACACTCTGCAAATTATATAATGTAATCATTCTTGTTGAAAATGATTTGGATGATTTAAGTGTAACTTACTTGATTAAAAATACAGTGTTCAGGCCGTTTTATGTATTACACACAGCACAAAATGTAAACAAGATTTTTCCTGACTTTCATGAATTACTGTCACACCAAGATGGGTTCAACAAGTTTATTGGCAAAATGACAAACAAGAAATCTGACAAAAGAGAGACCTTAAGGGTGGGAAGGGTGGGTTGTCAAGGCCTAACGCTAGGAGATTGTCCAACAACTAAAGCACATGTAGAGGTCACATGATCAATTCTGGCCAATGACTGTTCGCCATTAATTACATGTATTAACATAAATTAATACTACCCAATTACTGTCGCACCAAGATGGGTTGAACAAGTTTATTGGCAAAATGACAAACAAGAAATCTGACAAAAGAGAGACCCCAAAACCCAAGGTGTGAAGTAATGAGGAATTAGTGAAAGCTAAGTGGTATTGACCTAATCATGAGTTATAGGGATGTGCTGAGCTAAGGTTTTAGCAACATTGAGTTTTTGAGTGGTGTTGAGAACTAAATAAACCATATAAGCATCTGATGACCAATCCCCTAAGAATTTAATGAACAAGGGTGAAGCACCAGCATGAAAGGCAAAAGTAGCACCTCCCCTTCTGAAGCTGTGGGAAGAATATTGTGTGGGATCCAACCCAAGACTAACTATGCAAGACTTAAGGAATTTAGCAAAATGATACCCTGTAAGAGGCTTTAATCCTGTTGAGGTATGAATAGTAAATAAAGGTGCCTCAGTGTCCGCGGTTACATAGCGAAGATGACGTTTCAATGCGGAAACAGGACATAACACTGAGTGAGGGATGAATGGCATAACAATTTCAAGGGCCCTCTGCCTAAACTGAATAGTTTTGGTTTTGTGTACATGGAGTGTACAGTGGTCTTGATGAAAGCTAACATCGCAAATTCTTAGGTGAGTAGCTGAAGCACTAGTAACATCGGCTATTGTGGTAGGAACTAAATTAGATTTACGCAACAATGAGAAAAATGCAACAAGAAAAATTGTCCACATGCAAACATGCAAGGGATGACGAAAATCCAACAACTTGAAAATGGCTAACAAAATGTCGACAGTAATAGGTAATTTACGCCCTACTGGTTTGGCTAGCACACGTTTGGCAGCCTGTTTGAGAAAATTAATCTGTGATGATGCAAAAAGGTGACATCAGCTCCTAAGTATAGATTAACTTGCTTAAGGCAACTGAGATAATTGTTAACAGAATTATATGAAGAAAAAGAACCTACAAGAAAGGCTAAATAGAGCCAATAGACCTGCTCAGTTACCGGAAAGGCTGGTAGGTCATAAGCTTTACAAAATAATAAATAGGCTCTAAGTTGTGTTCTGCGGGTACGCATTGTTCCTTCACTAAGCGCTGATTTCTTGAGCAGACCAAGGTAATGGACCAGGGATTCTGCAAAGTATGTAATAAAATACCAATATTAAACGCCAGCAGGTTAAGTGCAGGTAAAGGAAAACAGCAGAGGGTTAACTGTAACTGGCTGCAACTCAAGGGAAACTGTTAAGGCATGGAATCGTGATTGCCGGCTAGTTCAACCAGCTGAAAAAGAGCTTACCACCAGCTGAATTTGCAAACCAAAACAAAGACATAAAGGAATTTTAGAAATGCAGTAGAGCAAAACAGCCAGCTTGACTTCTAACAAAGCCTGCTTGTCCATATATTTCATTAATGAATCGATTATTTTAAAAATGATATCCTTTTGTGTGGTTTGCCTCATTAAAACCATTGTTTTGTTATTTAAGGATGGATCAAATATTCTACATGAAATCTTGACATGTATTCTGCTGTTAATTTTGTTTAGATGTTGCTGCATTTCAATATTTATTGTACTTACAAGATGGATCTGATGGCTGAGGCAGCAACAGTGACCAAAGATAAGATTTACATTTTTTTGTTATTGTAACACAACAACTTTAGTTTTCACTTAAATGGTTTGTCTTGTACAGCTGTTCATTTGCTATTAGCTGAAATGAACACCTGTATTGGCCTTAAAATTCAGCTTTTTTTTATTTCATTGAAACTTGTCCAAAGTAAATAAGATGGAACCCTTGAAATTTGTTGTTCATTTTCAATAGTGAAATTTGGAATGTCATGATTGCACCCTGGAAAGGAGATACAGTACTACTTGTATGTACATGTATTCCAGATGAATTCTGTATTGAAATGACACTTTTTTGTCATTAATTTATGGACTTATTTACACTGTAGAACACCATACTAAAGTGCAGTCATGTTAAAATGCAGACTGCAGACTGTGGAGACTGAAGATTTTTTTTTTTAAATAAGCCCTGAGAATAGTAATTAGGGTTAAGCACTGACTCGAAAAACGGTTAGCTTTTATTTAGGGTTAGGGTTGTTGCTACATGTATATATACAGCCAACAAATCCTCAGTGATGTATTTGATTTAACAGTCAAGAATAGTTTAAGACTAAATTTTCATGCTGGCCATGTCTCTGTCTTTCCCATGAAAAGTAAGCCAGGGGTATACTTCATGGGTAATGAAAATGTCATCAAAAGCCATTTTATTTTCCATGAACCATTAATATTCAACCGTTCACGGAAAACTCATGGTTTTTTTAATGGGGCATGAATTTAAAACCCCCCATATGAAAACCCCATAAATTATGACACCATAAAAAATAGCTTTTCAATTCATAGCTTTTTCATTATCATTAAAAAGCCATGAAAAAAACATGAGCGGCTTCATTTTATTTCATGGCATTTTCATGGGTTTTTTGTTTGTTAGAGTTTTTTCATGGGCCATGAAGCGTTGAATAATAAGGGGATTTTCATGCTTTTTTCAGGAGATTCTCATGCCATATTCATGGTATTTTTTCGTGAAAATCTCATGAAAATTCCCCATTGAAATCTCCTGAAACACCTATGCAAAACATGTGAATTTACCATGAAAAATTTCACTGGATTATCATGGGTTTTAATTTCATAGTGTTAAGAAAAATTAAATTGAGAACTGTGAGATTAATTTTGTTCTCCTCTCATGGGTAATTTCAACATCCAAACTACTGGCTCTGATGAAAAAATCAGGCTACACAGAGAACAAAACCGGAACTTCAGCAGCATAAATCATAGTCTTAGGTCAATCATCTCTAACAGTTTTTATTTTCTCCATATTCAACAGACGTCAGCTTGTCCGCCGCCAGCATTAGTATTCGATGGCTCATCAGTGCTTAATGTCGAAAATTGCGTCAGATTTATTGAGATGGACGTAGAGGACGAAGGCAAAAACGGCACGTCAAGATACTCCTAAAGGCTTTGCGGAAGTTCTTTAACCTTAATGCATACACGAACGGATTTACTGCCGAATTTGCCATCACGAGAACAAACTGAATATCTCTGACCCAGTGAATAAACACACAATGGCAGCCAGCGCAAAAATTGATGATATAGATACAAATGCACGATGGTAAATAACAAGCTAAAAATAACAGCAATACAATAACAAGTGTCTTTGTGATCTTTTTCTCCCACTTGATCGCTCGTTTCTTCGCCAAGTTTTCCTCGGTAGTGTTATGGAGGTTGTCCCATTCATTTACTTGTACGCGGAGGAAGTTGAAAATTTTTGAGTTGGTAAAAAGTATTACAAAAAATGTCACAGCTACGGCAGTATTTACGAAGATGAAACGAAACTTGTTGTAACCTACTACGAAGTAGGAGACTGATAATAAAATGGAGATGATCCAAACAACAAGAGACACTAAGAATGTTCGAACCGAATTAAGCTTGATTCTGTAAAATAGGGGGTACGTAATGACCGCGTGCCGATCTACTGCCAAGGCTGCCAGGCTCAGGAGTGAAGCGGTGCAGGAGATATAAAAACCTACATGCAGTGTATCTTCTAGGTACTGATTCCGGAGACTGACTCCCTCCATAACATGGTAGGCTACGCTCAGGGGAGCAACGATTAGTCCAACAACAAGATCCGCAAAGCTCAGGTTGGCTACAAAGTAGATGAAAGGTGATCGCAGGTCCTTGCAAGGGTTCAGGATAACAGCAAGAATCACAAGGAAGTTTCCAACAGTCGCGATGAATGCAATGAGTGCGGAGCAAGAGGCTGTTGAGAAAGATAAATATGTCGGCGCCGTGGTATTGTCACACGGATACTTGTCAAGAAGAGACATTTTCTTTTTTTCCCCAATAGTCAGCACCCACGATGATCTAAAAAACGCGCAGCAAAATTTCAGAATACCAAATTCTCCCGCCGGGGTTCGGTTTCTACACTTGATGTTGCGACATCCGGCAGATAAGCTGTGACCGATTCCTTTATTTATTTTTAGATCTGCCCCCACGGGCAAAACGGCCCCTTGGAATTATTTTCACATCCACTGCATTCACGAAGCGCATCAGTAATCAAGGCTTCCACGTTCCTTGAAAGAGGCATTTCGCACAATTTTTCGTTTTTAAGGCGGGGTGATTTTATCAGGCACCCTATTGTTTATAATAAGAATTTTTGGCTTTATGGCTACTTCAAAGTCAAAAAATGATGCAACACTGGTTAAACGTTGTTATGACGTTAAACTGTCAATAATGTCATATTGTCAATCAACCTAGATCCAGAAGAAGAGTTTTTGGCAGCCTCGAGTTCACTAATTTTGGCTCTCGTGTGAGTATACTAGAGAACTGTAATTTATTAGAAGTGTTACAGTATAGTTTCATGATCTCGTGAAAAGACAACATGAAAAATGGTTTCCATTGTTTGCTGGTTGATTTGAAAGTAAAAGGCATGGCTTTGCAATACTAATGTTAGATTTAAGGGATAATCTTTCGGCTTAATTACGAGATATAATGTTTGTAGCTCTTCTATTTAGGCCAATGAAATGTTTGTAAAAATGTGTGTGAATTTTTCCAACGGGGTCTTTTCCCCATTTTTTTAAGAATCAGTTCTGTCTCAGCACCCCATTCCTCAGAACTGTACAGTAATATAGGAAGAAATAGGGCATCAAAATGTTTATTGCAGGTAACAAGTATAGCGTTTTGCACCAAATATTGATCTTCTTGTTATCTCTGCAGACAATTGTTTAGAAATTGAGAAACTTAATTCCATTTGAATTAAATGTTATGCCCAGACACAAAGAGTATTCTGTGGAATTGGCGATTTGATTCCCATTTAGGAAGAAGGTGTAATTATTTTGTGTTGATTTACGGTTTTGTTTACAACAGCAAGAATCACAAGGAAGTTTCCAACAGTCGCGATGAATGCAATGAGTGTGGAGAAAGAGGCCGTTGAGAAAGATAAATATGTCAGCGCTGTGGTATTGTCACACGGATACTTTTCAAAGAGAGGCATTTTTTGTTTTTCCAAATAGTCAGCAGCCACGATGATCTAAAAAACGCGCAGCAAAATTTCAGAATACCAAATTCTCCCGCCGGGGTTCGGTTTCTACACTTGGTGTTGCGACATCTGGCAGATAAGCTGTGACCGATTCCTTTATTTATTTTTAGATCTGCCCTTGGGAAAACGACCCCTTAGAATTATGCTCACATTCACTGCATTCACGAGGTGCATCAGTAATCAAGGCTTGCGGGTGCCTTGAGAGAAGCATTTAGCACATTTTTTTTCGTTTTTAAGGCGGGGTGATTTTATCAGGCACCCTACTATTTATAATAAGAATTTTTGGCTTTATGGCTACTTCAAAGTATAAATAATGATGCAACACAGGTTAAACGTTATGACTTTAAACTGTCGATCATGTCATATTGTCAATCAACCTAGATCCAGAAGATTCCCAGATGTAACGAATCATGAGTACATTCGGTAGGCCGATATCGTTAGCGGTTGTAAAGTTATAACATAACATAACATTTTATTAGCAATTCCCATATACAGAAATGGTATTGCTTTTAAACTATGAAAATTTTGATTTTAATAATATTTTGAATAATCAAATAAACAGGTAGTATTAATTAAAAGTTATAAATAGAATTCTCTATTTCCTATGTTTTTTTTTTTATGGAATAAAACACTCTAAGTTGAAATTCCTCATAGACATTGTAGCCAAGTTTTTTTACAAATTAACATGTCGATCAATATTGTAAAAAGAAAAATAACATTTTCCTGCTTGTTCGAGTCTACGAATTTGCAGTACTTGGCTTCTACGTCCAGAAAAATCAGGTATCTTAAATTGTTAATATATAAATTGCATTCAAATAGAAAATGAATTTCATTCTCTACTTTATTCGACGAGCAAAGCTGACCTGTCCTTAGGTTCTCAGCAATTTTAGGAAGATGGTAGTAACAGTTTCTGTTTTAACCTGTGATTACTTGATCGTAATTTTTTCTTCTGCCTGGTTTTTTCGTTTTTAAAAGGTCTAAATATTATTCTGATCTGCTCACATCATTCTTGAAAGTGGAAAAGAAATTCAATTTTTTGTAAGATCGCAACATGTTCGTTTGATCCTTTTTAAAGTAATCTATGATAGCCTGTTTTATTTTTGGCAGCCTCGAGTTAACTAATTTTGGCTCTCGTGTGAGTATACTAGAGAACTGTAATTTATTAGTAGAAGTGTTACAGTGTATAGGTTCATGATCTCGTGAAAAGACAGCATGAAAGATGGCTTTCCATTGTTTGCTAGTTGACTTGAATGTAAAAGGCATGGGTTTGCAATACTAATGTTAGATTTAAATGATAATCTTCCAGCTTCATTACGAGAAATAATGTTTGTAGCTCCTCTATTTAGGCCAATAAAATGTTTGTAAAAATGTGTGTGAATTTTTTCGATGGGATCTTTTCCCCATTTTTTTTAGAATCAGTTCTGTCATAAGCACCCCATACCTCAGAACTGTACAATAATATAGGAAGAAATAGGGCGTCAAAAAACCGAACATTATGGCGCGGCATAATGTAATTTATATCGAGGCGTGGTTCGCACGTGATATTCCGCTCGGGTTGGCTTGTACCAGGTACGGATCTGATACTAGCATTTGTTTGGCCGATCAGGTTTAAGAAGGTCACATGCCTGGTATATGAAAGAAAGTTCCAGCGAGAGATATTTTTCCTTCCTCCTCTCGCCATCAGATTGAACAGATCCCCACAAAAACTCTTTTTCCGCCTCCTCCCCATTTCACTACCTCCCAGCGATTTATCACGTTTAATCCATCCTGTCGGTTCGATAGTATCACTTTTTAAGGCTGGCGGTATTTTGTCGCCCCATTTGTGAACAAGACATCATATACGAAAATGTTTACTGCTGTGTTTGAATTTTGCTAATTGTTCGATTAAAACTAGCCACAATTGTGGCCAAATTTATTCCAACAAAATGCTTTCTTATTGCTACTTCCGGGGAATTAGTTCTTAACTGGTTTCTCAACAAAGCTCGCTCCTTTTAAGTGGGTCACTTTAGATCATATTTGACAAGAAAACACGGCTCGATATAAAGTTTATTGCATGTAACAAGTATAGCGTTTTGCACTGATCTTCTTGTTTTCTCTGCAGACAATTGTTTAGAAATTAAAGTGAGAAACTTAATTTCATTTGAATTAATTGTTATGCCCAGATATAAGAGTATTCCGTGGCTTTGGCGATTTGATTCCCATTTAGGAAGAAGGTGTATTATTTCGTGTTGATTTACGGTTTTGTTTTAGGAAGATGACTGCCTTTTGTTTAAAACATTTATTTTCAGTAACCATTTGTTGCAATATTCATTGAGGTTTTGAAACCCTGTGCACTTTTGGAAATTAACACTAAATCGTCTGCATAAAATAAACAAGAAAGGAGTAATCCGTTAGGTAGAATTATTGGGTCTGTTAGTGCAATTTAGAAGTCAATTATACGTGCTATATATAGTAAAGATATAAGGTAAATAACAATGGGGAAAGGATACATCTTTGTCGTACGCCTTTGTTATAGTTAAAGTAGTCTGTCCTATTATTGCCAATTTTTATCACACATTTTGATCTTGAATACATGTCGCGCCCGGCGATGAAATGATAAAACTTGCCACCTATTTTGTTGTCAAACAGTTTATATAAAAGACCATTATACCATACCGAATAAAACGCTTTTTGAAAATCAACAAAACAGCAATATAGATGGGAGCCTCCGAAGATTATCCCGGCCCTCCCCATTACAGCATTGCCCAAGAAAGCAAAAAAAACAACAACAATAACAACAACAACAACAACAACAACAACAACAACGACAACAAGAACAAAACTATAAAAATTCACTTCCTAGACCTTCTCATCCCGCAAAACTAATTTTATCTGAACGTAAAATTTACCAATACCACTATGAGAAAAGTGCATCTTAAAAAGCCGTTAAACGACCTCAGATTTGATACTACCACCGATATTTGCATTCAAAGACCCATCAGTAGTCAAAGTCGACACATGGGTCAGGACCGAAGTTTATGATGTAGATACAAATGGACGGTAGCAAATTACACGCTAAAAATAATATCAACACAATAACAAGCGTCTTTGTGATCAATTTCTCCCACTTGATCGCTTGCTTCTTCGCCAAATTTTCTTCGGTGCTGTGGTGCAGGTTGTCCAATTGTCTAATTTGAGCTCGTAAGAACTTGAAATTTCTGTTGCTTTTGTAATTTTTTTAGTCTTAACACGAGCTTTTAGTTTCAAAAAAAGCAAAAACTTAATTTTACCATTTGTAGACAGGGATGCATTATCCTATTATAATTCCCAGAATATTAGAACTAAAATAACATAAAGTCAATATTTATTATTATTCACTAGAATATAGCTTTTTGCCTTGTGAGACGACGTCATTATTTGTCTTCTGTTAAAAGACGTGGTCAGCTTTCCAGAGGGTCTGAAATAAACTTTGGATCCAATGGCTTGCAGTCCTGACTAACAAATGTAATACTGGTCGTTTTCACAAACATCGGGTAAACGTAAATCTACCGACACGCCTCACCGTTTCATTTGTTTTTACGAGCAAATTTGTAATTTATTAATTCAAGTAAGGTTAAAAAGCGAAATGAATGCTGGTATAACTGGTAAAATGACTCCCACTCTTTTGAAAACTGAACTTCTGTAGCTTGACAAGTGCAAACACTAACTACATTTTTCCATTTAGACCTTTGCATTTCAATTACGGCACGTAAACGTAAATTCAACGGCGATTTCAAAATATGTAACACTGAAGATGACGGATGTACCGTCGAAACATGTCTGGAAAATTAAAGAAAGTTGTTATGTTTATACGACTAATTATAACAATAATTATAATAATAATAATGAAGAAATGAAATTTTAATAGTAATGAAGGAAATAAATTGTTTTCTTGAAACATATCATTCCCCGAGCACAACACCCTAGCTAGAACCGATAGAGCTAAAACAAGTCCACTTAATTGTTCCTGAAAGGACCAGACGGTTTATGAGCTAAGAATTAGATTTAACAAGTTTAGTTTTTAGTTTTAAAAAAATGGTTGCAATCACGTAGTTAGTTAAATATTTTCACAAAAGTCATTATTTTCAGTTAATGTATTTACAATCACACAATCATTCACTAATTTAAACAAATGAATATTGTAATAAAAGTTCATCCTGCCTTATGCGCATGATGCATACAAAAACTTCCATTGAAATTAACTTAATTAAACGATTTTTATCTATTCATTACAGGTTTTTTTAAAACAAATGACGTGAAGGAGCATTCACAACTTTATTATTATTATTATTATTATTGTTATTGTTATTATTATTATTATTATTATTATTATTGTTATTATTATTATTATTATTATTATTATCATTATTATTATTATTATTATTATTATTATTATCATTAAATTTCACATTTGGCTTTTATGGTGGCTCGACTGGATTTTTTAGGGGGTATACCTTCCAAGTTTAAGCATTAAGACTGTGTCCAAGAGAGGACCAGGCAGGCGTGACACAAGCTATCTCCCCGATCTGGATGAAACTTGGTCAGATTGAAGGACCCACCCAATAACTCTTAAAGACTAAGTGAGTCTGATTTCTAACTTCAACTTCAACTTCAACTTTATTCATTCACTTTCAATTTACAATTACACGATAGCTTCCACCCGCGTATAGGAGAGCCTAATCGAGGCGGGGGAAGAGACACACAAATTTAAAGAAAGAAAAGAAAAAAAAGAACTATTTTACAAACAGTACCAGCCGTCGCAAAATAAAAACTATAGTATGTCTTACGCTAATTTAACTGCATTATGATTTACACAGAGAATATAAATTTAGTCGTGTTCCAGAGCTAGTTAAATTTAAGTTGATGCATGATTTCAGTGATTTCAAGATAGTCATCAGATTTAGATAAAATTTCAAAGAGCTTATTCCTTATCTTATTCCGAAAGGTAGATTTTGGTAAGTTCCTCATATCTGAGGGTAAAGAATTCCAAATTTTTGGTCCAACTCTTAGGAAAGAACTACGCATTTTTTCAAGCCTTGAGTGTTCGGTATAGAAATCATCATTGAGAGAAGATCGGGTAGGATATGAGTGCACCTCAGAAATCCTAGTAAAGGCTCTCTTGATATTTTCAGGTGCAGAATTATTAGCAACGTCCCACATGATACTACAAAGACAATCAAAGTAAATAAAGGATAGGGGGAAGACTTTTGATTTTAAGAAAAATGGTACAGCATGTTGCTTATAATCCGTAAAGTAAATCAGGCGTACGGCTCGTTTTTGAATTAAGAGTATCTTATTTAAATAAGTTTTATGTGTAGAGCCCCAAGCACAGATGCCATAATAAAGATAGGGGTTGATAAGGGCTTGATAGATATTTAAGAGGGGACGTAATGGAATACGTAATGGAATATAATATATGTCTAAGCTTTGCTAGAATTCCCACGGTTCTACTTATCTTTAAACAGATTAGATTAATATGGTTTTTCCAGGAAAGTTCATAATCAATCAGAACACCAAGGTATTTGACAAAATCCTTCTTTTCTAAGGTAATCAATGCATTTATAGCTGGATCATAAGCTTTGATGGAGGGATTATATGTTAAACATTTCTGCCGAGGACGGAAAAGCACGTAATTAGATTTTTTGAAATTAAGGGTTAGCTTATTGGCTAAAAGCCAGTCACTGACATTACTTAGTTCAGAATTAACTATCTGTTCAAGATTATGGAGGTTCTTGTTTGCATAAATAATACTTGTATCATCAGCAAATAAATAAAACGAAAGGTGCTTTGAAGAATTTGCAATGTCATTCACATACAATAAGAATAAAAGTGGGCCCAGCACAAAGCCCTGTGGAACACCATACAAAGTTGTTTCACTGTTGGAAATATAAGAGCCTTTTGAAGTGGTTTGTTTCCTATAGGTTAGGTAAGATCGGAACCAATCATTAACAATGCCTCTGATGCCATTGTAGCGCGAGGCAATCCCCGCGGGAACCCCTCCAAGTAAGTCACGTGAGATGGCATAATAACCATGTGCGAAAAAATGATTGTAAGACGAGTGAATAGTAGATTAAACATGTGTTGTTCTCTTAACGCCGTGTTTTAACTGGGAATCGTGGCGTTACACTGGTGGCAGCGGTAAACAAAGACGAACTTCACGGATATATGTGTTCAATGGCGATATTTTCATGGTTTGCGTGACTGAGTTTCATCGCCCTCCGTTGTTTTTCATTCAAAGTCTCTTCGTGTGTTTGCTATCGTGGTCTCGCCCGTTTGCAATGGCGGAAAACTCACTTGTGGATTCAGGATTTAAAGGAATGAGTTGTTCAACGCCAGCTAATCCTTTTAAAGCGGGAAACCCATTTACATCAGAGTCTGTTTCATCTGTAGTCTCATCAATGCATGTGGAGAGTCCAGGTCGGCGATTTCTATCAGCGAGCTTGTTTGCATCGCCGCTGGATCCGTCAGTACATGATAGCAGTGCAAGTCACCGATTTCGCTCCAAGAACCCGTTCGCATCGGAGAGTCAACAGGATACTTACTCCACTGATTTGTTTACACACCGCCCGAAGTTAAGCAAGCCTATTAAAAATCCTGCGGATTATGATGGTACTCAGTCGCTACGTGATTATTTGAAACACTGAGCGTTGCTCTGTTGTTAATGGTTGGAACCAAGAAGAAGCCGCTCTATTTCTTGCTGCAGGCCTTTGAGGAGAAGCCCAAAAGGTGCTTAATGGTATGTCTGATAGCGATTGTCGAACTTACGCCAAAATTGTTGAAAAATTGGAGCTTCGGTTTGGTGTTGAAAAGCAGCGTGAGTTGCACCAAGTGCGCCTTCATAACCGTCGCCAACTGGAAAACGAAAGTGTTCAAGCTCTTGCTGCAGATATTCGCTCTCTGTCAAGTTTAGCTTATCAGGACTTATCTCCGGTCACTCAAGAAAGATTTGCCGTCCAGCACTTTATTGATGCACTCAAGGATCGAGACGACAGGCTTAAATTACGTAGAGATAAACCTCGCACCTTAGATGACGCCCTGTCGCTGGCTTGTGAACTTGAGGCGTTTCGTCTCGTGGATGGAGATGAGCGGAGAAGCCCTCTTCATGTTCGCTCTGTGGATGAAGTTGATAAAGAGCCTGATTTGCTTAAAGCTCAGCTGGATATGTTACGTTCTGACATTCGAGTGCAACAACAACGCCAGGAGACTCAGCAAGTTGCTATGCAACAGTTAGTTGAGCAGATACAGCAGCTCTCCAAGTCGCTCTCTTTGAACACCTCTGGTAGCCAACAGCGATTACCTCCTTCACGTTACTCCAACCGCAATGTTCAATGCTGGAATTGTAAAGAATTTGGCCATTATCGTCGTAACTGCCCAAAGTACAAGTCACTTGACCGAGCCAACCCGGGTTCGGGAAACGGCCGCAGGGTGTCGCCCACGGGCCAGGGGGATGCCTAAATGCGAGTGATGTTGGCCCCACAAGTGGTACTGATGTGAACAATGCATTCTCTCAGCAATTGCCAAACCAGGAAATGACATGTCCTAATACACCCATGGAACAGTCACATGTTAATGAAAAGTTACGAGGCCTTTACTTGCCAGGCTTTCTTGGAGGATCTCGTGTCATGTGGTTGATAGACACTGGTGCCGCACGTTCAGTTTTGTCGTTCGAGGTTTATAATTCTTTACCTGCTAGCGTTAAGTTCAGTTTGAGTTCAGAAAATTCTGCCATTGCTCTTGTTAATGGTCAACAAGCGAAAACTTATGGTGGGGGACATGTTGTCATGCGCCTTGGTAACAGCGAGTTTCAAATGCATGTAATTGTTGCTGAGATTGAGGATGAGGGCATTTTGGGTATGGACTTCCTGTCACAAGTTGATTCCCGTATTGACATTGCGACAAACCAACTGTCAATTAATGGCGAAGTGTTTGATTGTTCTGATTTCAAGAACCAGCCCCTTAGTTCCAGATGTATGGTTCGACGGTCAACCATGATTGAACCTAACACTGAGGTGATTGTCCCAGTCCTTGTTCACAAGCGCTCATTTAACTTAGACCCACAGTCGTCTCAATTAGGCACGCGATTGTTAGAACCATGTCTGAACTCACATTTGCAACAAAAGGGACTTTATGTTGCAAGGACTCTGGTTGATGTTACGGAGGACAGGGTGGTCCCCTTACGTGTTTTCAATGTTTCTAATGAAGTGTTTCATTTGGCTGCTGAGACTGTGATTGCCCTTGCTAAGCCAGTTACTGATGTCACCTCACTAGAGCTTAATCAAGAGAACCATGACGGTGCTATGGGCCAAGCTAGAGTAATAAATGAACATGTGTCACAAGGAGCAGTCGATATGACTCTACCGAAGGCCTTGCAGGAACTACTTGAGAGAAGCACAGATAATTTAACTGACAGTGAAACTGAGAGACTGCAGGGGTTGCTATTCAATTACCAGCATGTGTTCTCAGGAGAAGGCAGCATTTGTAACTTCGAGCGGCCTGTATGAGTGGACCGTGATGCCTTTCGGCCTCTGCAACGCACCCAGCACCTTTGCCAGACTGATGGAACTTGTTTTGAAGGGCCTACATTGGAAGATTTGTTTGATCTATCTTGATGATGTGATAGTTATGGGACGCACGTTTGAAGAGGAATTAGAGCGGTTGAAAGAGGTGTTCGAGCGACTAGCCAGGGCAGGACTAAAACTTAAGCCAAAGAAGTGTTTTCTCTTCCAGAAACGGGTTTCGTACCTCGGACATGTGGTCACGGAAGAAGGCATTGCTGCAGACCCTGAAAAGGTGGAGCAAGTTCGCACCTGGCCAACCCCTGAAAACAGCACGGAGGTCAAAAGTTTCCTTGGACTTGCCTCTTATTACCGCCGGTTCATCCCTGATTTCTCGACCATAGCTAAGCCGTTGTACAAGCTAACAGAAGCCAAGGCGGAATTTGCTTGGACAGAGCAATGTCAGCTGGCTTTTGACAGCCTGAAGGGTTTACTTACGTCCGGTAGAGTCCTAGCCTACCCTACTAGGGAGGGAAAGTTTGTGCTAGACACCGATGCGTCAGACCATGGCATTGGGGCAGTGTTGTCACAGTTTCAGGACAGGGTCGAAAAACCCATTGCGTTTGCAAGTCGGACATTGTCCAAGTCTGAAAGGAACTATTGTGTGACGCGTCGTGAGCTCTTGGCAATCGTTGAGTTTGTTAAGCAACACCGGCATTACCTACAAGGTACAAGACTCTGCATTCGAACTGATCATGCCCCTTTGCGTTTTGTTGTCCAGGCCAAAGATCCCGAGGGACAGCTTGCACGTTGGATTGATTACTTGAGTACTTTCGACTTCGAGATCCAGTATCGACCAGGACAGCGACATCTGAATGCTGATGCACTTTCCCGTAGACCATGTGATGTCCGTTGTAAGTGGTGTAAGGGTTGGAAGTCACAGGAGCGAGCGTCATCTGTTGATGTGGGTGTTCAGACCGTGATGCATGTCCCTTGCCAGGACATCAAACAACCTGTGAATTGTGAAGAACCTGTTGGTGCTCGTTGTGCCACTGTCAAGTTAGAACCAACCTGGACTTCAACTTTCGTGAGGGAACAACAGGAAGCTGACTTTGATCTCAAGTTTATTATTGGTTGGAAGGAAGCCGGCAAAGAAAAACCATCGTGGGAAGATGTGTCGCCTCAGAGTTGTGCTGTGAAGACCTTGTGGTCACAGTGGGACCGGCTGCTCTTCAGAAACCGCGTACTTTGCCGCAGATGGGAAAGTGACGGAAGTGATCAGATTATTGACCAGGTCATTCTTCCCGAGAGTCTTCGACAGGCCGCCCTTGAAGCTCATCATAGTCATACGACTGCAAGTCATCGTGGTATACGAAAGACCCTAGGCGCCCTTCAATCTCGTTATTACTGGCCAGGACTTACTTCAGCAGTTCACAGATTGGTCGCCAGGTGCCATGTCTGTGGGTCTAAGAAAACCTGGGGACGCGAACGTCGTGCTCCGTTAAAGCAGTACGTGGTGGGAGCTCCCATGGAACGAATCGCGATTGACATTCTTGGCCCACTGCCAGAAACCCCGCGAAAGAACAAATTTATACTCGTGGTTAGTGACTATTTCACTAAACGGACTGAGAGTTATCCAATACCCAACCAGGAGGCCACCACTGTTGCAGAGAAGCTTGTGAACGAGTTCATTTGTCGCTTCGGTGTACCCCGTCAGCTTCATAGCGACCAAGGAACTAACTTTGAGTCAAGGGTGTTTGCTGAAGTCTGCAGGCTGTTAGACATTGAGAAGACCCGCACCACTCCCCTGCATCCCCAGTCTGACGGACAGATGGAGCGTTTTAACAGAACCCTCATTGAAATGTTACGTGGGAAGATCCAGCAAGACCAGACAGACTGGGATCTACAACTTCCAACTCGCATGATGGCCTATCGTGGTGCTGTTCATGAGTCAACCGGGGTTTTAACCTAACCTCTTGATGTTGGGTAGGGAACTGGAGGTTCCCCTGGATGTCATAACTGAGAGACCGCCTGTTGCATCACCACTCAAGACGGACTATGCACAAGCTGTTCAAAAGAGATTGGCTAGTGCGCATGATTTGGCCAGGCGTCATTTGAACAAGGCAGCTGTACGGCAGAAGCGGAACTATGACGAACGGCTTTCTGGGAGACCATTTGTTATTGGTGATTCTGTTTGGCTGCATAACGTTCGGAGGAAGAAGGGGAGAAACGCCAAACTTGACTGTCCTTGGGAAGGACCCTACCTTGTAATATCGGTGCTATCGGATGTGGTGTACCGTATTCAGAAGGGCCGAAAGGCCAAACCTAAGGTCGTTCACTCAGACAGATTAAAGCCTTACCTGGGACCCCCACTGGAGAGATGGATTCCGAAAAGGCAGACGCGGTTATCGAGCCCAAGAGGAGAGGGGAGAAAGACATCGGTTGTGGATTCAAATTGCGTCGACGAGGGACAGTCAGCTCCGGTTAACGTGAGAGAGGGAGCTGAGCGCGACCAAACGGAATCTACGGAAGCAGACAAGGATGATGTTCCCCCGAGACTCCAGAATGCTGATTTCATTGGGGATGATAGCGGTGACAAGCCTGAGGATGTGAGGAAACCTAAGCCTCGTGCGAGATTGACGACCTCTGTTGCACATGACCTTAACCAGGCAGGTGTTGGCTGTCAAACAGCTGAGTCGACTGTACAAGGTTTACCTGGGATTTATTCAAGTGTTTGTGGGAGACCGTCAAGGCAGCGGAAGCCACCAAGTCGATTCGGAACTTGGGTGACTGATTAACCTGAAATGTCCAGGGACTGTTTAGCATTATAGGACAGTCTAGGCAACTAGACAAGTATAAGTTAATGCCTTTCATTACCTGAGAACTGTAGACGCTTGGCACGTTGATGAATGAACATTTGAGACTTGATCTGTTGCGTTTAATTGAAGTTGTTTTAGGAAACGATCTGCGAAATAGTGGACCAGCACTGGGACAGTGCTTAAGTAGGGGGGGAGTAGTGTAGCGCGAGGCAATCCCCGCGGGTACCCCTCTAAGTAAGTCACGTGAGATGGCGTAATAACCATGTGCGAAAAAATGATTGTAAGACGAGTGAGTAGTAGATTAAACATGTGTTGTTCTCTTAACGCCGTGTTTTAACTGGGAATCGTGGCGTTACACCATAAAAATCAAGTTTTTGAAGAAGAATATAGTGATCAACAGTATCAAAGGCTTTTTTCAGATCTATAAAGAGTCCACAGGTGAATTTACCACTATTCATATTACTCTGAATTGTATTAACAATATCCAGAATTGCATGTTGAGTATTATGACCACTCCTAAAGCCATATTGGGAGTTAATCAATACATTGTGCTTAATGATAAATTTACTGAGTCTTTGATACATTAGTTTTTCAAATATTCTTTTGAATATAGACAAAAGAGAAATAGGCCTGTAATTGCTTGTGCAGGACTCATCGTCATCTTTATAAACTGGCACAATCTTGGCAAGTTTTAGTTTGCTGGGATGTTTACCTTAGATAACAGATAAATTGTAAATGTTAGCAAATGGCTGGCTAATAATGTGTTTGCAGCCTTTTAGGATTTTAACAGGACAACAGAACATGCCATAAGACTTGTAGAGGGGCAAGGCCTGAATTTGGGCACTGACATCATTGGGAATAATGGGTTCAAAGTTAAAAGAGTCTGGCAAACGGTTGTTAGTGAGATATTCATTAAATGAGTGCTTAGAAGGTGGTAGTTTGGAAGCAAGGTTATGTCCAACACTAGCAAAATGCATTAAGACATTCCCCTTGGATTTTTGCCCTTTATCATCAAAATTTAAAACATTCAAAATAATTTTAAAAATTAGACACTGCTCCTGGTTACAAGATACAATGAATTTTAATCCCCTTCGACACAAATAAAGGTCAATCCTATGCCAATTGAATCCGGCAGTTTCGAGTCATTTGGAGTGACAGGTGCCAATCAAGGGATGTCAGTGCTCACCCATGTTACCAGAGATTATGCAATAAGAGAAAATAGCTCAAGTTTAGATCCAAATATATGAAAAATCCAACTTTCTTTTTTAAAACTGTTTTCACAACGATTTAGTCCTATCCTTAGACAGATAAAATTGCGAAGAAATTTTCGGCATCTCACATTTCCTGGCTTTAAAAGTTGGTCTGAGCCACGTGACTCGACAGCATCATTTCTGAGACAGAAAACAAAATCATCGAAAATAAAATGTCACACGATCAATTATGAACGTAACTTCTCGTATAACGAAATAATTGGTTCTATGAATAATGTTCGTACCACTTAGTCAAAGTGAAGCTTATATTCATTCACTGATGGTATTAATTAATAGCGGCTAGATTACACGGGTAACACCCGTAATATCTGCATGAAGAAAATAGTGGTCAAGTATTTAAATACTAAATTATTACTGTTGCCAAAATGAAAAATGCTACTGTAGCTATTTTTGTGCTGTTTCAGTTGATTTTTAATCGCGAATGGATGACCACGGCCCTATTGCAAGCCAAATACTTGAACTCGATCAAAGAGTAAAATAAACAAAACCTTTACCTTGGTTCATGTTTTGCCCATCAGACCTTTACAAGTGCATTTATCCACAGTGGCAATCCTCTCATAAATTATTATACGAACTGATAAAATTCGCAAGCTAAAATGATAATCATTTTCACTTTATCGATTGATGCTTTATAGCTCCATTCATACTTAAATACTCTCGACGAGAAATCGTGAGAACCTAAGCCCGGGATCTGGTCAGCGGTAATTGTACTTCCTCTTAAAACAAGAAGTGCCTAAAGGTTTTAGCAAAAACATCTCGCTCCTCTTTTTTTTATTACTGTAAACGTCCTTTCCACGATTTTTGAAATTTTAGACTTGTTTTTAATTTCTGTGTTCAAAATTACTGAAACAATGGCAATACGTGATCGCCGCGTGTTACTTTCTAATGAACACCCCATTGTGATATTGCAGGTCATTACAGGTGTTAGCTACCAGAAGAGATAAAATTGCTTATTCAGTTCACGTTGAGGGTGAGACCCTTCCATTAGAAGTTTGTTATTATGTACCGTGTCAATTCAATACGCTTCTCTATACCTGAACATTAAGACACGTCCTCCTCTCGAGTGAAGCCTCTCTTCCGGGAGTGTCCCTTCCCGGAAAAAGGGTTTACCTGGAGATAAACATGCTTAGCAAAAAAAGCCGTTTGCACAGTAGCAAGTGATTTTGGAGGCAATTCTCACCCATGGTGATGTGCTGATTCAGCGTTCCGAGAACATAGACGTCACCTCATTGAAAACAGGGCACTTTTCGGGACAAGAAGCTTATTTCACTCGAACTAAACGTCCGCAGCCATGCGAAGATTAAATCGTCAATTCTGGGTTCTTGTTCAGCTCCAATAAAGGAAAATGTGTAAAATGAGTTCCACCCTCACCAAAAAATCAAATTTTCCATCTTTAAAATTTAGCCTGAATTCCATCCGATTACTTCGAGTCGTTATTACTCCCTCAGTGACGTCTTTCAGACGTTATTGAGAGGAGAAAACGACTCGAAGCAATCGGATGAATTTCAGGCTACTTCAAAATTCGGGTTATTGCCAATATCTGTAAATTGTGTTTTTTGATACATAACGTCAGGGGGAGGGGGGGTGGGAGGGGGCTGGCAGCGAGGTCTGGAACCGAGTTTACATGATCGCCCCAGTTAAGAAATTTGGCCGAGTGAGACTGAGCACCATTTTTCCTTCAAAACAAATATGGCGGAGAATGCTCGGTTCTTGAGTTTTCCCGCGTCCAAACATCAAGAAAAGGTTTTCAAGAACATTTTCAATGGAATGTTTGGACATCAGAAGGCGTGATGTATGAACAGTTCATGGGTGACTACACTTATCGTGATTCGGCATCTCGGCAAGTTCAGTTATTATATATTCAAATTTAAAGTAGACAGACTGCAAATTATCTTAGGTGCTAAAAAATATATATCTACGTGTCGCAACTGTTCATCAGTAGGATGCCTAAAATGCGTGCAATTCCACAATTGGTTTCGGCTCCATTAACTTCTATACCAATTGCAGAACATTTTAGGAGGAGCCACCCACCATGTGCGCACAGTCACGGACAATGTATAAGTGAGGAAAATAACGCAAAGTAAAATTAAGACGTTAATAAACGAAATAAATGTACACGTCAATTAAATAAATAAACAAATAATGCGCACGCTCAAAATAACATTGTACGCGCACACGTACCGTGATACAATTGAAATCTAACACTATGCAATAAATAAGTAATGTAAGGATACGATGGTGCAATTCAAGCCTGGATTGCTAATCTCATCTCCCGCAGGGCTGCACCATACTTCTCGACGATAAGACCATGGCGACTGAAGAATTTATTAAATGATTTCTGAAGTAGATTGGTTTCAAAGCCTTGCTGTCTGAGTCGTAATGAAAGTCCACGGAGTCTATTGATGAAGTCAACTTTGGACGTGCAAATTCTAGCATATCTCACCAGTTGAGATATATAAACACCGTAAGCTGGATTGGCGGGAATGTTGCTGTCCATATGAGGAAAGTTGACAATCCGAAATGCAAAGTCCTCTCTCTTATCGTAGATGCTGATACGGAAAGGTGTGTTGTCGCCAGTCTTGATATCAGTGTCGAGATATCACACTTCCATCTCTTATATTTTTCCACCTACAGTGGTATTAAGAACTCTCTCCCTTATCCTAAACATATGCTACGAGCTCACTATAAATTATTAGTATGAGTCGTGCAACAGTCATATGGGAATGTTCATTGAAGCAATTTTCTACTTTGTTTTTATTTTTTTGAAAACCGTGAGCCACAACAAATTTTTATGGGCGAAAATACAGAATGGAGGGCCAATTTAGTAAAAACCAGGGTAAATATTCCAATCGCTTTGCTTCACATATACTGGGTCTGTCAGTATAAGCTATTTTTAATATCAGAAGGCTGGGAGGGTTTTATTGAACCTTCAAAACCTTCACTGGAATATCATTGGAGTGATAATCAATATATTTCCAACAGCAATACTGTATTTAGTAGTTTTGTATTAGATAGTGACTTCGGTTTCAAGTATTTCCTTGAATTTGTTTTTACAAAAATTACCCTGTAGTTCTGAATTTTACTTGAAATGATTATAATGGTTTAGTGTGGGGACAAGAGGCTTATCCAGTTGCTAATAAGAGTGAGTACATCAGAGAGGGGTATGCATTGAGAAAATCCTTCAAAAGACTGAAGTACAAGAAACAGAAAAAGAAAACTGAATGAGCTTGAAAAATGTACAACTTCAATTGTTTTTGTAAGTTATGAATTTGATTTACAACCAAAACAAACAAGGTAAAATTGATTTGTTTATCAACCATCAAAAGAAGTTATTGTCCCTTAAGCCCAATCCCCTCAGTAGTTCTTTCTACGGTTTTTTCGTCCTTATCCGAGAAGACTAGAAAGTCTAACCGTTTGCAGATGTTATTACAAAGGCAGCACTTTTTTCTCAGTTATTTAAAGACCCTGAGTGGTTTGAACTTACGGCCTCTCGCTCAGCAGACCAGCGCTTATCCAACTGAGCTAACCGGGCGGCAGATAGTCTTAAAGATGCCACAACTATCGAAATGGAGTAGGAGAACTGACTCAAGTTTCAGAGGAGCAGCCCGAGGGGATGATGACCTATAAAAATGAGAAAATGGAGGGACTTCAACTTCACCCGTGTTTGCTTACTTGCCCGCGCACTACCCCCACCTTTACGCTTCGAATTGCTTTGCTTTGTCGCTTTTCCGCCAATTTTGAATAAGCAATAGAAATCAGTTTTTAATCATTCTATAGAATAGAATATTTAAAACGTTGATATTGTCATATTAATTTACTTAGCACTGAAAAATTAGTTTATTTTTTCTTTTAAAGCGGTGACTACCAAGAGGAAGAAATAAGATACAAGGTTTACACCGCTTTTCCCAAAATTGACGAACGGAAAGCCCACATCCTTCGGGCAGCCCACCAGGATGGTGCGAAAAGTGACATAATGGACAATTTGTTGACAAGTCAGGTCTTGCTGATTATGGATTGGGCTTTGAAATGTTTGCCAGCCAGTTTCAGTTTTTTTTATTGTTTGTCAGTTTGGGCCAGTACAACAAAGAAAAACATTGCTCGGCTTCAGAAAGTGCAAACTTTTGCGGCTAGGGTTGCCACCGGGGCAACAAAATTTGGCCACATCAGGCTACAAAGCAACTCCAATAGTTGCCAGTTGCTTGGCAACTTGAGGTGAGAGACGTTGTAATGAGATTTAAATGCTTGCACGGACTAGCCCCAGCACATCTGCTTTTCACTATCTCAATATTATACACAGAAACAAGTTGGATGTACAGCTATTCCGAACAGCTACCGGCCAGCGGTCATTTGTGTACAGAGCCACTCGGCTATGGAACGAAGTTTACCTCGGATTCTAACTGATGTGAATAATTTGATTAACTTTAAGGATGTTCTTAAAAGCCGCGCTTGCGAGCATTTTGTAGTTTCATAGAACTTAGACCTTGACTCTTTTTACACTAGCCAGGGTAGCTTTTTCTATTTCTAGTTTTTGGATGCATTTCCTTGCTTTAAAAAAAAAACATTTTTTCGAGTGACAAATATAATTATTTTTTTTAAGTTCACGACATCACAAGTGCTAGAGACATGAAAAATGCTATTTATTCCTATGGTGGAGTTAAAGGGTGCCATGCAGCAATTGTGAAGATTCAGGAGTCTAACCAAACAATGACCGGAATTCAGGCTCTCAATAATTTCAGCTTCGAGTCAGCAGGTTTGCGAGTATGAAGGGTTTACAACTGATGTGGGCGCTGCAAAGCTTTCACACCAAGACAGGTGAAGCGATTTGATTTGCCTTAGGGGCCTATCGGTCTGCAAGTCCTGCAGCCCTTTAGCATACCACGGGAAGATGTTGGTGTCTTTAGATCCGTGTCAACAAGGGTGGAGTGCGTGCGTCCTCAACCTTGCATTTCACAATCTGTTGAAGATTCGCCAGCTGATGAAGCTACACGAGCTTTCGTCTCCTGTCCATGAGGAAGGACAAAGACATACCAGTCTTTTGCAAATCTGCAGAAACACCTAGATGCGGGTAAACAGCTTGTCAAATTAGAGAGAGAATCGACCTACGACAGTAAAGAACAAATGGGCCGAGATGTGCAAAGAGGTCTCGGGGAGCTACGTGATACACAAAGAAACAGCTTCTAACCTGCAAATATCTAGGAGTCTATCTACAATCGGCGACAAAATTGTTGAGACATTGTACCTAAATAGGGTAATTTCGGAGAACAAAAGAATCCGCACCCCTCCCCTGTCCCCTCCATTCAAAGTTGGGGTGTTTGTTGTTTTCTACAGGTAGCTAGAACAAGGGCACAACATTGCAAGGAGGGGATGGGGGAGGAAAACTATATTTCCTCCCTTGGAAGTTAATAAAACGTACAAAAGCCCAGTTTTGGGCGAAGTGTCTCAACTCATTTTGTCGCCGATTGTCGGAATCGAAATCTACGCACTGTTGTCTTATTAGCACCGGGTCGTTTTTCAGAGGATAGATAAGATACCCATATAATCCCTTACCTGTGTTTTTCGAGGAAAAATTAGTTTTGACAATCTTTGTACTCAGGTAGAGTTTTCAAGTAATTACGCAGCACACCCACGTACCGAATGATTGATTTTCCTCTGGTAACTAAGTGTGATCGATAGGAATCAATGGCAGGTAATATATTGTATCTGAATATATCCCTAGTAAGTTTGAAGTGTTTATTCAAAGTTTGGCTATTTGATAAGGGTGGGATGGACGATAAAATAGCCATGATTGCTATGCGCAGGAGAATTTTCAGGAAAAATGTTCCAACTTCTAACGCACAGCAAAGCTGCATAGCATCGCTAAATCTGTGCAGCAGATTCGTTGCCCATATACCCATAAGGGTCTTTGAAGAATGTACTTTACAGTAGAAACTATCAAGTCAGGAGGGGACTGGCCACGAGTAACCACGAGTAACCAACTTTGTTCCTAAAAGATAATTAAATTATTTTTCTTTTATACTCATCGTGGTTACTCGTGGTTACTCGTGGAAATTCCTCCTAACGAGCAATTTTAGCCATTATAACTACTTTAATGCCTAGAAATCTATTAAGTTTCCTATCCTTTTCACTTTGTTCTTTGTTTCGATGCGTTTCGATAAAGGAGAGAATAAGAAATCGTGAGCGACGTGCCACATTGCACGATGTCAAGGCACGGTTAAGCGTGACACGAAATGTCACGCACTGAAAATAACGAAATCGCCTTATTCTAATTGTTCTAAAATAGGTATGATGAAGTCGAACACAACAAATAAAAAGCCACCAGGGGTCTTACATCCTGGCATAAAGAAATGAATTCAATTACCTTTCTAAAGGACGTACGGCGACTTTTGAGATTCAGACAGTCGGCGACAAAATTGTTGAGACATTGTACCTAAATAGGGTAATTTCGGAGAACAAAAGAATCCGCACCCCTCCCCTGTCCCCTCCATTCAAAGTTGGGGTGTTTGTTGTTTTCTACAGATAGCTAGAACAAGGGCACAACATTGCAAGGAGGGGATGGGGGAGGAAAACTATATTTCCTCCCTTGGAAGTTAATAAAACGTACAAAAGCCCAGTTTTGGGCGAAGTGTCTCAACTCATTTTGTCGCCGATTGTAGGTATGATCCCACTTGCCAGATCGCCAGCGGATGGGCATTAAAAACATCGCGAAAAGCAAGACGCTTTACAGAAAGAGTAAAGACACATCTGAAACAGATATTCATGGAAGGTGAGGAAACGGGAAGGAAGGCAAGTGCATTTGATGTGTGTAACAAAATGAGAGCTCTTCGTGATGACAGTGGCAGGAAAATATTTGCCAAAGAGGAGTGGCTGACTACAGAGAACATAGCAGTGTGCGACAAATGCAGATTGCAGACTTGCAGACTGGCAGGTAAATGAGGTAAACATTGTAGACCAGACTTTTAGAAGACTCAAAGTTTAGGGATAGAGAATCTGTTAAAGCATTTCAAAACAATATTTACCTCGTTTACCCGCCAGTCTGCAAATCTGCGGTCTGCGTTTGTCGCACACCGGCCATGTTTTTTTTTTTTTTATAATAATTGTCGAGGTCAATTTGATGACCATTTAATCGTAATTCAAATTTTATGCTAAGAATAGATAAAGATTAGCCAGGATCATTTATTTTGAACACACGGCAGATTTAAAATGATAAGAAATACTCGCGCGCTCGTTCCTACAGGAGGGTTCTTATTAACAGAATATAATCTGCATACTGTTAAGCTTAATATTACCATCATTTTGGTGGATACAGCAATGAATATTGCTTTCATGTATGACCCATATGCAAGAAATAGTGTAAAAAGATGACTTACTTTCCTGTTTGGGAAATTTCGTTAATAAACTTATCATATACTATTTTGTTCTCTTAGATTTGTTTCCTCTGTCTTAGAGGAAACCAGTTCATGTCACTGGGCTCGGGCCGCTTTTAAAACCAAAACATGACAGATACCAAACATTTTATTCGCCATTTTATAGGTCTAAGGATAAGTTTAGGTCTCTGTGAAAACAGATTTGAATTTTTCAGATATTTGGATCTAAACTTGAGCTATTTTGTCTAATTTCATAATCTTTTGTGATATGGGTGGGCACTGACATCCCTTGATTGGCACCTGTCATTCTAAATGACTTGAAACTGCAAGTATCAATTGACATAGGAT
>OZ037992.1:12068452-12103452 GCA_964035705.1 Porites rus | reverse complement strand
AAAAAAAAAAAGGGGTTCAGATTTCTTTCAATACACCGCTGGCCAGAAGCGTCGACTAGTGACCCCACAACGATCAGATCACGCTGAGGCCAAAACAGTGCGGCGGTTCGGGAATTTTTTCTTTTTAAGTCACCATCGCTTGTGAAAAAATAACATTACTGTAACATTGTTTCAATAAGCGCTTTCTGGCCGGGAAAAAGTTGTGCATTCACTTAGATTCCGCCGCAGTTTAGACAAATGACGTCATTGGCCGCTGTCACCCTACGACATTTTCCAGATTCAAGTTTCGTCGGCAGATGGTAATTTCGAGTTCTTTTCTTTTTCTGACTATTTTTCATCTTCCTTTCTCTTTTAATTCTACGTCCTTCTACTTAGGATGGTCTCTGAGCGCCTAGCAAGGATTAAAGTGGCGTTTACCACGCTATCCACGGCCGTATTGGCAACAGAGAAGTGTTTCGCCGAAGTAGCAACATAACGGTAAACACTGCAACTTTGAACGCTTTGTACAACGTCAATATACTTTGGCCGAAAAATGTTTTTCCAGAATCGTAATGTATATTCCTCCAATGTCTGATTCATCACTGTGGTTGCTTTTAACAGCGTTGGACTTTTGAGAAATAATTATTTTAAAATCAGCTCCAAAGCTCCATCTAATTTAATATGCAATATTTGAAAATTTATTTTTTATTCCCTTCGGCAGTTTTTCAATGTTTATCGAATGATATTGCGTTAAAAGGCCTTTTTCTTCATCACTGTGTGGTTTTCTCGTTGTTTTGCGTTGCGATAGTGATTTATGAACCGTTTTTTGCGAGGGCTTATTTTAGGCCGGATTTTGCTGCTATCAGACGGAAAAAGTTTGCGGCTCGATATTTTTGGTTTAAAGCGAAACTGAAACAAAAGAAATTCATTTTTGAATAGTATTCGGTAACCTCTACTTGGGAGATAAAAATCGGCCGATTTTATTTTTTAGCCGGAAATCATCGGTCGTTTCTTAGGCGCAGGGCCTCTTAAACGTAAGAAGATTATGCGTGGTTGTGGATAGTCTTATCAGTGCCACGAAAGTGTGTGATTGTGTGATTTCCGCGTGGTGTTGACAGGTATGCGGTCGCGTGGTTGAACTGTTTCGCTAAAATATTCTGTGCCAACCACAAAAACGTTTCTTCGATGTTTAGGTTATCTGATTGTATCGTGGAAAAGCAACTGTCAACTCAGGAAAATTGGATCTACTAGGTCTAGTTTCAGCTGTCTCTAATTAGCTTTGAACCAAAAGGCCGGTTTTTGCAGATAAGAAGGTGATAATTTGTGTAGTATGTTTCATCCAGTTTGTTGTCTATTCCATGCGAAACCCTGGCGTTTATCGGACCGCGAAACAAGTAGTATTTTACTAACTATTTAAGTTATTATGTAAGCCCCTTAACCAGACACCTTTTCGCTGAAGTTCACTCAACTTTAAAATTTCTAGACTGAAATGACACCAGCAGTCTTGAAGCTTCACGCAAGTCAGATTACTGAATAAATGTTCTAAAATTTGCATCATTTTAAATTTGGACCCGTTGAAATGCTTCCAGTAACTACTAAATTACTACCCGGAGTCAGAAAAAGGCTTTAATCTGGGGCACCCAACGAGAACATAGTTCAAAACCACTTAAACATAGCATTGTTGAACGTATTTTAATATTTAAACGGTAGATTTAGGCATATTTTTATCCCCTAAAAATTTTTCATCTGTTCGGATTTCCTAGCTGAAAGGCTAGTGATGCGAAAATTATAGGGATCAAAACTTACCTTTTCGAAAATTTAAGCCAGAAAAAAGGCTCCCGAAAATTCTAGGTGACCTTTTTAGGGTAAAAGTCCGTTAAAAATGGGCAATTATACCATTTTTTTAGATGTTCCGCAAAATCCTAGGAGAGGCCGGCAAGTAAGAAACTTTACAACAAATGTTCCGAAAATTCTAGATCTCAAATCGTCTTCCAAACAGATATTTTCCGAAAATTGACGTTGGGTGCCCCTGTTTAATCGGCCTTTGAATGAATATTTATTGGTTTAAATTGCCAAGTAGTAGAATGACATGATTTTTTTGCTTACCCGGTTTTCGAAAAACCAGGTATATAAGCATCAGATTAATATCAAAACAGTCAGGTTAACTGTGTTTAAATTCATATTTGGCAAATACCTTTGCTGGTTAACAATTATGATATATAGATTTAGCCAGGGCTAAAGGCGTCGCTCCAGTTACTTAATTTATCATTTCAAACAATAAACTTATAATCTACAAATCACTTAACTTTAGGGGAGATCCATGTGACTTTTAGGGGTGGGGCTGTTAGCCCGATTCTCAGACGTCCGAGGCCATCAGGCTATGCAAACAGTGCAAGAATAAAACAACATCTAAAATCTTACAGCAAATAAATAGCAAACACCTTTGACCACAGTAGATTACTCGTGTGAAACAAATTCTTCCCAAACAAAATGACCTATTTGCCCACCTACACTGCCAGTCCTCGGTGGCAGCCTGCAATTTACACGCAGTACTAGTAACTTATCTTTTTTTATCTCTCTGTGTAAAGGAAAGGCCAAAATAAAAACGGAGTCAGGCCGGATTTTTTTTGTGTGTGTGTACGCTACAAGTTTTACTTTACAAATCTGATACCGTTAGCGCGTAAACCAGCCTTTTTACATCACCTTCGAGGTAAACAGAACCACAGCAAGCGAAGTGCAAGCATGGCGGACGGACGTTCAATCTGTAGCTCTGATGCTGATGCTGTTCATGTCTTAGAAACCGAGTCCTCCTCGCTCAATCCAGAGTCTTGTGAGCTAGAGTATCTTCATCTTCATGACGGAAAGTTGGTATGGATGAATGACTTGGAATCTCTAAAGAAATTCGTGGAAAATGTTTTAAAACTGCACGGAAAGTGGCTAACGCCTGGTGGGAATACAAAGCAATTTAAATGTTCAAACGGCAATGTTATCATCAATTGGTACAGCAAGAAACAACAAACTCTGAATTTTCAGGGCCGCGATGGTCCCGCTTTAAAGGATAGGCTGATAGAATTAATTCACAAGAAACCGAGAAAGACAACTGAAACGCAAGATGCCAATTCTCTGAGCTCTAGCGAACAATCATTTCAACCATCTACACTATTGCAGGAGACCGACAGTGGTCAGAGTAATTTTCAAACGTCGATTGATGGTGAGAGTCTGCTAAATGGTTCTGAAAAGCGACCAAATTCAGAAATCATTGCCGATATTGAGGGATTGAAACTCGATTTATTGATCCTTCAGAAGCAAGTTCAAGAAAATACAAAGCTTCTGTCGATGGAAAATATTCAAAAACAAGATGGAAATGCTTTAGGTGTCGAGCTCCTCGACTACAAAAAGAAGTGTGAAAAGTTATTATCCACTATATCTAAAAAAGACAATGCAATTAATGAGTTGGAAGAAAAATGTTTGCTCCTTGAAAGCCGTGTTCTGTCATTAGAGCAAGAAAATGATTCTTTAAAGTTAGCACTAACAATCATTACGCGAGAAAAGAGTGAAGTTGAAAACAATCAACTACAATCAAGTGATCGTTGGTCCGTAGCAAAGCCGCACCCAAGAAGTACAAATGCAAAACATAGGCAGAAAACAATGCCCACTAATATAATTCAAACCCGTAACGGATTTGAGCCTCTTCAAGTTGAAGATCAAATTGAAAGAAATGTAAGCAATCAGAATGGGAATAGCGCTGTCAAAGGACACAGAACATCTTCGTCGTCCTCAGAGATCAGAACGCGCAACGCTGACTTAGTCAATTCGTCAAATCAACTTGATCATTCACAGCCCAACCGTCAGAAGAAAGTTATTATAGCGGGGGATTCTACTCTTAAATACCTACAAAGCCATAAAATGTCCAAGAATTCACAAGTTAAGATAGCCACCTTTCCGGGATGCACAACGCAAGACATGAAGGATCATATCAAGCCACTACTACGCAGAAACCCAGACGAGATAATTATCCATGTGGGAACCAATAGTTTACGATCCTCCAATACTCCTCGTGAATGTGCAGTAGAACTGATTGACCTAGCCGAAGCAGTCAGCTCTGAATCCTCAGCTATGATATCTATATCCGGTCTCATCAATAGATCTGATGATGAAGCCCTTGCATGTAAAGTACCTGACGTGAACAAAGTTCTTAAGGAATGCTGCAAGCAAAAGAACTGGGGTTTTGTTGACCACTCTAACATTTCAATAACTAGCCACTTAAATCGAAGTGGTCTTCATTTAAACAAGAAAGGCACCACGCGCCTAGCTCAAAACTTCATTAACCATTTACGTGTAGACTAGGATATTGCCGTCTGGGAATCCGACTCGGCTGATGTCCATAAGGGTACCGACCGCGGTAAGTCCAGCTGTCCCACAATCTTTGGTCGAGGTTTAGCTATAGCATCCCTTAACATTAATAGTCTGTTGTCTCATATTGACGAACTTAGAGTTTTTATGTCCTCTTCAAAAGTTGATATTTTACATATCAACGAGTCAAAATTAGACTCTACAGTACGTGATGACGAAGTTTACATACCTGGCTTTGAAATAGTCAGAAAAGATCGTAAAATTAACGGAAGGAATGGAGGTGGAGTATGTACATACGTACGCACTAATCTGAACTATCGAATACGTAATGATTTAAATAATGATCTTTTAGAGTCTCTTTTTGTTGAAATCAGTAAGCCACGAAGTACACCATTTCTGGTCGGTACTTGGTATCGACCCCCAAGTTCTCCACCCAATTTATTTAGCGAATTTGAGAATGTTATTGCTAAAATTGACGCGGAAGATAAGGAATTATATTTACTCGGTGATATCAACTGCAATTTGTTGCCTGAAGCAATTACAGTCAATTCTTCCCATCTGATAAACATTTTCGATATATATGGTCTTAGTCAGTTAATCACTGAACCAACACGTGTCACCCAGAACTCAAAAACATTAATTGATTTATGTATAACGAACTCCCCAGATAAGATTACAAATTCCGGTGTCATTCACCTTGGCATAAGTGATCATTCTCTTGTTTTTTTGTCACGTAAGACTCAATACTGCCGTATTGGCCCTCGCGTGATTGAAACACGGCAATTTAAACACTTTAAGAGCGACTCCGCGTAAATATCAACTAGACGTGGAAATAGTCAAAAAATGACCTGGCCTCAAACTCAGCCAGAATAAAGCCCTATGGGACCTAGTTACAAAATCGTTGGTTTAAGTACGATCGAGTGAATAATATTTTTTTAACGAATTTTTTTCTTCCCGAGGCCTAAAATGGGCAAAACTCATGCGAAATTAGAGTCATATTCAGTAACTCGTAAATTTTAAAATAAAGTTGGCAACTAAAATATAATGACACTTCGTATTTTTACTATCTTTCCTCTATAATTTTAACTGATTAGTTCGCGATTTGATCAATAAGAGATTTTTAAAGAAATTTTCAAAGTTGTTGACTCAAAATCGCTTAATCAACCGTCAAAATTTAGCACTTTTTCACGAGCTAAAAAAGCGGATTGGTACATGGCTTTGAACACCAAGGCTTGTGTAGTCTGAAAGAGCATTCTTTTTTCTTCAAATTAGCGAAATAAAATTTTTGGGTAAATGAAATCACGAGCGCTGACAAAGCCAAGGAAATGTAAATATTACACTAAAAACGGGCGAAAAAACGTGACCTCTGACCGAAGCACAACCAAATGCGAATTACGGTAGGCGCCAAACCTTTAATTATTCGGTAACTGCTTGAGACAATATTGGTCCGAAATGTGTATAGATTTTTTAAATAAAGCTGAGTTAAAGTATTAAGGGTCAAAAAGTCCACAAAGCGGTAAAAAATACAACAAAAGTCACGAGTAATCTGTTCCGTGTTCTGAATTTTACGCAGCGATTTATGCGATTTAACGAATTAACAATTTTTAATCCAACGATACCCACCTGAGACTGTGTTAGTTTAAGAGTCCATAGAACTTCTCAGACGATTCCTCGGAAAGACCGCCAGAAGGAAATGAATGAAAAATTTGAACTTATAACTGTAACAATTTCACTTGCCGCAACGGCAAAACGAAAACAACTGTCGAACTGCCACAGGCAAACCAGCTTTCAGTGGAGTTATGCAAAGCATGTCACGTCACGTAATTCTGCCCCGCGCATTTGGGAAGGAGGGAAGAAATTCTTCCATACTGTGCGCTAAAACATTTATGAAATAAAACGAGCTTTGGAATGTATCTTTTGCAACTAGTTAAAGAAAAGAATAACTTCTTCCCCTGTTTTTGCTCGATGGGCACTGTGCACTTCTTTTATTTTATCTGCTGTTTATAATGATTATGTTTCAAGCTCAGAACGTGCATCTATAGCTAGCAATTGGTGTGTTCGAATTTATACCGGGTGCTGTAGAAGGATATCAAAGGGTACCAAAGTAGTGGCGGATCCAGGGGGAGGGTCCGGGGGGTCCGGACCCCCCATCAGACCCGATACTTGTTTGAGACTAAAATCCTTACAACGATAGGATTGCATGTCACTGTTTAACTGGCTGAATTTTTTAATGAAACGCGTTTTGTAATTTTCCACTAAATTAAATTCCAGGGATATTAAAAAATGTGATTGTAATTGGGTACCCTCCAATGATCTGTTCGCCTCTGCTCGCAAAGCAGTATTTCCCGCGCCAGTGGCGATTGGCTTTCACAGATTGAGAAACACGTAGTCGTCTCTGCCTTATCAGTGACTAGTGGGAGGGGGTGTGGGGGAAAAGTAATTTGCCCCAAAAAAGTGCAACAGTCCTTTCTGAACCAAAATTTGGGCCTTCTCCCCCCCCCCCCCCCCCCCCCGCTAATAAAAAATTCCTGGATCTCCCCCTGGCAAAGATGTTACTCTGAGTTCGGAGCCAATCAAGGCTTATGCTGGTGCGTGCCAGTAAATCAATTTTTTTTCGAGTTGAGAGGCTCACTTGTAGGACGAAAAACAGTATAATTTTATTTATGTAATATCAGAATTGTCCCTGATCATGTGTATCCTAGAGGAACAAGAGATATATTTGTTGCGAGACTTTCTAATCATTCGGTTTCCTGTGGTTCGTTGAAACATCCCGACTAAAAGCCAACAACAGGGAATAAGCTCTTCGGAAGCCAGTGAACTAGTGGCCACATTCGGATCTCAAAAAAAGATTTGGACAAGTTGAAAGGACAAAATCGAAGGAACTGATCGGCGAAAAGAGAAAAGAAAGCCAGTACAAACAAACGAAAACACATTATATCATTTTTTCCGGTATTAGTCCGTTTGGAACACGAACCTTTGTCGTGGGCTGATACCGTGGAGCCGTTACAAAAATTAATTTAAAACTAAAGTACATAATTATAAAAATAATCGGTGATTACAAAGGTGGTCTAAGGGAAGGTACGTTTTTTCTTGGGGGGGGAGGGTTGGGGAATTTTGGTATTTTTTCCAAAAGAAAGTGTTGGCCCTCCCTCACGTTTTGATTAAAAAACTCCTGACCCCCTACTTTTAGGTGACTGACAAAAGTGTGACCCTCCCCTCACTACCACATGGTATGCTCCATGCCATAGAAACCTCAGAGCATTTTGCTTGTAAACGCAAAATGTTTGAATATGAATAAATCTCGATATTGAATATGTGCGCGCTGAACAAGAAAATACGAACGATCAGTGTGGGATCCCGGCTTTACTTTTTTTATATAGATGAAGTTTGAATATGGAAGTATAAATCTCGAGGAATTAAAAAGTTTTGAACGTAGAAGGGAAAATACATGCGTTTATTTCTCCGACAAGCCAGCATTACCGATTGTTATTAAATTTAAACAGGTTTGTTTGTTTGTTTAGCCTGCAGTGGTTCGTAACAAATATTTTCTGCTGTAGGAAAATAAATTTTCTGCCATATAATTGAAGCATCATTGTTAACTTACCTATCAAGTCAAACATCATCTCTTGTCGGCCGTTCCATGTTCTGCTTCAGAACCCTAGATTGTCAGTTATTACACCAGCGCTAAAATATTAAATTATTAAACCAGCGTATAGCTCAATTTCCGCTATATGAAGTATTACACAAATCCTCTTGTCGTACGATCATTGCACGTTTTCGACTACGGTCAGTATTATGGGTATAGATTCGCAAGGAATCAATCGGGGAAAGTGTTCATGTGGTGAATGCGTGGAGTTTGTGAGAGGCAGTGGAGTACTTTGTGGCTATTGTGAGTGCGTCCCAGTGCGTCACGAGAAAGTGACAGATCCAAATTCCAGCACTACAAGTACTACACAAGATGGGCAAACTACCCAACCAAGAAACAACCTCTGGAATTATTACCAGTGGGATCTTTTTAATTATTTTAATATAATGAATTGTAAAGCGCTTTGGTCAATTAGTGGAGTTAGCGCTATATAAATTATGTTATGTTATATGTTATGTTGAATGATGTCTCACTTGGATGGATCCCAGATCCAAAAGGCGATTATACTCGCTTTTCCAATTCCCTTTTGGCAGAATTCTACCAGTGTTTTTGGGCGACATGTCCATTCAAAGAAAACTTCCGGCTAGAATTTATCAAGGAAAGAAAGCGCCAGTGGAGTATTAAAGAGATTATCGAGAGAGCCAAGAACAAAGTTTCCTATATTACTTCCATAAATCCAGCAGCGGCAGGAAAATTCCTGCATCAGAACTTTCAAGCAAAAGAACACGATTCGATAACAATTTCTTACAACATAGATGCGTTGGTGAAGGCTAAAGGCAAGCTTGAAAGCCTAAATAAAGAGATAACAGAGCAAGACAATGCGCTATTCATGGCTAATGGACTTCGCCTTAAACCAGCGGATAGACAACAGCTGGAACAAGAAACCATACCTGAGTCAAGTACGTCACGATACGGACGGAAAAGGACACGAGTACTCCGAGAAAATTATGTGCCATGGAATAATATACATGTAGAAACCCAGTAACCTTGTAAAACTAGTACCTGCACCGAAATAAAAGAAACAAGTTGAAAAGAAAAAACTTAGTCTGTTAAAGAAAAATGGAAAATAACATCACAAAAATTCCCATTAAAAATTCTGGAAAAGGTGTGTGACCCTCCCCTTGAATAGCTGAAAAAGAGGGTATGGCCCTCCCCCTTTAGTGCTCACTTTCACTGATGACCCTCCCCTCTGAGGCCCCACCCCTCCCCCCTCAAGAAAAAACGTACCTTCCCTAATAAACCTGAACTGACGCAAGTAAGGGGCCAAAAATAACGACCTGGCCCTGGTTGATCAAACGACCGATCATTTTTCTAACGGATACCGTGTGGAACGAAATTTTTGCGGGAGTTTATTTTTGCGGATTGGCGGTTTTTTATGTTTTGTGAGAACTAATTTTTGCGATTAGGACAGACTGGTTTTTCTTGCTGGGGATCAATTTTTGCGATTTCAGAAAGTACGCAGTACCCAGCACTGATAATATTGTCGTTTTTATTGAGTACGTGCAATAGAAATACATATTTTCAAACAATACTAAGTGTGCGTCAGTATTTTTCTGAAAAAAAGAGACCAGTTGTGATTGAACAGACACGATTTCTTGGTACTGTATTCTTCTGTAGTGAATTTAAGTTAGAGCATACGGTATTTCCTCTGGAGTAAGTTGTTGCGGGATAAATTTGTACAGTTCATAGCAAAAATTTGCCAAAACTTTAACTGACAGCCATTGCTAGATTCTATGGCATTTTTTCTCGTTCCTTTTTTTCTAGTTCTGTTTGGTCACATGAACCGTGAAGGCAGCTTTTTAAGTTAAGATAACCATGTTTAGGCTGTTGTGGACATGTCTCATATTATCTCAGTCGTGACAGATGAAACCTTTATTACACTTGGGTTCAAATGTTATTACCGATAGACCTTGGGTGGGTCCAGTTATTACATTTGTGCCTTCCACAAGTTCCACTGACAAGAAATCCGGATCCCTGAAGTCAATTTGGCCTAAGAGGACACCAAACATTTAGCCTCCTTGATGGCATTTTCAGGGGAGTCATATTTTCCCATTTATACCAGTCTGTAAATAAAGCGAAGGTCAAATGAAAAAATTGAGGCTAACGTTGTTGAGATCAAAGATGAAAAAAAAAAATTCCCACTTTTCGTTTGTGGGGATGCTCATCAAGTCCAAGATTATATCGACGGAAGAGGCACCTTTGCCCTGAAGGGAGGGCAAAGATGAAACAGTCCAAAGCTAGATGTATTTTATAAATGTTTTAGGGCACAGCGTGGAAGAATTTCTCCCCTCCTTCCCAAATGCTCGGGACAGAATTACGTGACGTGACAGGCTTTGCATGACTCCACTGAAAGCTGGTTTGCCTGTGGCAGTTCGACAGTTGTTTTCGTTCATTGCCGTGGCGGAAAGTGAAATAGTTACAGTTATAAGTTCAAATTCTTCATTCACTTCCTTCTGGAGGTCTTTCCGAGGAATCGTCTGAGAAGTTCTATGGACTCTTAAACTAACACAGTCTCAGGTGGGTATCGTTAGATTAAAAATTGTTAATTCGTTAAATCGCGTAAATCGCTGCGTAAAATTCAGAACACGGAACAGATTACTCGTGACTTTTGTTGTATTTTTTTTACCGCTTTGTGGACTTTCTGACACTTAATACTTTAACTCAGCTTTATTTAAAAAATCTATACACATTTCGGACCAATATTGTCTCAAGCAGTTACCGAATAATTAAAGGTTTGGCGCCTACCGTAATTCGCATTTGGTTGTGCTTCGGTCAGAGGTCACGTTTTTTCGCCCGTTTTTAGTGTAAAATTTACATTTGCTTGGCTTTGTCAGCGCTCGTGATTTCATTTACCCAAAAATTTTATTTCGCTAATTTGAAGCAAAAAGAATGCTCTTTCAGACTAAACAAGCCTTGGTGTTCAAAGCCATGTACCAATCCGCTTTTTTAGCTCGTGAAAAAGTGCTAAATTTTGACGGTTGATTAAGCGATTTTGAGTCAACAACTTTGAAAATTTCGTTAAAAGTCTCTTGTCGATCAAATCGCGAACTAATCAGTTAAAATTATAGAGGAAAGATAGTAAAAATACGAAGTGTCATTATATTTTAGTTGCCAACTTTATTTTAAAATTTACGAGTTACTGAATATGACTCTAATTTCGCATGATTTTTGCCCATTTTAGGCCTCGGGAAGAAAAAAATTCGTTAAAAAAATATTATTCACTCGATCGTACTTAAACCAACGATTTTGTAACTAGGGCCCATAGGGCTTTATTCTGGCTGAGTTTGAGGCCAGGTCATTTTGTGACTATTTTCACGTCTAGTTGATATTTACGCGGAGCCGCTCTTAACAGAGAAAAATTCTTAAGTGACCTCAATCAACTACCTTGGGCCAATGTTGATTTGTATTCTGATCCCAATGAAATGTGGCATGTATGGAAAGAAATGTTTCTTGGCTGCGTCGATAGACACGCACCACTTAAATCCAAAAGAATTCGGAAAAAACGATCTCCATGGATTACTAGAGAGTTACTGAGCAAAATCCGAAAACGAGATTTCCTTAAAAAGAAGGCAATCTCCTCCAATAACCCGGCTATATGGGATCAATTTAGGTGTGCAAGAAATCAGGCAAATAACGCAATTAAACTCGCAAAAAAACTCTATGTTTCTGACAACCTGGAAGCCAACAAAGGTAATTTGCGCAAAACATGGAATGTTATCAACGAGCTAACTTCACGTAACAGTGGTAAGTCAACGAATATTTTGGAGATCAAGGTAGATGATAAAATAGCAAGTAACCCTTTGGACATTGCGGAAACTATTAACGATCACTTTACAAACGTTGCGCAAGTATTAGCACAAGATATTCCTGTTGTCGATGTTAATCCTGAGTCTTATTTAAAGCCCACTGATCATTCGTTTTCTCTGCAAATTCCGACTGTTGATATTGTTTCTAAAGTTTTGTCGAAAATTGATGAAAAGAAAGCCACCGGTCTTGATATGATTCCGAGTAAATTGTTGAAAATGGCTGCTAATATCGTCGCACCCTCTCTTACCTCAATATTCTCAAAGTCTATTCTCACTGGGATATATCCAAACGATTGGAAAACAGCCAAAGTGACTCCACTTTTTAAAAAGGGTATTAAATCGGACCCTAACAACTACAGGCCGATATCTGTAATCCCTATAATTTCGAAAGTTTTTGAAAGAATTATTTATAATCAACTTTTCCATTATCTAGATGATAATAAATTGCTACTAGGTTGCCAATCAGGGTTCCGTTCTCTACATAGTACGCTCACGGCTTTGCTTGAGGCAACAAATACTTGGTCAGTAAACATCGACAATGGCCTTCTAAATGGCGTTGTCTTTATTGACCTTACTAAGGCATTCGACACCATTGATCATGAGATCATCTTGCGTAAGATGTCATACTTGGGTGTCGATCATGCAGCTATAAAATGGTTCTCGTCGTACTTAAGTGGCCGAACCCAAAGATGTAATGTCAGTGGCAAACTATCATCTGCTCGTACCCTCAGTTGCGGCGTGCCGCAGGGTAGCATATTGGATCCTTTGCTATTTTTAATTTACATTAATGATCTTCCCAACTCCCTGCGGGGCGCCGTACCAAGAATGTTTGCCGATGACACCAACCTTACGTTATCTGCTAAGACGTTAACAGAGCTTAAGCTAGCTCTAACCCCTGAATTAAATAACCTTAGCTGTTGGCTGAAAGCTAACAAGCTCAGTCTAAATGTTGCTAAAACAGAACTAATGATTATTGGATCAAGACAAAGACTATCTGCCCAATGTGACGATGTAGAAATCAGAATTGATGACCAAATTATTAAGAGAGTCGATCGTACCAAATCCTTGGGTCTTACCATAGATGCTCAACTCTCTTGGGGTAAACACGTTGAAGAGATTTGCAAGAAAGTCTCTTCAGCTATAGGCGCCCTAAAACGTGTGCGGCCCTTTATATCCAAAGAAACTGCAATTCAAATTTATAACGCTTTAATTATGCCTCATTTTGATTACTGCAGCCCCGTCTGGGACTGTTTGAGTGGTTACTTGAGTGATAAGCTCCAAAAATTACAGAATCGTGCAGCCAGAGTTATTACTAAATCACCCTTTGATGCGAGCTCAAACCACCTTCTCTCCACCCTCAGCTGGGAGAGGCTATCTCTTCGACGAAAGAAACAAAAAGCCGTAATGATGTATAAAACCATGAATGACCTTGCTCCAGAATACCTGCAAAGTCTTTTCTCTCAGCGTCACTCTGCTTACAACTTAAGAAACTCTGAGGGAAGGCTGACCTTGTCCAAACCAAGCACCAATTATTTGAAACGAAGCTTCTCTTACAGCAGGGCCATGTTATGGAATAACTTGCCCAAAAACTTAAAAAAAAGCTGCATCCGTTGAGCATTTTAAGCGAAATATCAAGAAGGTAGCTGATATATCGGATTCCCACACGGCAATCATGTAAAGCAGTTGTAATTAGTTTTAGTTTTTAACTTAAGCTTAACTGATGATTTCCCGTGTTTAAATAAAGATTTACATACATACATACATACAGTCGCGTGCCCTGTGAAATACCAACGCTAAGCTTTTTTGACGTATAGATAATATTCAACGGAGTCTGTTCAGTTGAATTTCGATTCACTACTTTACTTTTACTGTTTATGTAGAAAAGAACAGAGGGAAACACTTTAGTTTATGACTTTCGCTACTTAAAATCTAAAAACTAGGTCTTGAGTGGCTTTCAGTGCGTGCAGATGGCTTTCGTTTTGGGAGTAGATTATCGAGTGCACTTTTCAGAATTAATTATTCGTTTTCACTGTTACGCAATTAAAACACGGCACAAAAAAATAAATTGGAAACCGTCCAGTAGAAGAAGCCAAGAAAACGAAATGTTATAAAAGACAAATATATAAACAATTTGTCCAAATTTCAAGTATCCGTGGCCCACAGCTCCTGAGTTATTTTCCGAAACATTTCACGCAGCTTCGATTCGTAGAGCTTTGTATGTATGGAGACGCCATTGGCCGCCGGAAATCAACAAAAACGTCCGCCGTTCACTTTTTCTATAAAAGCTCTTCCTTTTCACTCGATAGCTAGCACACATGCGCATAAACACATCTTTTAATAATTGAAATGGTTAACCTGCTGAATCAAGAGGACAGACTTTTTTCAATGAGATTTGGTGTCACTCACTGTGAAAACTCCGAAGTTCAGATTGCTATATTTTCGAAATGAAACATGCTTCGGGGCTAGAAACTTGTACAAAGATTTATTTTCTATTTGTCTTCAACATAGTGTAAATAAGAATTCGTAAAATCTCGCTTTTTTTACTTTGCAACCTGATGACGTTACTGTGAAAACCATCATTCAGAATAGGGAATGGTAGGCATACCGCAGAGATCAATTAGCAGAGAAAGTAAAACTGCACGTTTGTAAAAAGGTCTTCTACTTCAACCTAAAACACAAAGCCATTTCGCTACATTTGTTACATAAAAAATTATCACCTTTAAAAATTAATTAAAACTGATATTCAAACGGAAATTCACAGTTCTTGCGATTGATCAATTATCAACAATTTCTCACTCCAAGGCTTTGTTCTTTACTAAAGAAAATAAATTCAAACTTTCGAAAACAGTTACGAGTACTAGAGCAATCCAAGGATAAGTAAATTTTTTAGTGACACCAATGCGATGCTTGCCTGCCTATTTTATATCAACGAATAACTCCTGCTTTAACACTGAATATGAAAGTAGTTTACGTGCGAAGATAGGACCCCGTTTACACTGGTCCGTGCAGATTTATGACCGGACAAATTTTCTTACCGGTGCAGTCCGTTTACACGGAACCGGACAAAGTTTGTTGCAAATTGCAATATTTTTTAATCTGCCGTCGAAAAATTTGCACGTTTCGCAGGTCCCGTGTAGTCGGATTCATGCAAGCTTCTGTCCGTTGAAAAAATTTTCCGGACCAGTGTAAACAGGTTCTAAATTAATGATGTTTTGAATACTTAAAGATGTGCTTGTTTTAAAATGTTGATTTATACTGTACATTTATAATTGACAACTCCAGAAAATACCATAACATCCCATAATGCTCTTTGTTTGTCACCCCAAAATTTTGCGTAAACATTGTTTTCAGTTTCTCTTGGGGCCATTTTAACTCCCATTAGAAACCGAAGACAATTTTTATGCAAAATTTTGGGTGACAAACAAAGAGCATTATGGTATGTTATGGTATTTTCTGGAGTCGTCAATTGTTGTCCTTGCTGGATGCAAACCTTCACTGGACAAACTACTCGTGTGGCGGAAGAGGATTTGTTGTATGGCGGCCAGATGGTGCTAATTCAACAATGGTTGAAGCCGGTGTAGATCTTCTTGAACAGGCCTGGCATTTTAAAATGCTCTTAAACGCCTTACGGAAATTTTCTAACTTCCAGGCATAAACAAATGGATTCACGCCAGAATTTGCCATAACAAAAACCCACTGAATTTTCCTCGCATACTGAATAAACAAGCAATCACAATTAGTGCAGAAATTTACAATGTAAATGCAAACACAAGAAGGCAAATAAAAAACTAAGAATAATATTAAGTTGACCAAAAGCGTTTTTGTCACTCTCTTTTCCCCCTTCAATTGCTCGCTGCAACGCAAGATTGTTGGCTGGACTGCCATGTAGCTTGTTCCATTGGTGCACCTGACACCGCAAATACTTGAAAATCTTCGAGTTAGTGAATATTAGAACAGTTAAGGTTAGGACAACTGCAGTGTTGGCAAAAACAAAGCGAAACTTGTTGTAGCCGACAACAAAATACACAAGTGTCACAAGAGTTGAGATGATCCAAACCACAACGGAGACAAAGAAAGCTCGCATTGAATTCAGCTTTGATCTGTATAATAGAGGATACTTGATTGCCAAGTAACGTTCCAGTGCCAATGCCGTCAAGCTAAGAAGCGAAGCAGTGCAGGAAATAAAATAGACCAGGTGCATCCAGACACGGAACCGCTGACTTGCTTGTTGGAGTCCAGCCGTAATAGGGTATACTGCTCCCATAGGAGCTGCAAAAAGTCCAACCATCAGATCTGCAAATCCGAGACTGGATACGAAGTAGCTGAATGACGATCGGAGTTCTTTGTGGGGGTCTAGAAATACTGCTAGTACCACCAATAAATTGCCCACAGAAGCAACAACACCTGATAGTAGAGCAAACGATGCTGTCGCAAAGGACAAATACGCCGGCGCTGAAACGTTTACGCACGGATATTGGTTAAGAAGAGACATCGCTTTATAGTTTCTCTCACTTTCTAGCTTTCAAATTGTCGAATGTAAACAGCAGTGCGAAAATCTATGCTGACAATGTTTAACTCAGTTGCAATACGTAAATTGGACACTTTTCATCAAACGAAATCCTCACTCGTAGAAAAAAAGTAATGGGCTGACACTGAGAAGCCAATAACGGTGCTCAGAAGTACGACAGTAAGCTATTGCAGAAATGTACGAATGCACCGCCGTTTTTCTGGAACCTTTCAAGCTGAATATCGTCTGTTAAGAATTCACCGCTGATTATAATTAAAACTTCCTGAAGTAGTTTCCAATTTTGAAATGCCTTAGCCCTGAGGGGAAAAAAAAACGTGTAAACCGGATGAACATTTTTCACGACAGTATTAGCTAGCTGAGCTTCTAAAAATTGTTATTATTACAGAATAGTCTTATCTAAGACAAGAGAGAATGATCTAAGAGAGCGAATCCCCCATACATGACCCTCTTCCCATGAAAATTATTTTCAATCTATTCTTGGTTCTGTGTCATACTGCGTGGTTATTGTAAGGACGTCACCTTATTTGTCGGTTAGAGTGGCGTCATGTAATTTTAAACTTGCTGGGTAATTTATTTCACTGCCGATCACGTACAACAAGCGATATGACGTGCAAACTTGGTATTACTTTCGTCCACGAGTCAAAAGATTGTACGTGGAATAATCTGGCCAGAGTAGCTGATGAAGAGCAAAAAGGTCCTGGCTTGTGAAGGTTCGCCGGAGAACCGACTAAGCAATAAGCGGTTCCGACTCGGCGAAAACTGCTCATGAGGTCTTTGCTTTGCTATATGAACAACCAACATCCTATTGTAAAAAACGACAACTGTCTCTTCCAGCGACATCCACGCACACCCGCAAGCTGTGATACCATCGTTTGGATCCAACCGTGGACACGTAACGAGAAAATAGGTTTAAAGTGGGTTCAAACATGAATGTTTGGCCGCCAAACATTTGAATTTTGTGTGGGCGCTAGACAAATATAGGCACACTGCTCACTACTGAAGAATTGACCGAATCGGAAACTGCGCATCAAAACTCTCTGGCATCCACGTTAGCGACTGTTTAACAGGTTGAAGCGTCTGACCTGATTTGTGTTTGCACAGCGAAATGTTCATCGCAAGTATTAGACGTCAAAAAGAAGTAATGCAGTTTGAAACTCTCAAGAATAATTCTTAAGAGCAAATGTACTGTTTCTGAACGAAAAATGTTCCTGGAAAAAGAGAAAAAATATCTTGCACATTTGCATAAGCAATTGTGGCCAGCCACCTATTAAAGATTTCCGAATTCAATAGTCGTTACTTTATTTAAATGAGGTTACCAGCCGTTAGAAAATCTCAATCTTTAATCTCAAAGTGAAATTTTGACTCCAATACTGCAATCCCTTTGTAAATAAAATCCATTCCTAAATTATGGGCGGAAAGCGCTGATCAAAAACATGTCAACAACAGGAGCCGATTAGTATCGGCTCCTGGCGCTAACTACTGTAATGGCTGTCAAACTTCAAATGTTTGCCGGCGAAACATGTCACGTTCACGTGAAAAGTAGACCGCGCGGGTCACGGAAACAACAGACAAAAATAACCTTCGCAGCACACGCGCAAAATTTAAATAGATTTTAAAAAAATATCATGGGGCACACGGATTCGCTCTCTTAGCTCATTCTCTCTTGTCTAAGAATATTGTATTGACGACTCTGTGACGTTTCATTAAAATTAAATTTTGGTTTCTTTCCCACACATCAAAGTTTTTGTTTTGCTTTACTTTATATTGGTTGTTTAATTGCTAATGTTTGCCTGCCTTTCCATTACGATAAGTAAAAGGTTGTAGATGTCGACAGCAGCATTTGCCCTTCAGCCATAATCATTGTTTAGTACTCTCCGTGTTTTTAATTTAATGTGTTTTTGTTTTCTCTCCAAGGGAGTAATCATTCTCCGATATAATAATGATCGGCCATACAGCGCCGGGGATACATTTTATGAGTTCGAGATGTTAGCGAGGTCCAAGTTTCTCGCATGTATTTAGTTTTCAGTTGTATTAAATCTGTGGCAATGCTCCGAATTACTAATAACTCAGTTGTTTTGTTCAGATCTTTTCGCTCTCAAAGCCAACTGAATTTTCCTCACTCGAAACTATCCTGTTAGAAGTAAACAGCAAGTAGTCGATACGACGCGATCTATATCTCAAACGAGTACTTGGTTGGAAAAAAAAGGGATAATGATCTTTTTTCCATCATTGAATTTTACCACGAAGAGTAATCACAAACGTTTGAAAGCAGGGACAATATATATTATTTTCGTTTGTCAGGACTGGCCTGTCGGACCTTTGCCCGACCAGTCAGTTTGAGAATGAAACAGGCTGTTTTTCCAAAAGTTTTTTCCTGAAAAACCATCTCCTTCGTATCAGGGTATGACTAATCTGGCTGGAGAGTTTTGATTAAAAGGGAAATTCTCATTGCGACGAGAATGGTCTCGCAGGTCAGTTCTGACGAATGGAAAGCGCCCTTAGCTAAGACGGATTAGTTTCGATAGAAATTGTGGTATCGCTTCCAACGTCGGGAAGTGAAACAAATTCCCTCATATACTTCGATTCAAAATTTTTGTAAATCATCCCTCGCGAAGTGAGGCCGGAGGCCTCTTGAAGCCGGTTACAATTAGCTCCCAACCCCCCATCGGACCAAAACACCTTTAGTTTAGACAAGCATTCCTTATCGCTTCGGTTTTTCCTCGTACTGCAGATATTGTTGGTTTTCACATGACGTCACTAAACTTCAAACTACAAAACTATCGATCCTACTGAGATTTTACCTTCATGGTGTATTGGAACAGCTGAAAACTAATTTTAAAACAAATTTTCGCTTCAAAAGGGTTCTTGGTTTTGTAATAGAGTGCGCTTCAATTTCTAAGCTTTTGCGTGACGCAACATCTAAATGATGGCCGAGAGAGCTGTCATTTAGGTTAAAAAAGTGACATTTTTCGAGGAATTTTGCTATCTAAACAGTTCAAGTATTAGAAAAACTCGGTAACAGATGTTTCTGTTGGTTTCCGTCCGCTGTTGGAGCTAATCCGGATGAGCTCCAGCATGGCGTCTCCATACAAAGCTCTATACATTTGGGTAAAACATTCCCTCGGATATCTCGTACGAATTATTCCTTCGACCCAAATCTTGGCGAGGGTCTTTGTATATTTACCTCCTTTCATTTCCCAGATTCTGGACTTTATCTGTCGAATGGTTTTGATTTTTATTTTGATCTATTTTAAATGGCGTGACACTGGAAACCAGCAACATAATGTGGATGCAATAAGGAATACTACGTTGTATAAGCAAATCATAAAGTGCCCAAGGGGTGTTAGGCTGATGGCAACAACTGCTAGCCCGTGAGGTCAAGGTTATAATTTTGTCGCGAGTGGAACATGCGTGGATCGCATAGCGAGGCAGAAACACGAGTTGCATGGTGAGTGGCGGTGTTTCTAACCAAGTTTCGCAAAGGTATGCGAGACAAGTATTTCTACTGATAAATAATATTTTCTGCACGATTTGTTTCGCGATATTCTCCAATTCAGGTAACGGCATGAAAACACATGCAATATCAAGAAAAAACAAATACGCCAGTGGAAACCGCCAGATGGTATCAACAGCCTTAATGTGAAAGAAGATAGTATCAAGTCTTTTACACGACGTTCATTTTTGGGCCGGCACTCCTAAATTTTGGCACGCGGGCCGTAAATCTAGGGCACAGCCTGCGTCATTTACACGACAAAAATAAGTTGGATTTGTTTCAATGTTGATTTCGGGCAGGCACCCCTGAACTAGGAAAGGCACTCTTAAAAAAGTGAGCCGCCGGGCATTTTTAAAGCGGCTCCCGAGGCCTTGACATAAGATTCCCGCCAAAAGTCACCCACTCTTAGCGGTCAGCAAAGGATCAGCGTAGTTATTCGCGGGTTGTACAAAACATTGAAGTCGAAGAACTAAAAAAATGGCAATTTTATGGATTTTAAGCTCACGAAAAAGAAAACAAAACGAAGGAAACGAAACAAGGTCATCATCTAAACAATTTTTAAGGTAATTAAATGCTGACAATACGGCCTTTTGAAGGCTATTTTGAGCTGCTTAATCATCATCGACTGAGAGAGGTTTGGGCACATCCTTGCTCTTTTGCATGGTTTGCATGACATGGATGAAGTAAGATTAACTTGTGATTATAAAACTTCATAGAAACCCGCCGAACTTTTGAATGTTCCCGAAGATATTGCTAGTCAGAATACACCTATGATGCGAAAGGCCGTTACTCCAAATTGTCGACTAGCGATAACATTGTATTATCTCGCATCCTTATACGGATATAGAACTATTGCAAATTTTATATTTGGGGTGTCTTCTTCGTTTGTGTGTACTCGTATCCATGGCGTTCGTGAATCGAGAAGAGCGGCGTCAGTGATCGGTGATCCCACCCCGCAAAATATTTTTTCGGCACACGGGCCACCTTTTAGGCAGGCCAGGACCACCTCGGGAGGTGGTTCTGCCCCACCTGATTTTTTCGGACCGCGTGTCAAAAAATTTGCATCTACACGGCAAAAAATCAGGTGGGCCGTCCCCAAAGTAACGGTCCGCGTGACCATCTTTAGGAGTGCCGCACCCAAAATGAATGACGTGTGAATGGGGCTTCAGACACGTATTGTAATCCTTGTTAAGAACCTCTTGCTGAAACAACATATTGATGATATAATACAATAATACAACTCTCAATACAACAGCGGAAAACAACGAATCTAAGAAACGATTAAATGTACAACAGGAAAGTAATACTATGGTCGCTGGACGTTTCGTAGACACGATGACCTTGGAGGAGAACGAAGAACATCCTACGAAAAACAGCAAAAGGAAAACACTTACCTACTCCAGCGAGGGGAGAACTCTACGAAACTATGTCCTACGGCTTGACTAGTGAACGCGGCAACTGGAACTGTACTAATGCGTAGAAACGCTACGTGCAGGCGTATTTATATCGCGCTGAACACAAACAGCTCGCATCCCGTTATTAGAAATACCATTGGACAACTATAGCTAGGTAAGCTACAAAACAGTGAAATCTTCCTTTTGGCAATACGCCTGTTTGTAAAACATTACTATAATCGCTTTACTGCAAAATACATACGCGTTCTGTTAATACAATAGGAGGAAACAAATGGAGAGTTTCGCGGTTAACTACAGCAATGGCGGCAAATTAAAGCGAGCAAAAGTCAATTGATTTCTTTCCTGCTTAGGGGTGTAACGGCGGAGAAATCACAGAGCTAGATAAAACACGGCTAACCACAAAGTAGAACTAAAGAAACGCGTACCGTGGGAAAACGATAAACGGAACCGCAAAAATAATACCGAAAAGAAAATGCTTTGTGAGCTATTATCGGTTACATTTCTCCCCTGCTTAGGTCGTCGTCCTCGACAGACCACAATAATGCTTATTTAAACTAACAAACTTGTTTTACCAAAAGTTATATTGCTAAGAACCAAAATAACAGAATGAAATATACTGGAAAGTGTTTAACAGTCAATGTCACTGAGTTATTTACTGTTGATCTTGGAGCTCTATGGGGATTAGAATGTTGTCCTGCTGTCGTCTGGGTTGAGCGTCTCAGGGTTGTCTCTTCAGGGGGCTCTGGGGCTGAGTGTTCCACATGAACTGGTTCTACGGGGGTCTCTGCAACTGGGGGTACTGGAACGGCCGGTTCAACAGCCTCAGGTTCTGCATAGGGCGCTGGGTCTCCTGGGGTCGCTTCAATGGGCATTTCTGGAACTGGGGGCTCACTGGTTTCTGATTCTTCCGGGGGGGTCACAGGCTCACAGGGTTCTGTAGGTGCTGTTTCTCAATACAGGATGGGGGCGTCTCCTCATCACGATTATCTCTTCTTCATCATCTTGGGGTTCAGTGGGCACTCTGTTCTGTCTCGCTCTTGGGGGAATCAAATGTGTCTGCACGATGGGGATGGTGTCAAAGCATGGCTGTACCTGCCTATGACATGGTCTCATCAGGGTCCTATACACTCTCTTGCTGGGTCCATCTCCATGGGCTGGAGCAACTGCATAAACAGCTCCTGTAGGTCCTGGCGTCTCTTGAACTTTGTACAACGTGGGATTCCAAGGATCCTGTATCTTGTTTCTGCCTCGAGGATGGCTGCGTAGGTAGACAAACTGGCCTTTTTCAATTGGCTGGTCATTGGTACTCTTGTCGCTGTTGGCTTTGCGAGCATCTGCTTGTTGTCTGAGGTGCTCCCCTGCTTTGAGGTAAGCATCTGGTAAGCGGTCTCGGTGGGAGGTTAGCCAGTCTGTTTCAGGTGGATCCTTTTCGTTTGCTCCAAGCATTAGGTCTAGCGGTAAGCGGGGGTTACGGCCGAACACCAGGTAATATGGAGAGTAGCTGGTGGATGCATGTGGGACCACGTTATAGGCATAAAGAAGTTCTGGGAGGTACTCTGGCCACTTTCTCTTCTTTTCTTGTGGTAGTGAACGCAGCAGGTTGTTCATGGTTCTGTTAAATCTTTCACATTGGGCATTGCCTTGTGGATGATAAGGAGTGGTACGCGATTTCTTAATGTCGCACAGCTTACAGAGTTCGGTGATCACTGCATTCTCAAAACTTCTTCCTTGATCGGAGTGGATTCTCAGAGGGGCACCATACTTAAAAAGACATTCCTTAAGGAGTACTTTAGCTGTGGTGTTCGCCCGCTGGTCTCTGGTAGGAACTGCGTGTGTGAACTTTGTGAAAACATCTGTCATTACCAACACGTTCTCCCTACTATCTGTGGCTGGCTCCAACAGTGTGAAGTCAATCGCAAGAACTTCTCGGGGTCTAGGAGGTGTCCCAATCTAACACGTGGTAATGGTTCTTTAGACAAGGTACATCTTTCACATTTCTTTATCCATGCTTGTACATCGCTATGTATTCCTGGGCAGTAGCAACGGTCTCTAATCAGATGTAATGTTCGCTCTGACCCTTGGTGGCCCATACCATCATGTAGGCTGGTGAGTACTGTCTCTTTAATTTTCTGGGGAAAGATCAACTGTTTTCGTTGGCCGCAATGGGGATCTCGAATGACTCGATACAGTAGGCCATGTTCCTCTTCAACCTTGTCCCATTGGTTGAGCACTGTATAGCATCTCGTGTTTCTCCTCTTCTTTCTTGGGGGGGGGGGGGGGGTTGCGGTTGTTTTGTCTGTAGTAGTGGAGGCGACTAATGACGGGGTCTGCAATCTGCATGTCTCGGAACTCAGCTGGGCTGTGAGAGGGTAGGCTGGTGAATGTTGTCTCTAGGATACTTGTGCTCAGTTGTTTTTGGGAGGTGTAGGTCGTCACCAACTCTCTTAGTTCGACTGGAACAGGGGTGGATTGCGTGACGCTTATGTTTTCCAACTGAATCTCAGCTAAATCGTCAGCATGTCGGATTTCCTTTTCATGATTTCCACGTGCTACTCTTAAAAGTGCATCTGCGTTTCCATTAGCTCTTCCAGGGCGGTACTTCATCTTAAAGTTAAACAAGGCTAGTTCAGCTGCCCATCTCTGTTCCATTGCTCCTAACTTGGCTGACTGAGGGTGACTTAGGGGGTTGTTGTCTGTGTACACCACGAATTCTGTTCCTAACAGGTAACTTCTGAACTTCTCTGTGACAGCCCACTTCAGCGCTAGTAACTATAAGAACTATAATTCTGCATGTTTTTCTCTGGGGGTCGAAGCCGACGACTTGCATAAGCGATGACTCTACGTCTACCATCTTGTTCCTGGGATAGCACAGCTCCTAGTCCGTCATGGCTAGCATCTGTCTCCACAATAAAAGGCTTGGTGTAATCTACGTAACCAAGTACTGGTGCAGTTGTGAGCTTCTCACGCAGGGTGTCAAATGTTTTTTGGCACTCTTGGTTCTATTTCTCTTTGAAGGGGCACAACAGGTTCTTGTTAACTTTGAGTTCATGAAGTGAATTGTTCACTAGCTGGTGAAGGGTTGCTGCTATCTTGGCAAAGCTTTCAATGAATCTTCGATAGTAACTTGCGAAGCCTAAGAAGGTTCTGAGTTCCTTAACAGTTTGGGGAACTGGCCACTCTTGTACGACTGCTATCTTCTGGGGGTCTGGGGCGATACCAGCACCAGATACTTCGTGCCCCAGGTAGGTTACTCTTCTACGCAGGAAGGTACACTTTGCCAACTTCAATTTCAGACCATGTTTTCTCAGGCGTTTAAAAACCATTTTTAGTCTCTCAAGGTGCTCTTCGAAGGTTTTCGAGAAGATCAGGATGTCATCCAGGTAAACAAGCAAAGTCTGGAAGATCTGCTCATTTAGGCAAGCTTGCATAAGCCGAGCAAAAGACGCAGGCGCGTTACAGAGTCCAAAAGGCATTCCGTTGTACTCAAACAGACCAAAGGGGGTTGTGAATGCAGTCTTCGCATTGTCTCCTTCAGTTACGCCTATCTGGTTGAACCCACTTGCCAAATCCAGGGTAGAAAACCAGCTTGCTCCCTGCAGTGCATCGAACGATTCTTCGATCCGCGGTAAGGGATAAGCATATTTAAACGTTTTTGCGTTTACCTTTCTGTAATCCACATACATGCGGAGGCTACCATTCTTCTTCCGTACAAGTACTATTGGGGAGGAATAGGGGCTGTGGCTCTCTCGGATTATGCCTTGACTTAGGAGTTTCTGAATGTGTTCTTTTGCTTCTTGGTACTGTCCGAGTGGTATTCTTCGGAAAGGCTGATTTACAGGGATGTCATCTGAGGTGAATATCTTGTGCTTTACTCTTTCGGTGTAGCCTAGTTCATCATCCTCAGTAACAAACAAGTCCTTGTACTTGGCCAGGAGCTCATCACGTTTTACTTGCAGCTCAGGGGTGCAATGCATGTCTTCAGGGGGAATGGGTGTAGACTTCGGGGAATCTTCTTTCTTGGGGGATTCTTAGGGCTTGGGTCGCATGACTACTTCTCTGGCAGAGACTTGTGTGAAGGCAACTGCCTGGTTATCATCCTGGACACCTACTACTGCATGCATTATACCAATTCTCTCACGGGAGCGAAGCCAAACATCTTCTTGTGCTATGTTAGCAACTTTTACTTTGACACATCCACGACTGAATGATGAGAGGGTGCTCATGATTACCAGTCCATGACATGACAGATTTTTAACCAGTCTCTTGGTTCATTCTTTGTATAATGTTCATTCCAATCAGACCTGGCACAACTTCTTTACAGGCTCTTGATTGGGGATCAGGGGATTCTCATAACACGAGGACACCTCTCTTAGGGATGGTTACACCTTGTTCTTCAAAGTCTAGTTCCAGCTAACCATTGTATGGTATTTCCAGTCCATTAGCAGCTGTATGGGTAAGCCATTGGTTCGTGTCAAGCAGTTCGCTTCTTCTAGGGCGGAAGTGCTTATTAAAGAAACTCTCAGTGATGGTGGAGACTTGTGATCCAGAGTCAAGAAGACAGCGTACATGTACTACCCCCAGCTTCACAGTAGTGACTGGACAACTTCCAACTGCTCTCTCATAGACAATTCCAGGTAACTGCGGAGTACAAGGTGAGCCAGGACTGTTACCTTCTGCTGCCTGCCTCTCAGCTGCAGGTGGGGGGGGGGGGGGGGGGACTAGTTTGACGGGTCATGTGGAGGCCTGAGAGTGAGGTTCCGGAAGGGCGGGGGTCTACTTCTTGCTGTGCAATTTCGGGCAAACTGTCCTGGGGCTCCGCACTGATAACACCTGTCACCACCTACGTCAGGTCTGGGCTGTCGCTGCTGAAACTGGGGCTAAGGCTGTACATTCTGTCCTCTGTTGGTGGACACTGTGTTCAACTTCTTGAGAATGGCTGCTAGATCTTCAATAGCCTTTTGCTGGCCTTGCAGGGTTTTAATCATCTCATTCATGGCTGATTCGAGGGAAGAGGGCTTAGTGGAGGTACTGGTCTCATGCGACGAAGCCACCCTTTGGCGTGGTCAACAGGACTTCTCGTCTTCTTTAGCCCAGCGAATAGCTTCCTCTCTGGTGTCTGGAAAGGAAACTTCCGGGTGCGTTCTGATAAATTTCTTAAGTTCCTTTCGAAGGAGGGGATATCTCTAACATTTTTGGCAAAGTGGTCTCGAAGAGCCGCGTCTTGGCCACTTGATTTGGTCACACTTTTCTTCTCTATCTTAGCTTGCAGTTCTCTTAGCGCTTGGGAGAATGCACGAAGGGTTTCGCCTTCCCTCTGTCGGCGGTCATAAAAGGCTTTTAAGAGCTGGGGAACAGAACGATTCTCACCAAAAGACTCTTGAAAGAGGTCGAAGATCTTATCCGAATTCTTAAGGTCACTTTTAGGGTAAACTTTCATTTCTTCTTTGGCAGGGCCCTCTAGGTATGAGAGTATGAAATTCGCCTGCTCTGGGAAGGGGAGTCCTCTTAAAGTGATTGCGCTTTTCGCATTATCAATGAAATCCTCTATGGACAGTTCATTATCTTCATGTCTTCCACTAAACTTCCTCAATTTTTGTTCATTGGGGATCACCACTCACTCCTTTTCTTGGGGTTGGGATGGGGTTGGAGCTCCTGGGGATTCCTTGGCTTGGAGGGTTTTCAAGAGTTCGTATGCCTAGTTGTGTTCTTCCTGTACTTTTGGAGCTTCTGTTTGAGTTCCTCCACCTCACCCTCCATATGGGACGTGACCTCTATTGCCCTTTTCTACTCCTAGTGCTTTATTGTATTTCCAAGATTTTGGAAGCCAAATAATATTCGCTACCCCACTCCTGGTAACAAAATGTGACCGAGCCGCGCGAGTAGGGGTGGTAGCGAATGGCCACCAACGAAAGACAAAATGCGTACAAAACAAACAAGAATTCTAATGGCCAATTAGCGGAAAAGAAATACAATAAAAACAAATACTAGGAAAACGAATAAAGGAACAAAAAGGGAAAGAAAGGGCCGATGAAAAGGGCAATAGCGCTAAAAGGAAACAACGACGCTAAAAATTACTAAGACGGTTAAAAAATACACGCTAAGAAAATAAAACTACACTAAAATGTCAAAAGTAAACAAAACACGCTAAGAAACATGATAGGTCACGAAAGAAGAACAAGCGTGACAAATAGTACGTGTCTCTTGTCAAGAGTCCTATGATACGAACACAAGAAAACACAAGCTAAACGAGGTCAAACTGAAAGGTTGTGATCTACGATCTCGCACAAAACGGTGGCAAAATTAAGAGAAAAAACTAAGCTAAAAAAATAACAACGGATAAGAAACTAAAAGACAATGACTTCAGAACGAAAGCGCTCAATACAACAGCGGAAAACAACAAATCTAAGAAACGATTAAATCTACAACAGGAAAGTAATACTACGGTCGCTGGACGTTTCGTAGACACGATGACCTCGGAGGAGAACAAAGAACATCCTACGAAAAACAGCAAAAGGAAAACACTTACCCACTCCAGCGAGGGGAGAACTCTACGAAACTATGTCCTACGGCTTGACTAGTGAACGCGGCAACTGGAACTGTACTAATGCGTAGAAACGCTACGTGCAGGCGTATTTATACCGGGCTGAACACAAACAGCTCGCATCCCGTTATTAGAAATACGATTGGACAACTATAGCTACGTAAGCTTCAAAACAGTGCAATCTTCCTTTTGGCAATACGTCTGTTTGTAAAACATTGCTATAATCACTTTACTGCAAAATACATACGTGTTCTGTTAATACAATAGGAGGAAACGAATGGAGAGTTTTGGGGTAAACTACAGCAATGGCGGCAAATTAAAGCAAATTTAACTCAATTAATTTCTTTCCTGTTTAAGGGTGTAACGGCGGAAAAATGACAGAGCTAGATAAAACACGGCTAACCACAAAGCAGAACTAAAGAAACGCGTACCGTGGGAAAACGATAAACCGAATCGCAAAAATAATACCGAAAAGAAAATGCTTTGGGAGCTGGTTATCGAGCTCGGTTACATCAGCATACGCCTTTCTCAGCTTCATGTTAAAGATCTAGAACAATTTACTCCCATTATACTCGGGGCACCCAACGAGAACATAGTTCAAAACCACTTAAGCGTAGCACTGTTAAACGTATTTTAGTATTTAAACGGTAGATATAGGCATATTTTTATCCGCTAAAATTTTTTCATGTGTTCGGATTTCCTAGCTGAAAGTCTAGTGGTCCGAGAATTATAGGGATCAAAACTTGCCTTTTCGAAAATTTCAGCCAGAAAAAAGGCTCCCGAATTTGAAGGTGACCTTTTTAGTGTAGAAATCCGTTAAAATGGGCACTTATACCATTTTTCAGATGTTCGAAAATTCTAGGAGAGGCAGGCAAGCAAGAAATTTTACAACAAATGTTCCGAAAATTCTAGATTTTAAATCGTCTTCCGAACAGATGTGTAAGTGTTTTGACCATGGCGTTCATTACTGCTCAAAACATTTTGAGCACATTTTTGACTTTCTGACACCATTTTCACGTCCAGGGGGTCAAATTCTCCTGTCAGGTATCACGTCGTAAGATTTACGACGTAAACCTTGTACTCGCATTGTTACGTCGTATAATATACCAACGTCTATTTTACGGCGAGAAATCGATTATCCTTCAGTGTTCTTTGAAGGTCGTCCTAAAGTCTTCAAATATATCACGACGTCACATTTACGACGTGATTATATTTAGCATGACACGTTACGTCGTAATCATAACATCTACTTGAAATTACGACGTAAACGAGGTTCGCGCTACCACGTAAAATAAATTCTAGCTACACGTTACGTGGAGGATATTTACGGCGTAAAAGCAAGGTACGTTGTAATTAATCCATTCGTCAAGTTGTCAATCAAATAGGTTTTACGTCGTAACTTTTACGACGTAAAATTTGTCTGCTTTTTAAGTTGTCAATCAAATGTAATTTTACGATGTAAAAGTAAAAAAAGTTAACTTGTCAATCAAAAAAGGTTCGCAATGTTTAATAAGTTAACTTCAAAGTCTTAATAGATTACCATCTACAATGTTCAATAAGTTAACTTCAAAATCTTAATAGATTACCATTTAATAAGTTAACTTCAAAGTCTTAATAGATTAACGTTTACAATGTTTAATAAGTTAATAGATTACCATTTACAATGTTAATTAAGTAATCTTCAACTCTTAATAGGTTACTTAATTGACTTCAGTCTTGATAAGTTTTATAATAACTAATATTAATATGTTAATTTCAACGCCTAGATTTTACACTTTTCAACATTAAATGAATTAACTATAAAGGCTCAATCGGTTATTAGCGTTACGAGTCATGCAAAGAGTTAATATTGGTCAAACGTTTTCATGCCTGATATAAGAAAATTTGTATTTCCACCTCTGTCCTATATTTATTACTAAAAGAACGCAACCGCTGGTTTTCCGATTAATAGCTTGTCAATTTCATTAAAATGAATATTTATTCGAAATTCAAATATTGCCAACAAAGATCCAATTATAATGATCTATTTTTACTTAATGAAAGATGTCCCCCTTCTAGCAATATTTAAAATTATCACAACCTCTTGTAACTTTACGCAAAAAAAAAAAAAAAAAAACACGCCCAACCAACAAACAAGTAAACCTTGCTCCCTCCCTACACCCCCAAATTAGGTCAATATACACTATTCAAGCACTGACAGAGAAAACAAAATCTAAAACATTTATCTGTGCTAAAATATAGTGTAGAAAGGTAGGGCTAATTGCTCACTATCAACTATCAACATTCTAATAATTAATTTTTTAAACCATTACGTGAAGTAAGTTGACATTCTCGATATCATCTTTTCTTCACTCTTTCACTCTATGTGAAGTTAGCGCAAAAGCAAATTGATTATAAGATTAGGCAAGGGCTGTTTTTTATCATCAAACAATGCGGTAACACGACTTTTCTGAGGCTTTTCTTTTGCATGAAAACTTGGTGCTCTTCCTGCCTCAAGCTACTAAACGTGGCGACGATGATTTTATCTTGCCACCATAGGGAGTCACTAACGTGGCTGCTGAACACATCTGAGTTTCTCACATATGAAAAAAAAAAATCTCTCAAAGTTCTAACTGTAGCCATTCGTTTATGATTCCCTATTCGAGTTGCTAGGGAAGTCTTACTGATTCATTGAAGCGGAAACTAGCCACCAATATCAATTCACTTGGAAGTAGAACGCACCCGCTTGAGTTAACGATTACTTTGATGATTACAGGGCTGTTTAATCTATCAATAATGATATGCCATCATTTAAAACGAGATACAAAGGTCTCTGTTTAAGATGTCCTTTTTGAGCTGTTCGAAGACGAATGGAGAGGTTAAGCCTTCTATGACGGCTGATTTTCTTGGGACACTTCCTGCTTTACGGACACCCGCTTAGTACGGACACCTCATTATTACGGACAGTTTGCTTTTTCCATTGGGAGAGGAAAGCCCTTATATGGACACTTTCTATGACCCCCTCAGGGCCCATATTAAAGTGGTTCGACTGTACAGAGAATGCTAAATTTACGACATCAGCCTGATTGAAATCAATAAATTTTAATAAAATCTCTGATTACTTTCTACTTTTACTGTTGCTTTTGTCAACGAGCTTTGCCGATGGAGTTGCTAGGAACCTTCTACCATGTCAGTCAAACAATATTAGTTAATTCTAAAACAGAACATAAGAATTTAAGACCTGATTTCAATTAATTAAAGACCACTTTGATGATTTTGGCACTGAATTTGGTCAGTTGATAATCCTACGGTAACACGACCTTTCTGAAGCCTTTCCTTTGCTAATATTTCCATGAAAACCTGATGCTCTTATATAGCTTCGCTCAAATTATTTCAAAAGTGGCGACTTTGGTTTTCTCTTTCCACTCTCAAGTGTGTATAATGTGGCTCAGTGCTGACCAAATCTGAGCTGCTCCCATATGAAAAAAAAATGACTCTGAATACTTATTGTTACGACTGTGGCCATTTGTTTATAAATTTTTCCTTTTTTGAGTTGCTAGGGGAGTTTTACTGTTTCATCATGAATCGGAAAAATGCACCAATGCCAATTCTTGAAACAGAGCTCACCGACATTTTAGCTAACGATCACTTTGATGATTGGTACTGGGCTGCTTTGAATCTACCAATTTGCAATCATGTAAAGAAGGAAGAAAAAGCTCTCTGTTTAGCTGTCGTTTTCGATGAGCTGTTCGGAGGAGGTAGCCTTTTATGATGGTTTGAGGCAGAGGCTGATTTGCTGCGGACATCTTTTTGTAAATATTTTGACTGTCATTGTGGTTTGGCATCTTTGTTTGCCCTTTAATAAATGCGTCACGCCGACATGGTTAGCACTTTCTCATAGAGAGAAAAAAAATCTTGAAGAATGCTAAAATTCAAAACATGTGTGATTTAAATCAATGAACTAAAAAAATCCCTAATTACTTTCTGTTTTTACTGTTATTTCTGTTAACAAGTTTTGCCGATGGACTTCCTATAAAAGGTGTAATCTCTCAGTCAACCATATCAATTCATTCTAACATAGGAAGGCTACGTCACTTTCATAATTTCGGGAATGTTTTGAATCTAGCAATGTGTTCAGTTGATAATCCTAAAATTTCCCTTTGAGAGGGTGGATATAGCTAGATATATCGAAACCTGGTAGTAGAAATTTTAGGGTTTAGTAGAGCTTACGCAAACTGAAGATTTTCCGCCTTTGAATTTATAACCACTTTTAAGTTGTTTGTTTGCATCATAACATACTCAGCACAAGTAGCCCTTACTGACCGGGGAAAAGAAATGCCAACTGCTAAGAGTAAAATTCAATTCAATTTCTTTATTCAAATAAACTGAAAAAGAAAATCGACCATGACTGATAAAATTGTTTCTTTAGAAAATTTGCCTGTGGAGTTGGTAGCGTACTTTTACTGTCTCTCACTGAAGTGGAAACTTCCTCCATTTTAGAAAAGTAAATAACAAAGTTTTATAACAGACGAACTGACTACTGGCAAAAACATCTATTTGGGCCGGTTAAAAAAAAACAGAGGTTAAACGGTGTTTTAACATAAATTGGCGCCTTAATTATTTTCAACTTCATGCCTATCATGATTAGTGATGTAAGCTAAGTAAATGTTTTCTGGTGCGCTAGTATTAATTCACTACAATAGATTAGTTGTCCCGCATTGACGGGAGCAGCCATTTCTTCATCATCATTGGAGTCAAGTAAAATGCTATCTGTTTGTGGGCAAAGAATAATTAATTGGGTACTTGTCCGGCCAACTATAGCCTTGACGCAGTTACAGCCCTCAACTCAAAATAAGCCACTTATAAATAGGTTTCTGAAATACACTTATTTTTTCTACTGTTATCTAAGCTACTCACTTTGTTTAAGTAACTGACCCCTCAAGTCTTCATGCAATTTTGTCTTAGCTGATATCACCAGTTCTAATCAAAACCCTCATACAGTGATAAACTGGCACAATTACCTGAACTGAACACGTATCTTCTTTGTAGCGAAATGACAAGCAGACCCTGAAGCAAAAGATATTAAGTATTCACTGCTTTTTACTCTTCCATCAATCAAAATTAAAACGACCAATAATATCGACCAATAAGAAACAATGGATTAAAATCTACCAATCATTTATCACTGTTCCGTCAATCATTGTAGCGGTTCTTTTAGAAAATGAATCTCTTTAGACTCGCTTGTCTTGGTAAGACCTTAAACCTACAGGTTTTACTTGACTGCTGCCAAAATTTTTTCCTTCTTTCATTTGGTTTTGTTATTTTAATACGTTATGAGAAGTAAGAAAACAGTATGCTTAAATTTCCTTATGGATCAATTGGTTAAAGGCATAAAGCAAAGCGTACAGTGGTTTGCAGTGGTATGCAGTTAAGTACAATTATGGGTCATAGGTTCCATAGCCTGGGGCTTTTGGAGCCATTCAGGTGCGCTTTTATTACGAACTGCCAAGAATGAAGGTTATATTGACGGATAATGCCACTGACTATACTTAGGAAAATGTTTCCATTTTCCTTTGGAAGCGAGAAAGTCTTGAGAATACATCTTTAGAAAGAGATATGTTGGTTTAGCTGGATTTTTGCATGTTTGACTTACTTCTGTCAAGGAGTGTTTTGTGATAGAAGTCATATACAGCACTACACAAATCACATACGAAAAAATGAAATGTAGAAATATGAAAACGGAAACTGTAAGTTTTAGTCTAGTTGCAATTAAGTTTCCATTTGGTCTTCAAAATTATTGAAAAAAAACTTCTTAATACTTTTAAGATTTATTCTCCTTTTGGATGCGGTCAGAGTACAAGAAGGTGCCTGCTTTCACCATCGGTTTTGTGCTTCTCGTAGAAGTAGAGCCTCCATGGATTTATTTTTACAGTAAAAACAGGTCAAGCTTACCCCCCCCCCCCCCCCCCCAAGATTCTATTAATGAATTGATTATTTGAAAAATGAAATCCGTTAGTCGTTCCCGTAACTAGTGTCAAATTCAAATAGGAATTACTGCATGCGTAATGAGCAGTGAATAATTTACGAGAACTTGTCTGTATTTGGTCAGATTGAAAATCTTTGAATGAATTAAAATTCTTAGAAGACATTTACATCAATTTCAGGGAAACAGAGCTGGTAAAAATTTCGTAACTGAATCGCGTGTGAATTCACGGCTCATTACGCATGCAAGAATGTAGCGATGAATCTGAAATCTACAACTGCCAACCGACTCAACTTTCGAATAATAAATTCACTAATGGAATTTTAGGGGGTACGCTTGACCTGGCTTGACTGTAATGGTATTTAATAGTTACGCGGTTGTTTGGTTGTATTGTTAACAACACGGCACGATAAGGGGTAAAACAAAAGTTGTAGAGTGTTAGGGATTAAATTTTTAATTCTTAGATCAATCCAAAAAATAATCAATAAAAAATCAATAAAAAAATCAATAAAACATCAATAAAAAAATAATTTTCGATGTTAACTGAGCCGTTTCAGGGTCATAAACATTGCCTGTGAAGTTGCTAAGGAAGTTTTACTCCCTCATTGAAGTGGCAAAGTCAAAGTTTTTAAAAACCTGAAGCGACCAACTTGCGGCGAAGACATCTTAAATCGGTTATTAAGGCAGAGCCCAGTCGGTGTTTGACAAAATCGCATTTTTACGACAAAACGTTGATTAATTTGTTATCTGTAATAGTAGCAAGTTCATCCAGTAAAGAAATGTCACGATCGTCTATTATAGTCTCAATCTAAAAATACCTTTTACGAATTGTTTTTGAAACACGACAATGAAATCTGTGCCTTTACTTCGGTGCTAACGCTTATAGTTTACGACTCATCCACGTGAACTCAGCTTTGGACAAAATCTTAAAAGGTCGGCTTTTGCCATGAGATTTTAGTTGAATTTTTCAGCCCGGCTGCGCTCTTCTTTGCACTAACCTGTATTTACTGAATCTGCTTGTTTGCTTCGTAACTTGGCACGATTAGCACTTTCTCAGGAGGAAAAGAAATGTTTTCGAATGTTGGGCTAACTTAAATTCATTATGTATTCAAATAAACTGAGAAATAAAGTTATAAGTGAGTTGTTTTTTTTTTTTTTTTAGAAAATTGGCCTAAGGAATGGCTATGGAAAAAATCTCTTTGAAACTAAGTATAATTATAAATTTGAAGAGACAGACTTCTCGCAGACATTTTGGGCCGGTTATACAGAGCTTCGAT
>OZ037992.1:11968452-12063452 GCA_964035705.1 Porites rus | reverse complement strand
CTGTAAAATAGAGGATATGTAATAGCGACGTAACGATCTAACGCCAGGGCTGAAAGGCTCAGAAGCGAAGCAGTGCAGGAAATGAAAAATGAAACATGCGTCCTTTTTCTAAGGGGTTGATTAGGGATTCCAAAACCCTCAAAAAAATGAAAAGCTATACCGAGAGGAGCAGTTATAAGACCAACAATAAGATCTGCCAGACTCAGATTGACTACAAGGTAGTTGAACGGTGATCGCAGGTCCTTGTTGGGGTTCAGGAAAACGGCGAGAATCACAAGGAAGTTTCCCAAGAAAGCAACGATCGTGATCAGAGTAGAACAGGAAGTAGTCAAGAACGGCAAATATGTTGGAGCTGTCACACTGCTACAGGGATATTCTCCAATGAGCGACATTTTCTAACCAGCGGAGGCCTCGTAGATGTAGCTTTGAATATGACAAATGTTGAATATTAAGCGAGCCTTAAACGCAGCACGTTTTAGAATACTTCCGGTCGAGGTAATTTAACCATCCTTCTTGACCTTTTATTGGTTAATGCTGTCAGATATTTGCTTCAATCAGCGCATTCCCAACCTTCGATGTATCTTTATAATTTGTTTGTTTGTTTTATTTTATTTTTTGTTTTTTTGGGATTAGGATTGAGGGGGAAGACTTCATTTCATTTTATTGGTTAATTCAGATTTATAATTTTATTTTATTACTGCCCACAAATAGCTAAGGCTAGTCTAGGTGGGCAGTGTCTATATAAAACAAAATGCGCACTCCAAATGATATTCAATTGACAAGTTAGGAGGGGGTGCACTCGTCTCTTGCTCTACTTCAACACCAATAAACCACATAGTTTTTTTTTTTTTTTTGCAAAATACCAGTTGTATTAGAAAACCGCAGGTCATCTCGGGGGGGGGGGGGGCGCACCCCCTGCACCCTCCCCCTAGATCCGCGCCTGTTATATAAATTGTACGAAAGGTAAAGAGGTGATAAAAAGTTACTTCTTTAAGGTATGTGTGCTGTCTTGAGCCATGTTTCGTTCCAATTGTAAGTACTCCTGCGGAGCTCAGAACTACATGACCAAGGTCTTCCACGCACACGTAGAGCAATGAGTGGGGCTGTAAGGCTCTACGTTGTAAAAACAGTTCAATCATCAATCCTTGGATCAGAAATCGACGCTGATTGACAGGTAGAACAAAATTCAGATGCCAACAAAAAATAAAAAGTATTACTAGAAGGGAAGGGTTAACAAAAAAGCCTAATATCGTATCGTGTGGCATTAGAAATGTGTTATCTTTAAGACATTTCCCCGTTTTTTGTTCTTTTTTATTTGTTTATAATTGAGCTATGTCATATTATTATTTATTCACGTATTTATTTACTTTTTTATGTTTTTCTTTGTTATTGTTGTTGTTTGTTTGTTTGCTTTTCGTTTTTATTTTACAAGAAGAAGCAAATTGAGAACTGTGAGATTAATGTTGTTCTCCTCCCGGAGGTAAAAATTCAATATCCAAACTTCAACTTTGGTGAACAAATCGGGCTACATATATAGAGAACAAAAGAACTTCCTGAGCCGCATAAATAGCGTCATAGTCTTAGGTCAATCATCTCTAACAGTTTTTATTTTCTCCATATTCAACAGACGTCTGCTTGTCCTCCAGCAGCATTAGTATTCGATGGCTCATCAGTGCTTAATGTCGATAATTGCGTCAGATTTATTGAGATGGACCGTAGTCGACGAAGGCATGCACGGCACGTCAAGATACTCCTAAAGGCTTTGCGGAAGTTCTCTAACCTTAATGCATACACGAAAGGATTTACAGCCGAATTTGCCATGACGAGAACAAACTGAATGTCTCTGACCCAGTGAATAAACACACAATGGCAGCTAGCGCAAAAATTGATGATATAGATACAAATGCACGATGGTAAATAACAAGCTAAAAATAACAGCAATACAATAACAAGTGTCTTTGTGATCTTTTTCTCCCACTTGATCGCTCGTTTCTTAGCCAAGTTTTCCTCGGTAGTGTTATGGAGGTTGTCCCATTCAATTAATTGTACGCGAAGGAAGTTGAAAATTTAGGGACCGTTCATTTTTTATGAGAGAGGGGGGGCTGGTGGGATTTGGGGGGGGCCACTCGAAAAAAATTGGCTTGAAAGGGGGGGCCAGCCGAAAAAAAATGAAGGAAAGGGGGGGGGTCGGACGAAAAAATTTACAAATCGAAGAAAAATTGTGCTCTTTTATTTATAACAAATATGCTAAAACAGTTCCAGGGTAACAAGAAAACTTCTCAACAGCTTTTATATTTTATAAGGACAGTGAACATACCATAATAACAGTCTTGAATAGCAACAACTTTCTTTTCATTCATAAAAATGTTGTTGTCAAGCTCATATAATTAAAACCAATAATTTGAGTCCTGAATTGGAACTGACCTCGTTACCAGAGCTTTTCTCTGAGAAATTTAATGGGAGGGGCATGAAACTACTACGAGGTGTCCCCTTTCTCATTTTCGACGTTCTCTTCGATCTCGTCGTCGCTGTGTTCCTCTTCTTCTTCCTCCTGTTCTTCTTCGTTGTCTTCCTCTTCTTCCTCTTCTTCGTCGTTTTCTTCTTCCACTTTGTTCGTGTCTCCGACGTTTGAGCTATAATCTTCAGGATGCAGAAAGCAATACATCCTGTTTCTCACTTCTGGCTTAAGGTTGGTAATAAGCCTGCTTTGTGCCGCGTTGCTGAAGTAGCTTGATTGCAGTAGGTGAGCGATGAATGCTGCATCACGTGTTAGCAACAATGCTGCTACATCTTCAACGTTTATGCACGCTTCCGGAATTGTCATGGAGGGAGGGTAAAGAAGACAATTGGGAAGCTCTTTTGCAAGGGGATTTGCAACGCAGATTTGCCTCAATCCTAGCGATGTGCTGCACATTGAAGTCATGGTGGAATTTCTTGTCAGGCTTCAGGGTAATGCCATTCGCCTGGAAGAGCGTGGAGTCATGATCACTCAGAATTTTTAACTGCCCTTTCAGTTTCTCAACAGCCTCTCTGTGTTCTTTTATAACGTAGTTCAGTCTCCGTCCATCACTAGGTTTTAACTGGTACTCTGGTTGTAGCAACTCTCCTAACCTCTCCGAGCAACCATCTGCCCTTTGAAAAGCGGCCTCCTCTGACATCAAAAAATCGAACTGCCTGGATCGTTCAGCAGTGAATCGCTTTTTAAATGATTCGTCGCTTTCACCATCCTTTCGCATCTTGGTGTGTGCTTCCTTCATGATAGACATGTAGTAAAGCGATCTTTTTCCTTTTGGATTAGCAATGAAACCAAGACTTGCTGATGATGATTACAAGAATGATGCCCCTGACTCTGAAGACGACTCAAATGATGTCGTTCTTGCTTTTATCGCCTCAGACGAGGAATATGTAGACGAGCGGCCAGCTACAACACGCTCAGGACGAGCAGTAACAAGAAGAGCTGAAATTGACTTTTCATTCTTTTGAGTGAGGATTTGTTAAAAAACAGCTTTCTAGCTTTCAGCGTTCTTTCACTAAATTACGTGAAATGTAACAAAACGAAATTTTAATGCAGTAACTTTTTTAATACCTTATGAATTTTTTTTATTCATGGGGGGGGAGCCTTCCAAAAAATTACTCTGATGAGGGGGGGGGGGGGCATGCGAAAAAAATCGGAAATTGGGGGGGGGTCATACAATTTTCAAATTACACTCCTTCAAATCTCACCAGCCCCCCTACCCCATAAAAAATGAACGGTCCCTTAGTAAAAAGTAGTACAAAAAATGTCACAGCGAGGCAGTATTCGCGAAGATGAAACACAACTTGTTGTAACCTACTACAAAGTAGAAGACTGATAATGAAATGGAGATGATCCAAACAACAAGAGACGCTAAGAATGTTCGAACCGAATTGAGCTTGCTTCTGTAAAATAGGGGGTGCGTAATGGCCGCGTACCGATCTACTGCCAAGGCTGCCAGGCTCAGGGTTGAAGCGGTGCAGGAGATTTAAAACACCTACATGCAGCGTATCTTCTAGGTACTGATTCCGGAGACTGACTCCCTCCATAACATGGTAGGCTACGCTCAGGGGAGCAACGATTAGTCCAACAACAAGATCCGCAAAGTTCAGATTGGCTTCAAAGTAGCTGAAAGGCGATCGCAGGTCCTTGCAGGGGTTCAGGATAACAGAAAGAATCACAAGGAAGTTTCTAACACTCGCGATGAATGCAATGAGTGAGGAGCAAGAGGCCGTTGAGAAAGATAAATATGTCGGCGCTGTGGTATTGTCACACGGATACTTGTCAAGAAGAGACATTTTCTTTTTTTCCCCAATAGTCAGCAGCCACGATGATCTAAAAAACGCGCAGCAAATTTTCATAATACGAAATTCTCCCGCCGGGGTTCGGTTTCTATACTTGGTGTTGCGACATCCGGCAAATAAGCTGTGACCGATTTCTTTATTCATTTTTAGATCTGCCCCCGCGGGCAAAACGACCCCTTGGAATTATATTCACATCCACTGCATTCACGAAGCGCATCAGTAATCAAGGCTTGCACGTGCCTTGAAAGAGGCATTTAGCACAATTTTTCGTTTTTAAGGCGGGGTGATTTTATCAGGCACCCTACTATTTATAATAACAATTTTTGGCTTTATGGCTATTTCAAAGTAAAAAAATTATGCAACACTGGTTAAACGTCGTTATGACGTTAAACTACCAACATGTCATATTGTCAGTCAACCCAGAGGAGGAGTGAACGTCTTCCCACAATGTATTGCGATTCAAACTAATATATCAAGATTTTCGTGACGTCATCATCGGCTCAGACGCTTGAACAAGTCAGAGCAACATGGCGAAAATGTGCCGTTAGAAATTCGCGGCTATCACAGATCCGCTACGTTTCAAAGGACGATTAGTCTATTCACCCTTTTGGTCAGGGATGCATTGAACTTGTTTTTCCTAATGCTCGTGTAATTTTTGTGAAGGGTATGACAAAAAGGACGGTTTCGTGATGCCACTCGAAACGTCCCGAATGAGCTAAAAATTACACTCTGTAGTTGATTTGGTTTCTGGAATCACTAGCTGTTAAAGAAAGGTAAGTCGAATGTACCATTCTTTGTTTAATTGTAGAATACTCCTTCCTTGGAGTTTTTTGTCGTTCGTTTTGTGCTGTTACTCAAGATTCTCGATCTAGGCTTGCGCGAGTTGCACGCAAGTACCTTAGTTGCTTCGTCAAGCCATTGAAATAAAAGGTAACTCACGTTTCTAACTTTCCTTTAGTCTACAGATCCTTAGAGAAGACGATGATCCTTATTAGAAAGGTGCTCTGGCAGTACTTCCTTTGTTGTTTGTAAAATGGCGCAAGTTCCATTCATGTAAACATTGATGTCACTTCGTAATTTACTGTTTACTTTTCAATAGATCTGTGTATTAAAGAATGTGCTATTTGCTGCAAACTTCTTTTGTACCGAATTATATTTTTTGCCTCTGGTGTTGTTGTTATACTTTCATTTTATAAATGAAAGAGTTGTGCCTAGCTTCAGCTACCTTTCAACCATAAAAAGCAGATGCCTGTTTGGCCTGTATGCTGTCCAAACCATAACTTAAGATACATCCCTAACAATAGCCTCTTACACATAATTGGCAACTATTAATGTTGGATGGAAATGTGTAAAGTTGTCTTTGCTGCTATTGATGTACTGAAGAGGCAGTGGTAAGTTCTCTGTATAACCTCACATATTTATTATGCATGTACATGTTTCAACTCTGTGCATATTAAACTACTTGCAAGAAAAAGCATGAAATTGTTGAAAGTATAATAAATGTATGGGGTAATACAGAAATCTTACTGAGGCAGTTCACAGAAGAGTGAAAAAAATTTACTTACTTGTTTACATACTGTTTTGAGGTTGGAGAATATCATCTAGCCTCCACAGTTTACCATAAGCTGCTGCTTATAAGTCCTGCGCATATTGTATCTTCGTAAAGGGTTTCAGAAGGGGTTATAAATGGAGAGGATTATAATCGGAATAGAAAAAGCACTTTGAAATAAGCTATAGCTGTGGCTGATAAAAACACATTTTGTACTCAGTGGTTTTTGATTAAGCTTTAAAATGTCACAATAAATCAAATTCAATTCATTACACGATTTTGGAACAGACACTAGAGGGGGACTTATATCTAGGGAGCTTATAATCAGATGTGTATTTTGTTTACAGTCTTATAAGCGTGATTTGTGGCATGTTATTGAACATCTCCCTGCCACTCTTAAGATAACTAGCCTCTACTCTTATTAAATGGCAAACTCAATGATAACCTCAATTCCTCTTATACCGTACACATATCAAAATTTCATACAAACGTAAGAGAAAATAACCTGCGAGAGCATCCGGTTTTTTCGGCTCTAGTTTCACCCACCGAGAAAAAACTGGATGAAACTAGAGCCAAAAAAACCGGGTGCCCTCCCAGGCTATTTTCTATAGGCTATAGAGAAAACAGTGTCGTCTGAGTCATAATATGGTTTATGTAAATTTATTATTCATATTTATTTTTTGGCACAAAACATGTGAATATCAAGAGAAACTTTATGGCAACTCTATAATAAAGACCCAGAAATAAAAATAATTTTTTTAACAGTCGTTTTGCTCAAGATTAAATTAAAGGCTTTGAACCAATGAAAAACTGATTGTTAGCTTAATAACTTATTCATTTGTTTATATGGAAATGAGCCAACTAACCTCAGAATATCTTTCCTCTAAAAAGCCTGGTTGGTCAGTCATGTTTCAAAATGTTGTAGTGTTCTCAACCTGGGACAGGTATAAAAAAATTAGACTGAAACATGAAAAAGTTGGAGCTATTTACCATGGTGTGTTCTACCTTGGAGAACTAATTTGTCTATGTGTCTTTTGTTCAGGGCCATTTTGTGCATCGGCAATTGCATCTTTATAGCTCTTGTATAGTTCTAAAAATGCAAGTGATCCTGTGATCACATTATTATTGTACTATATTTGCATTGACCTGCCATAGGACTATTGAAAAGGAAAACTATCACCGGCAGGACATAACACTCTTAGTGGAGAGCAACTGTATGGGTATTGATATAAAAATGCCACTAAGATGGTACTTTCTGTACAATGTAAAATGAGGTAACAAGAAAATTCATCCGTACATTCTAAAATCTATAATCCAACTTAGTCTGGTGTGCATCATCACTTTGATATCTAGCGTCCACTAATGAAGGGTATCACTGATTTCATACACTTGCAGGTTTTTCTAAAAATATAAATGAGATAAACACCTCAATCACAAAATATATAAAAATTATTTGGCAATAAAAGATCATAAAACAGTTTAAAAGAATGCTAGAAAAGCCATGAAAGCCATTCTTTTTTCACCTTTATGAATCCAAAAAACTGACATCTGCTCAAAGAGACCCATGGCAAGATTTCAAGATTTGAAGACCTATAATTTTTTTAATAAGGATAGATTTTTATTTTAATCACCTTGTTATTTCTTTGGTATTGGCTACCCTGCCTTATGGTAAAGCAAATGAAATTGAAATGATTGAAGATTTGGCGCGGGTAACGCATGGGAATGTGAGATGTTTTCATAATTTATAAGCTCAATTAAGTCTATCTTCTCATCACTCCATACTAGTTTAAGTGGAATCAAAACTGTATAATAATATATTGGGAATGTTTGAAGTACCTAACAGTGTTCAGATTAAGCCATTTTCCTTGAAAATCGGAATCATTAACAAAAAAAAATCCTTCTTTCAGAGTCTCCGCATTTCCTGAGTGATGCCACGTTTTGCAGCATCCTGTAAGACTTATCACAAAACCGCCAAAGTTGACCGATTTCCCGGCCTTCAAAATGTTCCAATTCCTGGGTCACTTTGGATCACTTTAGTAAAAATAGGAAGATAAACCTCTGAATTACTTAAATGTCGGACTTAATCAAACAATACCCCACTAGAAAAGAAACTACAAACATGTTTTCGGAACCATTCCTAGGCTGTGAACGATGACAGATCAGGATATCACAATTCAAATACGAAAAAATATACGTTTCAGAAAAAATACTCTTGTAAAGCTTCCTTTTATGAAAAGATAAAAAGACAAATAATTTATGAATGGTCTTACTTACCTCTAGTTAGGATTCTAACCCGGTAAAAATGTCACACAAAAACACCGCAAAAACACGATGTGCGAAGGAAGACTCCGCCATCTTGGAAGAAACACAATCGCAATGCACTGTGGGAAGACGTTCACTCCTCCTCTGCAATCATAACGAATCATGAGTACAGCTTCCTGAGTAATTTCGGTATGCCGGTATCGTTAGCGGTTGTAAAGTTATAACATAACGTAACATTTTATTAGCAATTCCCATATACAGAAATTGTATTGCTTTTAATCTATGACAATTTTGATTTTTAATAATATTTGAAATAATCAAATAAACAGGTAGTATTAATTAAAAGTTATAAATAGAAATCTCTAATATTTCCCATGCTTTTGTTTTATGAAATAAAAGTTGAAATTCTTCATAGACAAAGTAGCCACATTTTTTACAAATTAACTTATTGATCAATATTGTTAAAAAGAAATATAACATTTTCCGGTTTGTTCAAGTCTACGAATTTGCAGCACTTGGTTTCTACGTCTAGAAAAAACCGGTGTCCTAAATTGTTATATAAATTGCATTCAAATAGAAAATGAATTTCATTCTCTACTTTATTCGACGAGCAAAGCTGACGTGTCCTTAGGTTCTCAGCAATTTTAGGAAGATGGTAGTAACAGTTTCAATTCTGACCTGTGATTACTGATCGTATTTTTTCTTCTGCCTGGCCTTTTCGTTTTTAGTAAGGTCTAAATATTCTGATCTGCTCACATCATTCTTAAAAGTGGAATAGAAATTCAGTTTTTTTTCCCATTTTTTAGAATCAGTTCTGTCTAAGCACCCCATACCTCAGAACTGTACAGTAATATAGGAAGAAATAGGGCATCAAAAAGTTTATTGCAGGTAACAAGTATAGCGTTTTGCACCAAATATTAATCTTCTTGTTATCTCTGCAGACAATTGTTTAGAAATTGAGAAACTTAATTCCATTTGAATTAAATGTTATGCCCAGACATAAGAGTATTTTGTGGCATTGGCGATTTGATTCCCATTTAGGAAGAAGGTGTATTTATTTCGTGTTGATTTACGGTTTTGTTTTAGGAAGATAAGTCAGTGCTTTTGTTTGTTTAAGATGTATTTTCAGTAACCAATTGTTGCAATATTCATTGACGATATTAATTTGTTTTTGAAAACCCTGTGCACTTTTGGAAATTAACAGTAAATCATCTGCATAAAGTAAACAAGAAAGGAGTAATCTGTTAGGTAGAATTATTGGGTCTGTTGGTGCAATTTAGAAGTCAAGTATACGTGCTATATATAGTCTAGACGTAAGGTAAATAATGGGGAAAGGATACATCTTTGTCGTTCGCCTTTGTTATAGTTAAAGTAGTGTGTCCTATTATTGCCAATTTTTATCACACATTTTGATCTTGAATACATGTCGGCGATGAAATGATAAAACTTGCCACCTATTTTGTTTCAAGGAGTTTATATAAAAGACAATTATACCATACCGAATCAAACGGTTTTTGAAAATCAACAAAACAGCAATATAGATGGGGAACCTCCGAAGAGCACCCCGGACCTCCACCATTACCGCATTGCACAAGAAAGCAAAAAAACAACAACAAAACTATAAAAATTCACTTCCTCGACCTCCTCCTCGCGCAAAACTAACTTCATGTTAACGTAAAATTTACCTATACCTTTAAGAGAAAAGTGCATCTCAAAAAGCAGTTAAACGACCTCAGATTTGATACTGCCACAGGTATTTGTATTCAAAGACCCATCAGTAGTCAAAGTCGACACATGGGTCAGGACCGAAGTTTATGATGAAGATACCAATGCACGATGGCAAGGAACACGCTAAAAATAGCATCAACACAATAACAAGCGTCTTTGTGATCTTTTTCTCCCACTTGATCGCTTGCTTCTTCGCCAGATTTTCGTGTTGTCGTGCAGGTTGTCCCATTGTCTAACTTGAGCTCGCAAGAACTTGAAAATTTCGAGTTGGTGAAAAGCAACACGAAAGTCACGACAACTGCAGTGTTGGCGAAGACGAACAGAAACTTGTCATAGCCTACTGCAAAGTAAATCATGGATAATAAAACAGACAAGGTCCAGACACCAGCAGAAGCTAATAAACTTCGTTTTGCGTTGAGTTTCGATCTGTAGAATTAATATTTATTCCACGAGGGCGCGTTGGATATGAGATGATAGAAAACCAACGAGGCGCGTAGCGCCGAGTTGGCTATAATATCATCTCATATCCAACAAGCGCGAGTGGAATAATTGTTTTATTAAAAACGCCCACAAAATCTCGTTGAAACTCCCCGACTAGAACAAACCGGAAAAGACAAGGGACTTCCGCTATTCATATGTCACACGTCTATCAAAACTGTCAACGCGCGAACGGACTCGCCTCGACTGCATGAATGAAAAATCAAAACACTGTATCGATGAACATTAGTTTTTAAAAAACTAATCGGGATTCTAGGATTTTATACACTGCAGAAAAGCTAAAAAAACCTGGCAGATAACATGAAGGAAAAGAATTTTTAAGTGACAGCCATCTAAATTACTGTGAATTTGGATTTTCGGTGCAGTTATAAAAGTAAGAACAACGGAGAAAAACTATTAGCTCGGTCGCTTGTTATGAAGTTGTTTGAAGCCACAAGCTGGTTTTGCTGAACGAGAAAAGAAGCTATACTGCCGCCTCGATTGCTCCAGTGAATGGCTGCATAGCCTGTATTTGTAGCTGGTTACTTGTGATTTATATTCTTGATGTCGGATAAACAAGCCGCAGTTAGCTAACAATGAAGAAGCACACAATGACCGGAATTCAGGCTCTCAATAATTTCAGCTTCAAGTCAGCAGGTGAGCGAGTATGGAGCCCTTACCAAATCCAACACTGTTTTGAATGAATTTTTAAGCTATTTTTGAAAACTGTTTTTAAGCTGTTTTGTGAAATAGGTTTTAAATAGGGTGAAAAGTGTATTTTTAATGTATTTTTCGACTGCTTTTAAAGGTGTTTTAACCTGTTTAAAACGCTATTAAAAAAGAATTTTTAAAGTGTTTTAAAATACGTTTAAAATATATAAAAAATTCCAGGGCTTTTGCAAGGCTCAAAACAGGTCTAAAACGGTTTTTAAATCCCTTATAAATCGGAATAAAAACAGGATAAAAACAGTTTCAGAAACATATTTCAATTTGCTATACGATTTTAAAACTATTTTTAATGGCAATTTTAAAAGTATGTTGAAAAAAAAACAGGTTTAAAGTAGGTACAAAAATATATATATTTTTCGACTGATTTTAAAGGTGTTTTAACCTGTTTAAAACGCTATTAAAATGTTATTCTTCAAAATATATTTTAATAGCTGTTTAATCGGTTTCGAAATTTAGAAAAATACTCGTATTTGCAAATACAATAAAGATACTTTGAAAATAGTATTAAAATACCACAGAAGAAGAAAAGCAAAAGCACGCATATATTGTGAAAATACATCAAAAATAGTCGTATAAACATAACAACTTTCTTTAATTTTCCAGACATGTTTCAAAAATAGGATGCAAAAATGCAAAAACAGTATAAAATTGTAAGAAAAAAGCCTTAGAGTTGTCTGAAAACAGTACAAAAATCGGTCGAAAGAGCATAAAAACAGTACAAAACAGGATGGAAATACCATTTAAATTCGTGGAATAAAATGAATACAAAACCGTCGAAAATTACTCTGAAAAAGCAAGATTTACCTCTGCGAAATTTCACCACACAGTCCTAGGCTAGGATTTCACGAGAATTATCTCTTAGCCAATTACTTTACGTTGATTTCCCTACGAATTCTCGGGAAAATGGGATTTTTCAGAAATGCTGAAATCAATAGTTAGCCTGTGTGCAGACCCCCTCCCCTCAATAAAAATCGGAGGGGAGGGGGGTCTGTACACGGGCTATCAATCTTCGACTTCAAAAGGGTATTGCGTTACTGACGTTTCCGGTAAATAATAATCTACATACATGTAGCTTACATTGTTTATTATATTCACGGCTTTACTCAAATCAGAAGCTTGCAGGCTACGCCTGAAAATTAATAATTGGCTGATAAAGAACAACATATGAATAACACCATCAAATTTACGCGAGCATGAAAGAGGTCGGTGACGTGACATCAAGTGACTGAGAAACAGTGAGCATGGAGCCCTGTAAAAACTAAAATTGCCGTACAGGCGGGAGTGTATAAATATTTACTATCCTTCATTTGTTTCTCATATGGCGTATACTTAAGCGTCTTAGTGACATGTTATGCATATAGAAGAAACATTGTATGCTATAATACTCGCCTGAGAGGAGACTCTTGGATTAATACATAAGACCGCGTGCTTCGAAGAGAACCTGAACCACAGCCTTTCAAAGTACATAGCAGTCGCTGAGGAGTCATACCCATTTTTGATTCGTGATAAAAGCAACATCTACGTGCTCAGACAATCCGCAGAGTTGAAATGTACTTTTGTAGGATCGTAACAAACGGTAAAATCAAGCGCACCCGCAATCACAGCAACCGCCGGTTCAATAATTTGAAATGAGCAAAGGACAAATGACGGTTTGTTTATCACGTGCATTTGTCACATCACCGCGGCGCGAAATCGTGATTTCAGTCGCGCGTGACATCTCGGAAATAATATGCCATACTGTCAACAAGAGTCGAGTGCGTGCGTCCTCAACCTTGCATTTCACAATCTGTTGAAGATTCGCCAGCTGATGAAGCTACACGAGCTTTCTTCTCCTGTCCTGAGGAAGGACAAAGACATACCAGTCATACCTAGATGCGGGTAAACATCTTGTCAAATTAGAGAGAGAATCGACCTACGACAGTGTAAAGAAGAAATGGGCCGAGATGTGCAAAGAGCCTCGGGGAGCTACGTGATACACAAACTAACCTGCAAACATCTAGGAGTCTATCTAGGTATGATCCCACTTACCAGATCTCCAGCGGATGGGCATTAAAAACATCGCGAAAAGCAAGACGCTTTACAGAAAGAGTAAGGACACATCTGAAACAGATATTCATGGAAGGTGAGGAAACGGGAAGGGAGGTAAGTGCATTTGATGTGTGTAGCAAAATGAGAGCTCTTCGTGATGACAGTGGCAGGAAAATATTTACCAAAGAGGAGTGGCTGACTACAGAGAAAATAGCGGTGTGCGACAAACGCAGACTGCAGACTTGAAGACTGGCAGGGAAATGAGGTAAACATTGTTGTCAAATGCTCTAACAGATTCCCTATCCCTAAACTAGACTTTTAGAAGACTCAAAGTTTAGGGATAGAGAATCTGTTAAAGCATGTCAAAACAATATTTACCTCGTTTACCCGCCAGTCTGCAAATCTGCGGTCTGCGTTTCTCGCACACCGGCGATGTTCGTGTATTTTTATAATAATTGTCGAGGTCAATTTGATGACCATTTAATCGTAATTCACGTCTTATGCTAAGAATAGATAAAGATTAGCCAGGATCATTTATTTTGAACACACGGCAGATTTAAAATGATAAGAAATACTCGCGCGCTTGTTCCTGCACGAGGGTTCTTATTAATAGAATATAATCTGGATGCTGTTAAGCTTAATATTAACATCATTTTGGTGGATATGAAATTTGGTATGACCCATATGTAAGAAATAGTGTAAAAAGACACTACTTACTTCACTGTTTGGGAAATTTCGTGAATAAACTTATCATATACGTATTTTGTTTTCTTAGATTTGTTTCCTCTGTCTTAGAGGAAACCAGTTCATGTCACTGGGCTCGGACCGCTTTTAAAACCAAAACATGACAGATGCCAAACATTTTATTCACCATTTTATAGGTCTAAGGATAGGTTTAAGTCTCTGTGAAAACAGATTTGAAAAAGGACTTTGGATTTTTCAGATATTTGGATCTAAACTTGAGCTATTTTGTCTAATTTCATAATCTTTTGTGATATGGGTGAGTAGTGACAACCCTTGATTGGCACCTGTCAGTCCAAATGACTAGAAACTGCAAGTATCAATTGACATAGGATTGACCTTTATTTGCATGGAAGGGGATTAAAATTCATTGTATCTAGTAACCAGGAGCAGTGTCTAATTTTGATAATTAATTTCGTGAAATTTTGATGATTAAGGGCAAAAATCCAGGAGGGGGTGGTCTCACTCCCAAGGGAATGGTCGGAAATCAGACTCACTTTGTCTTTTAGCGTTATTGAGTGGGTCCTTCAATCTGACCAAGTTTCATCCAAATCGGAGAGATAGCTTGTGTCACGCCTGCCAGGTGTTTTTTTAAGAAATCGCTGAAGGGATTATGTACCTGCCATAATTGCTTCTATTACGGCAAAGTTTGAACAATTTCTCTGAGAGCGTTTTTGAAATATTTGGAAACGAAGTTTTAAGAATCATAAAAACATTGAAACATCATGGCGAAAACAACCACAGTTACCCCCATTTCCCACTTTCCCATTTTCCCACTTTCACCGCAGTTTTATATATCGAAAAGCCTTCCTATATATGGCTGTCAGTTGTGGAAAGTTTGAAAACATACTAGTACCTGGAGTTATGAAAAGCGGGTTAAGCAAACATTTTGTAATTTCTCGCAACTTCAACTGTCTTTTTTTGTTCGTTTTGTGGTTAGGGATTTGTGTAGATGTGCCCCCCCTCCCCCACCACCCCCCCCCCCCTTCACCCCATCACTCTGTTGTTTTTGTTTGTTTGTTTTGTTTCTTTTTCATCCTACCCATAGTTCTCTCTTCAACACAAGTGTCAGTTATTTGAAATCAGTGCGCGCCTAAAGCTGGCTTCGGTGCCGTTTAGCAGTTTACATTTCCTTATAGGTCACCTTGAGAAACGTTTCCCGGAGAGCATCATGTAAAGCTCTGAGATGGGACAAAGTTATTACGATTCGCAGAGTCTGCGTCGTCCAATATCGTATTGTATTTTCGTTTCTTTTGGCTAAACGGATTAATCACCCTGATCCGGGCTGAGACAGAAAGGTACAATATTGTTCGTTTTTACCAAGTCTTTGGCCTCGAGAACAGGCTCTTAGAAGTCAAATGAATTAGGCGAGAGCAAAATTGCCGCTGAACTTTGACCCAGGCTAAGACTCTTTTTCTGATGTGAAGTCAGGGTCTACGCTGGTCTGCCCAGCGACCGTGAGACTCTACATCCGGGAACTTGAATAAGACTAGTGCAGGGGAAAAGTCCAGTGGTGTGTATCTGCCAATAGGCTGAGTTTTACCGAATTATTCGATGATGTTTGGCCTGTCCTAAACGTCAGAAGATTATGCGTGGTTGTGGATAGTCTTATCAGTGCCACGAAAGTGTGTGATTGTGTGATTTCCGCGTGGTGTTGACAGGTATGTGGTCGCGTGGTTGAGCTGTTTCGCTAAAATATTCTGTGCCAGCTACAAAAACGTTTCTTCGATGTTTAAGTTATCTGATTGTATCGTGGAAAAGCAACGGTCAACTCAGGAAAATTGGATCTAGGTCTAGTTTCAGCTGTCTCTAATTGGCTTTGAACCAAAAGGCCGGTTTTTGCAGATAAGAAGGTGATAATTTGTGTAGTATGTTTCATCCAGTTTGTCGTCTATTCCATGCGAAATCCTGTCGTTTATCGGACCGCGAAATAAGTAGTATTTTACTAACTATTTAAGTTATTATGTAAGCCCCTTAAAGGAGCTGTGTCACGAAATTCAGCCAAATTAGGAAATTACAAAATGCCTGTTAAATTAAGAGAAACATAAAAATAACTGCTTAAAACTTTAAAGGAAGGTTAAAATAACATAACAGAAACAACAGATGCCACGGATGGGCAAAACTGAAGAAGATTGAAACGGATTGAAATTAGGGTTTTTGAAAATTGTTCAGCCTAATAGTTTTTCAAAGTTGATACCCGCTGCTTGCAACTTCAAAAATAATGCTCAGGAGACATATTTGTTTGTCTCGGATCTCTGATTTTGTCATTACATGTAATTTCTTTGCTTATTTTAAGTTTCATAGCGATTGAGGGCCAGTAATTGGCAGAATTAAACAAAATGAACTGGACTTGACACAGCCCCTTTAACCAGACACCTTTTCGCTGCAGTTCACTCAACTTTAAAATTACTTGACTGAAATGACACCAGCAGTCTTGAAGCCTCACGCAAGTCAGATTACTGAATAAATGTTCTAAAATTTGCATCATTTTAAGGTGATTCCCTAGTAAAAGAACCTAACATAGATTGAAGATGAAACTTGGTACACTGATGTAACAAGTCAGGAAGATGATAAAAAGGTAATAAAAAGTGGGGGTCACCGTGCTCGTTTTGACGTCATAATGCTGACAAATGCGGCTATTGTGGACCCTTTGACAAAAACCGCGCGCAGCCCAAAACTAGACAAAAAGGAAAGATTTTTTCAATGATGTATGTGGTATCGCACAGAATTTGAGTTTAATGTATTGTTTATCCACTTACGTACCAGAAAAATGCCTTGTAATGCCCTTGTTTTTCTTTACGCTCCAAAGTAGAATTAAATTGGACACGCGCTATTCGACCCGTGATAGCTCAATCCGTACAATTTAGTAAAATTGCCAAAAAACTGAACATAGATTTGTGCCAATTTTTTTCTCACGAAAAGGAAGCAAGTATTATATATACTGTCCTTATCAAAATCATGAAATATAAAATGGGGGTCACCGTACTCGTTTTTGCGGTAGAGCTGCAGAAAGTGCGCACCAACTGCATTTTCCTTAATTTTTGAGAGAGGACTGGGGCGAGTTTCAAAATAGAATGTATGCGAAAGGGGGAAGAAAGTATTAAAAAATCCGTTTTAACAGAATTTACATCGAGATACCACATTTAGGACACAATGTGATAAAGAAACATTTAAATGAAAATCAAAGTGAATAAGCACAAACAAGAGCCATAATAACATCCACTATCGAGGTTCTCCGTGAGGAAGTCGAACTCTGCAACACGCTTACTGCTTACGTTATGCACATTCCCACCAAATTGAGTCTCACCTCGGCAAGAAACAATTGCAAGCAAAAAATGCAATAGCGTTTCTCTTCAGCCAACTTCATTTTAATAATGTTACTGCTCATGCTCTTTTTTACGGAGGCCATCTTTTTATGCGCAGTAAGAGATGCGCAGTGCAAAACCAGGGAATCACCTTAAATTTGGACCCGTTGAAATGCTTCCAGTAACTACTAACTTACTACCCGGAGTCAGAAAAAGCCTTTAATCAGGGGCACCCAACGATAATATAGTTCAAAACCACTTAGACATAGCATTGTTGAACGTATTTTAGTATTTAAACGGTAGATATAGGCATATTTTTATCTGGTCGGATTTCCTAGCTGAAAGTCTAGTGATCCGAAAATTCTAGGTGACCTTTTAAGGGTAAAAATCCGTTAAAAATGGGCAATTATACCATTTTTTAGATGTTCCGCAAAATCCTCGGAGAGGCCGGCAAGTAAGAAACTTTACAACAAATCTTCCGAAAATTCTATATCTCAAATTGTCTTCCGAACAGATATTTTTTCCGAAAATTGACGTTGGGTGCCCCTGTTTAATCGGCTGTTGAATGAATATTTATTGTTTTAAATTGCCGAGTAGTAGATTGACCTGATTTTTTTGCTTACCCAGTTTTCGAAAATCCAGGTATATAAGCATCAGATTAATGTCAAAACAGTCAGGTTAACTGTATTTAAATTCATATTTGGCGAATACCTTTGGTGGTTAACCATAATGATGTATAACAATTATTCACCGAAGTGGAGGTGGCTAGTATTGGGTATTTACCGAGGCCGCTAAGGTAAATATCCACTACTAGCCACCGACACTGAGGTAAATAATTGTTTTAGTATATACTAAAACAGTGAGATAATTGAGCACAAAATGATGATTTTTAACTCATTTACTGTTGCCAACGATTACAATTTTGGCGCGCGATGACCGAACGGCCGCGGTCGTCGCTTTTTCTTAGCGACAAATAAAACTTTTGAAGGCGTTTGTTTAGCTCTTGCGGGGAAGTTTCTTCGAAAGGAGTTGTGAGTTCTGTTTGTATTTAAAATAATTCTGTAAAAAAGATTATTAAATTTAGTTTTAAGCTTATTTACGAACAAGTCAAATAAATAAAGTAACGCAAGACTTAAGCTTAATTTGCATTTGTAAACAAAAAACTTTTTCACCGGTTTTATCGATAACTATTCAAGTCAAAAAGACAAAGCTTTACCTGTTAAATCTCCAAACCGAACTTCGTCACCCTCTTCATGTATCTCGGAAATAGCTTGCTTGATTATTTGTGAAATTTCTTAGTTTAATTGTTACGGCAGCAAACAGGGAAAGCATTTTGCTCGCAACCTAAGCGAGTTTGGCGTCGCTCGCTCGGAGGAACTGGAGGTGAATCAGTGAATAGAGCAGGATATTCACTGATTGAGTAGCCAATCAGAGCGCCCGAAAAACACTATCCACTGTTTTAGTATATACTAAATAGATTTAGCCAGGGCTAAAGGCGTCGCTCCAGTTATTTACTTGTTATTGTCAGAGAAAACCGGGCAGGAGCAAAAGATCGAGGCCGGCGTTTGACCTCCACCTTTTTACCATAGGAAAGCCACCTGAAACGATTATCAACGGTGGTATTTTCAGAAGTTGGTGGTTTTATTATTTGAAGATAAAAATTTTCTTGAAAGCAGGGCCTTTCACGGGCATGACATGTCTTGATTTTCGGCCAACTTTTGTTGAACCTATATGAAGTAACACGGAGCGAAAAAAATTGCCTTTCTTTTTTTGACATCTTTAACCTTTTATAAACTGATTGAAATATAATTTTCAATATTTGTCCCGGTTCTATGTCTTTCATGTCGCACTTGATATTACCGCCAAGTCGTTAATGAACCAGACCCAGATTTCTGCCATTTTCACACTGTTATTTTCTCAAAAGTGCGCGGTTTATTTTTCAAGAAAGTTACTTTTCTTGATAGCTTTGCTAAAATGCAGCAAACTTAAAAATGGTATCTCTCAGTACCTCGGAATTACTGACTTGGAAAGTTCCACTAAAATAGCGTGAAGCCAAAAATTTCCCGCCAAATTTTCACCAACGATTTTTTTTCCATCAACTTCTCTCGGCATTGAGCTCACACATCAGACACATCCTCAGCAAGGTCTTCAAGAGGTGATCAGGTTGAACCTCCTTCACTTATTAGTGGCTATTAGATTGTAATTTTGATAAAGTCCGCATTTAATTCAAAAAATCAGATATCAACTGATGGAATGAAATTGGCCCAATTTTCCCGCGGAATCTTATATTTTTTTATAGTTTTCTGAGATCAATGTTATAATTCGACCTTCTTGCTATTTTCACCGTCGAGTGTAATGATTCTGTTAGCTTCTCTTTGTTTTTATTTTCTTCGTGAAGGACCAAACAGCTTCTTTTCAACTAAAGCAAATCATTGTGTTTTTGAACTAAGTGTTTCGTGTGTGTGTGTTTATTTCATTGCGACCGACTTTGATTATAGAATTCAGTACAACCGGTTCAGAGTTGTACTGCATCCAGTTTATAGTTTGAACGTTAAACATGAATTACGATCGAAAAAATCAAGCAATTCTGTATCATGCAGACATTTCCGAACGATATTTCTCGGTTTGCCACTTCAAAATCGTGTTTTACTTTTTGCATGAATTAAACTGAACAAAGGTCAAGGAGTAGTGACGTCACTGGACGGCATTAACGGCCGGTCGATTCAGATGTTACTGGGGGAGTAATAACGACTCGAAGTAATCGGATAAAATTCAGGCCACATTTCTAACTCCCTGAAGTTCCCTTTCCCCGGTTTCTGTCTAATGCCCGTAAACTGGGAAAAGAAAACATTTCTGCAGACCATTTTCCAGATTTCAACTTGGAAAGTTCAACTATTATTATTAATAATCATAACTATAACAAAATTGTCAAATATGATTGGCTATCAACTGCCCTGATTTCAGCCTTAATTGGGCAGTTTAATAGGACAGTACGCGTCATGCCTAAGTAATTGGACAGTACGCGCCATCACGCGCGCGCTTAAATGGCTTTTTTTTTTTTTACTGCTAGCAAAACAAAGTTTCGAATTTCTTCTGTTTTGATTTAAAAAATAGCCTATTATGTTACAAATTTTGTTAAAGTTATGATCAATTGGTAACAGAACTTCGTGTCGTCCAATGAGGTCTGTAATCATACTCGTGATTAAACAAATCGGGCCCCCGCTACGCGGTCGTCACTCGTATGATTACAGACCGAATTGGACTCCACTGAGTCCTGTTACCATTACAAATATGTTCATTATGAAAAACCTGACCGATTTCCGTAAAACGGTGGAAACCGGTGTGGATCCGCGCCTGGATTATCCTCGTTATTATTAGCAATGAATGGTTTTTCTCATGCTCGTGAAGGTCGAACTTTGCGGAGAAGAAATCCGCGGGGATTCACTGCAGCGTGCCACATAAATTTTTTTTTGCGGGAAAAATTCCGTTTTGTATAAGGGGGGTTTCAAGAGGTTAAACGCTTACCTGTGTCGATGTTTAGAAGAAAATAGTCTTTCACAGGTAACTAAACAACCTGATTATCTCAGCTCATCTTTGTCTAGAAAATTTTCGACTTACCGTTCAGCCAAATATTTTTGTATGTTATTTCTTCTCTGAAAATTTGGCGGGACAGATTTCTGCTTAATGGAATGTTAGTGTAACTTTCGACGCCGGCCATAGCGATTTACCTAAAGATACCAATTTTAAGTTTGCTGCATTTTAATAAAGGTACAGCCGGCTATTGATACAATAATTTTCTTTAAATATAAACCACGCACGTTTGAAAAACACCACTGCGAAAATGGCCAAAATTTGGCCCACATTCGTTATCAGTTCAGTGCTAATATTAAGAGGCTGTCAGCGTAAAAACCGATAAGGCAAATTTTGGTCTATCACGGATTGCCCTGATTTTTTCAGTGGAAGATAACTATCCTATCCCATGAAGAAATATCACATTTATTTGGACCAACTCAATTTTTTCTCTATTTTACAGAGAGATTTTCTAGGTCGCTTAAAACTAGCCAGTTTGCAGTCGGAAGTGGTGCGATTTTGGTGAAACTTTAGGGCTCTGTCAAACCTACCTTACAGAGCCGAATAAGCTGATTATTTTACACTGGTTAATAGTTTCAAGGTTTAATGGTTGCATTCTGTGAAAATTTAGCTGAGATATGATTTTTTAAAAATGACCTTTAATTTGCTTATCGGGAAAATTAATTTGCATAACTAGAGCTGAACGGTAATTTCGCAAAAGTGGCACCTGACCCAGACTCAAGTCTATGATAAAGCAGAAGTACTAAGACCAGTCTACTTCTTAATGCAATAAAATTTGTGGGCACTCTTCTTTGCGTGTTGTACAAAGTTCCGTTAATGTTCCAAAATTCGCCGTTTTGACAGAAAAGCTTGAATTGTAACGGTCTGCATCGGATCGACTAATTTCCACAGCTTTAACGTTTCTAGTTATCACTAACTGTCATTAGACCCTTTAAATGTTGGACTTTCGAAAACATCTGGAGAAAACTTAGTAATCGCTTTTTCTTGGGTTTTTTCTTGTCGACGATGAACGTGACTTCACTTTCCGTATGCAAATTAGCCTTAGATGCGTCGTTTCAACAACTTGACATGAAACATAATCCTTACATTTCACATTTCTAAGGGGAAAAATAACTCTCCTTTCCACAGAAAAACACGAACCATCACTTAGAATCCCCTTAAGGTCTGTTTTTTTTTTGTTTTTTTTGTTTTTTTTTTAACGAGGAAGAAGCAGCTGAATAATATATCATGATCGATATATGTTTGCGTGCCTTAAAATAATTCAATTACTGTGGCCTGTCACGCATTCCTAAAGAGGGTCGGTCGATTAGAAAACAATAGCGTTGTATCGATCAATTTTATTATATTATCATCTTTTTTAAAATGATAGTTATTGATAATAATAAAAGATAAGAGTTAACATGGTTAACTTTCAAGGTAAGTCCTCTTGTCAGTACAAGAAAATTTGTGGGCACTCTTTTTTACTTATCAGATCTTTGTACACGGCACTATGATAAAAAACAAAATGCCCCACACTTTTTCTATCTTAAAAAGGTTTTTTTTAAGAGAAAATCCATGAATAGCTTTGCAAAAGGCAAATTAGCTGTAAATTTCAGATTCATTCAAAGATCTTTAAAGCGTTTATCGATAGCAGAATGAAACGAGAAAAATAGTTTCTTTTTTCAGTGAATATACGCAAAAGGGATTATCTCAGTTTTTAGTTTTTGTTGGGGTATAACATCCGTATTCCCAAGATGATCTTGTTTTGGTTTCAATCTAATTGAATTATAATGCAACAGCTGCCAGTTTCAAATATAATTATGTTAATGAAATCGCCGAAGAGATCAATTGTGAAAAATGGCTTATTCGTCTATTTCATGATCAAGCTGTTCTTTCTGTGTGGTCCCATTAGGGGTGTGGAGGGAAATGTGTTGGTCGCAGAGTGCATGAATGATATTACGTCTCACTTAGCCAGCTGTCACTTGTCTAAGTGTAGCAAAGTCAAAGACTATATTCTGTATTCGGAACTGAAATTGCACAGATCCCCCTCCCCTTAGGAAAAATCGGAGAAGGAACCCCTTCTCCGAAGGGGTGGGGGGCGGTGTGTACACAGGCTAACACTAAAATGACAATCTGCCCAAGGCACAGGCACCTACTTGGCAGGTTTTTTGCGAGCGCCAAGGTCTTGTTAGGCTCAATTGTAGGCCGCTGTGCTGGAAAATGAGCCCCCAAGGGACCTGGAGACGGCGGAAATCGAGCCTAAGGTCTTGTCAATACCCCGGTCACACTCTGGATCATACTGGCGAAAAAAAAACTACTGTGGAAAAAATAACTACTGAGCGAAATAATTCAAAGTTTTGCTGCATCATGTAAGTATCATTCTTTTTTCTTCTTCATGCAAAAATTTTCCAAACGTACAGAGATATTCTAATTTCTCTATTTAACATTTTATCTTGCGATGTTTTCTGATGTTCGTTTCCAGTTTATTTGAGCTTGCAACGATAGTTTATTTATTTCTATTTTTTGACAGCCGTGTATCTTGCCCTAATCAATTCTTACCTTTAAAATACTCTACATAAAGGTTAATCCGTGTGTTGTAAAAGATAGTTTTCTGGTGATTGTTTGAAGAGCATTATAAATGGGAAAAAAAGAAAGAACTTTCTACACGGAGTCAGGATTCAACCTCATCCTCAGGGCTCTCCCGCCCCTGCCATTTTCTAAGAGGAATGTCCTGGGGACGTGTATAAATAGTTTTTCATTCTTGCAATAAAATTTTTTTTAACTGAAGGCCATCCCAATTTAATGCTTCGTTTCCCATCGCCCGACCGACCCATTTGTTTGAAAAAGTAAAAAAAAAAAAACAAATTCCAGAATCACTTGTAAAGAAGCAAGTACTTTAATGTACAAGCGCACGATTTTGTCTTATTAACACCAATTATCTGAAATTATCATCGATACTTCTTTTTTGTAGCCGTTTTAGACATTTGATAGTCCTGTTAATACACATCTTTTACCATCTGATTTTATCTTGCAGACTAAACGTGAGATTTAATATGCCATCATGTGTTCATTCTTTTTTCTTTTTTTTTTTTTTTTGCCCGACCGACCGACCCACCTTCACGAGAGGGAGGGCGATGGGGAACGAAACATTTTAATTGGGATGGCCTAATAAACAGTGTTTAAAACATGTCTCTGGTTTTGTAACAGTTAGTGAGACTTAAAAGTACCAGAATGTTCAGTTCAACTTTATATAGCCGATTTGCTCCTCCCGTCGCCAGAAACGTGAAAAAACTTGACGCCAAAGGGTCGAGAAGAGTACGATTGAGCAGTCAGCAACCATGTCCCAACCTTTGCCGGAGAGGTTTATTGGACAAGATTTTTCTGTTTTTCTTGTTTTGATAACCTTTTTATTAAGTCTTCAAAAATGCCTCCAGATTGCTGGGTTTTTTTGTATTTATACCCTCTTGAACAATGTGCTCCATCAAAGTGCTCCTTCCATCTCTCCATTTTTAACCTACTTTACAATCCACCCTCTCTCCCTCCGGTTCTACTTGTACTTTTACAAGCATTTATACTTAAAGGGGTGAGATTTCTCCTGTGTAGATTAATTTCTGAAAAATTACGTCCTTCTACTTTTTCCTTAAATTCTTAAACTTTGTTCCTTTTTCTTTAAGAACCGCCAAAGATGCTGGTAAGGCTGCAATAAGCGCACTCGCCCTTTTATATACTTCATCTGGTGAAATGCCTACCCTTTCATATACCTGAAGCCTGAAAAAGATACCCCTTTCGGACGGAGCCTCCCCGTATAGGCCATCATAGGGAGTTCCCCCCACCACCGTTCCAATTCCGTGCTCACCTATTGCCAGCCCTTGTTGGACTCTAGGCCCGTTTGAGTCAACACCTAAACATAGTCCTAAGTGTAATTACAGGCAATGGACGGAATAACCAATTTAATGAACTTGAATATAAATTGAACTTGACCATAGAGATCTGCTGCAAGAAGACAAGGTGTTCGAAAGGCAAAATCTTGTTGCGGGAATCGCTGAAGAGTAATTGAGATAACAACACCCTCAATCAGAAGTTTTCAACTTATGTGTATGTCAAAGGAAGATCAATCTAGTCGGTTCAACGTGGTAGATGGATTTGTTTTCTTTAGACTCAGTTATTTTTATTATAGTGATTTGTAATCGTTTGCATTTTCATCTTCGAGGTCTATTTTTCGGAGACATATCTCATGACAAGTGCTGAAAATAGCATTTCGGAGCCTCCAAATTTGAAAATTTTAGGGGGGAGGATAACCCCAGACTCACCTACAAGGCTTTTGCCTTCGGCACTCGCGATAATGCCCCCCGTTACAAAAAACCTAGCACCCAGTAAAGAATCGGAATTAACAGTGATTAAATTGTATGATTATCAATAACTATCACTTCAAAAAAGATATAATAAGATAACAGAACTGATCGATATACGGTCACTCTGGGGGAATGCGTGACGGGCCACAGTAATTAAATTATTTTAATTCGCGTAAACATATCTTCTTCTGCTGCTTCTTCCTCGTAAAAGAAACAGACCTAAGGGGATTCTAAGTCATATATCGTTCGTGTTTTTCCGTGAAAAGAAGAATACTTTTTCCTTAAAAATACAAAATACAAGTATTATATTTCCTGTCAATTTGTTGAAACGACGCATCCAAGGCTAATTTGCATACGGAGAATGAAGTCAAGTTCATCGTCGACAAGAAAAAAAACGAAGAAAAAGCGATTACCAAGTTTTCTTTACATGTTTTCGAAAGTTCAACACATTTAAAGGGTCTAATGACATTTGGTGATAACTAGAAACGTTAAAGCTGTGGAAATTAGTCGATCCGATGCAGACCGTTACAATTCCAGCTTTTCTGTCAAAATGGCGAATTTTGGAACATTAACGGAACTTTGTACAGCACGCAAAGAAGAGTGCCCACAAAGTTTATTGCATTAAGAAGTAGAGTGGTCTTAGTACTTCTGTTTTATCATAGACTTGAGTCTGGGTCAGGTGCCACTTTTGCGAAATTACCGTTCAACTCTAGTTATGCAAATTACTTTTCCTTCAGAGCAAATTAAAGGTCATTTTAAAAAAATCATATCTCAGCCAACTTTTCACAGAATGCAACCATTAAACCTTGAAACTATTAACCAGATTTAAAACTTTTGTGTGTAAAATAATCAGCTTATTCGGCTCTGTAAGGTAGGTTTGACAGAGCCCTAAAGTTTCACCAAAATCGCACCAATTCCGAAGGCAAACTGGCCAGTTTTAGGTGACCGAGAAAATCTTCTTGTAATATAGAGAAAAAATTGAGTTGGTCCAAATAAATGTGATATTTCTTCAGGGGATAGGATAGTTATCTTCCACTGGGAAAACCAGGGCAATCTGTGATAGACCGTAATTTGCCCTATCGGTTCTTATTACGCGGACAGCCTCTTAAGTGCGACATTGAAATATAGAGTTAAGCCCAAGAAAGATTGTTATACTTCAGTCAGTTTACTGTCGGTTGGAGGTGTGAAAAAACGTATGGCAAGTTTTTCTCACTTTTCTTTCTTTCATAAAGGTTCGGCAAAAGTTGGCCGAAAATCAAGCTTTTTTAGGCCCGTGTAGAGCCCTGATGTCAAGAAAATCTTTATCTTAAATAAAAAAACCCACCAACTTCTGAAAATACCACCGTTGATAATATTTTCAGGTGGCTTTTATATGGTAGAAAGGTGGAGGTCAAACGCCCACCTCGATCTTTTGCTTCTGCCCGGTTTTCTCTGACAATGACACTTAATTTATCATTTCAAACAATAAACTTGTAATCTACAAATCACTTAACTTTAGGGGAGATCCATATGACTCTTAGGGGTGGGGCTGGTAGCCCGATTCTCAGACGTCCGAGGCCATCAGGCTATGCAAACAGTGCATGAATAAAACAACATCTAAAATCTTACACCAAATAAATAGCAACCACGTACCTTTGACCACAGTAGATTAGGCGTGTGAAACAAATTCTTCCCAAACAAAATGACCTATTTGCCCACCTACACTGTCAGTCCTCGGTACGTGGCAGCCTGCAATTTACACGCAGTACTAGTAACTTATCTTTTTTTTATCTCTCTGTGTAAAGAAAAGGCTAAAATGAAAACGGAATCAGGCCGGATTTGTTTTTGTGTGTGTGTACGCTACAAGTTTTACTTTACAAATCTGGTACCGTTAGCGCGTAAACCACCCTTTTTACATCACCTTCGAGGTAAACAGAACCACAGTCTCGTGCCCTGTGAAATACCAACGCTAAGCTTTTTTGACGTATAGATAATATTCAACGAAGTCTGTTCAGTCGAATTTCCATTCACTAATTTACTTTTACTGTCTATGTAGAAAAGAACAGGGGGAAACACTTTAATTTATGACTTTCGCTACTTAAAATCTCAAAAATAGGTCTTGAGTGGCTTTCAGTGCGGGCAGATGGCTTTCGTTTTGGGAGTAGATTATCGAGTGCACTTTTTAGAATTAATTATTCGCTTTCACTGTTACGCAGTTAACACACGGCACACACAAAAAAAATAAATTGGAAACCGTTTAGTAGAGGAAACCAAGAAAACGAAATGTTATAAAAAAACTAATATATGAACAATTTGTCCAAATTTCAGTTATCCGTGGCCCACAGCTCCTGAGTTATTTTCCGAAACATTTCACGCAGCTTCGTAGAGCTTTTATGCGTGGAGACGCCATTGGCCGCCGGAAATCAACAAAAACATCTGCCGTTCACTTTTTCTATAAAAGCTGTTCCTTTTCACTCGAGAGCTAGCACACAAGCGCATAAACACATCTTTTAATAATTGAAATGGTTAACCTGCTGAATCAAGAGGACAGACTTTTTTCAATGAGACAGCATTCCTATTTTGGTGTCACGCACTATGAAAACTCCGAAGTTCAAATTGTTATATTTTCGAAATGAACATGCTTCGGGGCTAGAAACTTGTCCAAAGATTTATTTTCTATTTGTCTTCAACATAGTGTAAATAAGAATTCGTAAAACCTCGCTTTTTTGACTTTGCAATTTGATGACGTCACTGTGAAAACCATCATTCAGAATAGGGAATGGTAGGCGTATCACAGAGATCAATTAGCAGACAAAGTAACACTACACGTTTGTAAAAAGGTCATCTACTTCAACCTAAAACACAAAGCCATTTCGTTATATTTGTTACATAAAAAATTATCAGCTTTAAAAATTAATCATTAAAACTGATATTCAAACGGTTCACAGTTCTTGCGATTGATCAATTATCAACAATTTCTCACTCCAAGGCTTTGTTCTTTACTAAAGAAAATAAATTCAAACTTTCGTTAACAGTTACGAGTACTGGAGCAAACCAAGGATAAGTAAATTTTGTAGTGACACCGATGCTTGCCTGCCTATTTTATATCAACGAATAACTCCTGCTTTAACACTGAATATGGGAGTAGTTTACATGCGAAGATAGGACCCCGTTTACACTGGTCCGTGCAGATTTTTTAGCGGTGAAATCCGTTTACACGGAACAGGACAACGTTTGTTGCAGATTGCAATATTGTTAATCTGCCGTCGAAAAATTTGCACGGTTTCGCGGGTCCCGTGTAAGCGAAAGGCGGATTCATGCAAAGGCCTACTCTGGGACCTAAAGTCGCCTTAAGTCGCCCAAAGTCGCCTTAAGTCGCCTAAAATCGCCTAAAGTCGCCTTTAGTTTCCTTAAGTCACTAAATCATTCAAATCTTAACGAAGTTGAAATTGTCTTGTAGTTATTACTTTTTTAGTTTTCTATTTCCAGAATGCATGATTTCTCATAAAGTGTGTAATAACCCCTGTTTAATAATATTAGCCACAGACCCACCCCACCCCCCACAAAAAAACTCCCATGGTGACTTAAGACCTATTAATTTCGTCTCAAGCCCTTTAATTTATACATTTAATTACTTTACACAATTGACTACACGTAATAATTAGTCTTAAGCAATACAAGAATAATCATTCCTGTATTGTTTATGCAAAAATGACAACATATAGTACACAACTTTATCCAGTCACCTGTACAGGTATTTTATTAATTTCATCCGGGAGGTTTGTCTCATATTTCTGAGTAAAAATATTGTTTAAAAAGGCATTCAAAGGTTCAAGTTCTAGCTAAATTACATTAAACAGTGTGCAAAGAGAGTAGACAGAGTAGTGTCCAGGCAATAGCCCTGGGGTACTGGATTTTATGATTGGGCTAGTGAACTGCGTTTTTAACTTGCCTGGCTGGCAAGTAAAGTTTTTTAGGGAATTCAGATTACAGAAGAACTGTAATTAGTCCCATTCATAAAAAAATTGGGGTTAGTCAAAATGGCTTTCAGGCTAGTGTATGCTAGGCAAGCTGTAAAGCTGACTTTCTTTGCACCATGAACAAAATATAGTTAAAACTCTTTTCTACTGCTTCGTGAGAGTCCAACATTGAAAGACATTTCAAGTAACTAAGATCATTACAGGTAGGTTGAAGGGAGAAAAAAAACAATTATTGCCGCCACAACATTAATCTAAATTTTCTGGTAGTTAATACAAGTCTAAAGGTCAATCGAAAAAAGTGTCCATGTAAATTACCGACCCAGACTTTAAGAGCAACTAATGATAAGTTTTTTCTCCAGCACACAACCTCTGATCTGTATTTACCGTCGAATTATATCCATCTATCATTGACAGAAACACAGTCACTCTTATAAACTTGAACACTTAGCTTAGCTTGTACAGTCGTCTCTTTAGGTCTTCCCTTCCAGACAGAAATTCAAGCTTTGTACATCGAAGGTGCGTAATACTGCTCTTTGTTTATGTTGTCGTGATTGCTCCCTGCCAAACGATTTGATGTAATCGACCATTGTTGATGAAGAACGTAGAAAAGCGAAATAATACTGTTCTTTCCTCCACGTTATGGCCGCCCAGAAAGTAGTGTGTTTTGATCACGTGACTAACTGGTCTGGAGGCGGGGAGAGGGCGGGACCGAGAAACAATGGAAGTTAGCTTGCGACTGCAGTGGAATTCTGGGAGAAGCAAAATGGCGGATAGAATGTTGTACCTCGCGTTTTCGTTTGAAGATCTCCTTTTAAATGGAAATTTCTGACATAATAATGGAAACGTTTACACTTGGTACTGCCACCGGTTTAAACATGACGCATAATGCTTCCTTTTGTACTGAGAGCGTAAACGCTGCCGCGTGGAACAGACCGAGCTAGGTTGGTTGAAGCTAAGCTTAGTTGTTTCTGCTGGTGCATAAATGCACTCATGAAATCAACCCGACTGGAAAGTTTCCAGAGAGACCATGGATAAGAGAGTACGGTTCACTAGCGAAGCAAGTATTTGGAAGTGTTTTGTTTGACTGAGAAAGGAAAGGAGCAATATATATACGGCGAGAACTACAAACTTTTTGTTTTGAATTCAATTGGAAAAACATCCTCTTCGCCAAACGTGTGGGGACAAACATTGGCAGAGCAACTGCCAAGACATACAATGGGGATCGTCATTTCCATAATGTGCGATATCGATAACTGATTTTAGATGTTTTAAATTAATTACTTAAATGTTTGTTGTCAAATTATGAAAAAAATACACTTCAATATAAAGTTTTTGCTACAAACCAGCTCACAGTATTTTACAGAGATGTATTGAAATACTCTACTTTTAGGGTTTTATTTTTTGGAAAAAGAAATGCAGGAACCATTGATTTTTTGTCCCTTATATTATGAAATAATGCATTTAAAGACCAAGAGAAAATTTACCCTTTTGGTTGCTTCTAACTCAGATTTTGTCTCTGCTAATGTAATACTAAACCAACACCCTTGATATTAGCCTGTGCCACAGATGGAACTAAACTCTGGGTTAAGTCCATCTGCAAAACAGTGGCGAAATCCTAGTTCTGGGACCCCTGTGTGTGTATCAGGATTAGAGAACATGCCAGGACTGGACTGTTAAAAATGCCATTGTCCATTTGCCAATCATGTTGAAGGGGAACTCAAAATGCTGGTAATTCATTTAGTGCATCAGGGCCCAGAACAAGGATATTAGAGCTGCTTCGCAAATGTTACTAACCACGGTTAGAATACACCTGCAACACAAGCTACCTTGATATTTAATGTTCAAAATATTAGGTAGCTGAGATTGTTAAAAATTTGGAAGGCTAATGTAGATGTCTTCAACACTGAATTAACTTATGCTACAACATTGTGTCCCTAGAGAGGTAGTGTTATCAGATTTTGATTTTGTATATGTTGTAGTTCATTTTTATTTCAGTTAATTTTTATTTTTCATCGTTTCTGGGTATGGTTATGTATGCTAATGAATTTAAAACAAAGGAAAACCAAAAATTAACTGAAATTTAAAATTAACTGCAACATATTAACTAACATGTAACTCACCTAAATGTCACCTTTTTCTCCTTAAGTCGCCTAAAGTCGCCTTAAATAGCCTTAAGTCGCGCAACATTTTGACCAAATTTTCCTAAAGTCGCCTTAAATCGCCTTAAGTCGCCTAAAATTACGGCGACTTAAGGTCCCAGAGTAGGCCTCATACAAGCTTCTGTCCGTTGAAAAAAACTTTCCGGACCCGTGTAAACAGGTTCTATATTAATGATGTTTTGAACAATTAGAGATGTGCTTGCTTTAAAATGCTGATTTATACTGTACATTTATAATTGACCACTCCAGAAAATACCATAACATCCCATAATGCTCTTTGTTTGTCACCCCAAAATTTTGCGTAAGCATTGTCTTCAGTTTCTCTTGGGGCCATTTTAACTCCCATTAGAAACCAAGAGAGGATAAAGGGGACAGAGAAGGCATCCGCTATACACACCTTATTCCAAAGGTAATTAGCATTACGGTATGTTATGGTATTTTCGAGTGGTAAATTATTGTCCTTGCTGGATGCAAACCTCCACTGAACAAACTACTCGTGTGGCGGAAAAGGATTTGTTGTATGGCGGTCAGATGGTGTTAATTCAACAATGGTTGAATCCGGTGTAGATCTTCTGGAACAGGCCTGGCATTTTAAAATGCTCTTAAACGCCTTACGGAAATTTTCTAACTTCCAGGCATACACAAATGGATTCACGCCAGAATTTGCCATAACAAAAACCCACTGAATTTTCCTCGCATACTGAATAAACAAGCAATCACAATTAGTGCAGAAATTTACAATGTAAATGCAAACACAAGAAGGCAAATAAAAACTAAGAATAATATTAAGTTGACCAAAAGCGTTTTGGTCACCCTCTTTTCCCTTTCAATTGCTCGCTGCAACGCAAGATTTTTGGCTGGATTGCCATGTAGCCTGTCCCATTGGTGCACCTGACTCCGCAAATACTTGAAAATCTTCGAGTTAGTGAATATTAGAACAGTTAAGGTTAGGACAACTGCAGTGTTGGCAAAAACAAAGCGAAACTTGTTGTAGCCGACAACAAAATACACAAGTGTCACAAGAGTTGAGATGATCCAAACCACAACGGAGACAAAGAAAGCTCGCATTGAATTCAGCTTTGATCTGTAGAATAGAGGATACTTGATTGCCAAGTAACGTTCCAGTGCCAATGCGGTCAAGCTAAGAAGCGAAGCAGTGCAGGAAATAAAATAGACCAGGTGCATCCAGACACGGAACCGCTGACTTGCTTGTTGGAGTCCAGCCGTAATAGGGTATACTGCTCCCATAGGAGCTGCAAAAAGTCCAACCATCAGATCTGCAAATCCGAGACTGGCTACGAAGTAGCTGAATGACGATCGGAGTTCTTTGTGGGGGTCTAGAAATACTGCTAGTACCACCAATAAATTGCCCACAGAAGCAACAACACCTGATAGTAGAGCAAACGATGCTGTCGCAAAGGACAAATAAGCCGGCGCTGAAACGTTTACGCACGGATATTGGTTAAGAAGAGACATCGCTTTATAGTTTCTCTCACTTTCTAGCTTTCAACTTATCAAATGTAAACAGCGGTGCGAAAATCTATGCTGACAATGTTTAACTCAGTTGCAATACGTAAATTGGACACTTTCCGTCAAACGAAACCCTCACTCGTAGAAAAAAAGTAATGGGCTGACGCTGAGAAGCCAATAACGGTGCTCAGAAGTAAGACAGTAAGCTATTGCAGAAATGTACGAATGTACCGCCGTTTTTCTGGAACCTTTCACGCTGAATATCCACTGTAAGAAGTCATCGCTGATTATAATTAAGACTTCCTGAAGTAGTTTCTAATTTTGAAATGCCTTAGCCCTGAGGGGAAAAAAAAAACGTGTAAACCGGATAAACATTTTTCAAGACAGTATTAGCTGAGCTTCTAAAAATTGTTATTATTACAGAATAGTCTTATTTTAAGACAAGAGAGAACGATCTAAGATAGCGAATCCCCCATACATGACCCTTTTGTTGTCCTTTATTTTACATTGTTTGTTTAATTGCTAATGTTTGCCTGCCTTTCCATTACGATAAGTAAAAGGTTGTAGATGTCGACAGCAGCATTTGCCCTTCAACCATAATCATCTTTTAGTACTCTCCGTGTTTTTAATTTAATGTGTTTGTGTTTTCTCTGCAAGGGAGTAATCATTCTCCCACATAATAATGATCGGCCATACAGCGCCGGGGATACACTTAATGAGTCCGAGATATTAGCGAGGTCCAAGTTTCTCGCATGTATTAGTGTTAAATCCGTGGTAATGCTCCGAATTACTAATAATTCAGTTGTTTTGTTCAGATCCTTTCGCTCTCAAAGCCAATTGAATTTTGCTCACTCGAAACCAGCCTGTTAGAAGTAAACAGCAAGTAGTCGATACGACGCGATCTATATCTCAAACGACTACTTGGCTGAAAAAAAAAGGATAATGATCTTTTTTCCATCATTGAATTTTACCACGAAGAGTAATCACAAACTTTTGAAAGCAGGGACAATACAGAGGATATATTTCAAACAATATATTATTTTCGTTTGTCAGGAGTGGCCTGTCCGACCTTTGCTCGACCAGTCAGTTTGAGAATGAAACAGGCCGTTTTTCCAAAAGTTTTTTCCTGAAAAACCATCTTCTTCGTATTAAGATTTGACTGATTTGGCTGGAGAGTTTTGATTAAAAGGGAAATTCTAATTGCGACGAGAATGGTCTCGCAGGTCAGTTCTGACGACTGGAAAGCGCCTTTAGCTAAAACGGATTAGTTTCGAAAGAAATTGTGGTATCGCTTCCAACGTCGGGAAGTGAAACAAATTCCCTCATTTTGCTTTTTTAAGGGTAATATACTTCGATTCAAAATGTTTGTAAATCATCCCTCGTGAGGCCGGAGGCCTCTTGAAGCCGGTTACAATTAGCTCCCAACCCCCCATCGGACCAAAACACCTTTAGTTTAGACAAGTATTCCTTATCGCTTTGGTTTTTCCTCGTACTGCAGATATTGTTGGTTTTCAAATGACGTCACTAAAATTCAAACTACAAAACTATCGATCCTACTGAGATTTTACTTTCATGGTGTATTGGGGCAGCAGAAGACTAATTTTCAAACAAATTCTCGCTTCAAAAGGGTTCTTGGTTTTGTAATAGAGTACGCTTGAATTTCTAAGCTTTTGTGTGACGCAGCATTTACATGACGGCCGAGGGAGCTGTCATTTAGGTTAAAAAAAATGACATTTTTCGAGGAATTTTGCCACCTAAACAGTTCAAGTATTAGAAAAAGTACTACTTTAATGTTTATGAGTTCCTCTAGGAGTAAATTCACGCTTTTGTAGCAAAACTCGGTAACAGATGTAACTGTTGGTTTCCGTCTGCAATGTTGGAGCTCATCGGGATGAGCTCCAGCATGGCGTCTCCATACAAAGCTCTATAAATTTGGGTAATACATTTCCTCGGATATCTTCGTATACGGATTATTCCTTCGACGCAAATCTTGGCGAGGGTCTTTGCATATTTACCTCCTTTCATTTCCCAGATTCTGGACTTTATCTGTCGAATGGTTTTGATTTTTATTTTGATCTATTTTAAATGGCGTGACACTGAAAACCAGCAATATAATGTGGATGCAATAAGGAATACTACGTTGTATAAGCAAATCATAAAGTGCCCAAGGGGTGTTAGGCTGATGGGAACAACTGCTCAGCATAATTTTTCGCGGGTTGTACAAAACATTGAAGTCGAAGAACTAAAAAAAATGGCAAATTATGGATTTTAAGCTCACGAAAAAGAAAACAAAACGAAGTAAACGAAACAAGGTCATCATCTAAACAATTTTTAAGGTACTTAAAATAGTACGGCCTTTTGAAGGCTATTTTGAGCTGCTTAAATCATCGACTGAGAGAGGTCTGGGCACATCCTCGCTCTTTTGCATGGTTTGACATGGATGAAGTAAGATTAACTTATGGTTATAAAACTTCATAGAAACCCGCGGAACTTTTGAATGTTTCTGAAGATATTGCTCGTCAGGGTACACCTATGATGCGAAAGGCCGTTACTCCAAATTGTCGACTAGCGATAACATTGTATTATCTCGCATCCTTATACGGATATAGAACTATTGCAAATTTATATTTGGGGTGTCTTCGTCGTTTGTGTGTACTCGTATCCATGGCGTTCGTGAAGCAAAAGCGAGAAGGGCGGCGTCATTGATCGGTGATCCCCCACCGCAAAATATTTTTTCGGCACACGGGCCACCTTTTAGACAGGCCAGAACCACCTAGGGAGGTGGTTCTGGCCCACCTAATTTTTTCGGACCGCGTGCCAAAAAATTTGCATCTACACGGCAAAAAAAAGGCGGGCCGTCCCCAGAGTAACGGTCCGCGTGACCATCTTTAGGAGTGCCGCACCCAAAATGAATGTCGTGTAAATAGGGCTTGAGACTCGTGTTGTAATCCTTGTTAAGAACCTCTTGCTGAAACAAGATATTGATGATATAATACAATAATACAACGCTCAATACAACAGCGGAAAACAACAAATCTAAGAAACGATAAAGTCTACAACAGGAAAGTAATACTACGGTCGCTGAACGTTTCGTAAACAAAATGACCTCGGAGGAGAACGAAGAACGTCCTACGAAAAACAGCAGAAGGAAAACACTTACCCACTCCAGCGCGGGGAGAACTCTACGAAACTATGTCCTACGGCTTGACTAGTGAACGCGGCAACTGAAACTGTGCTAATGCTTAGAAATGCTACGTGCCGGCGTATTTACTTCGCGCTGAACACAAACGGCTCGCATCCTGTTATTAGCAATACGATTGGACAAGCTAGGTAAGCCACAAAAAAGTGAAATCTTCCTTTTGGCAATACGCCTGTTTGTAAAACACTATTATCGCTTTACCGCAGAATACATACGTGTTCTGTTAATACAATAGGAGAAAACAAATGGAGAGTTTCGCAGTTAAGTACAGCAATGGCAGCAAATTAAGGCGAGCTAAAGTCAATTAATTTCTTTCCTGTTTAAGGGTGTAACGGCGGAGAAATCACAGAGCTAGATAAAACACGGCTAACCACAAAGCAGAACTAAAGAAACGCGTACCGTGGGAAAACGACAAACCGAATCGCAAATATAAAACCGAAAAGAAAATGCTTTGTGAGCTAATTATCGAGCTCGGTTACATCAGCATACGCCTTTCTCAGCTTCATGATAAAGATCTAGAACAGTTTACTCCCATTATACTTGGAGAACCCAACGAGAACATAGTCCAAAACCACTTAAGCATAGTATTGTTAAACGTACTTTAGTATTTAAACGGTAGATATAGGCATATTTTTATACCCTGAAATTTTTTCATCTGTTCAGATCTCCTAGCTGAAAGCCTAGAGATCCGAGAATTATAGGGACCAAAACTTGCCTTTTCGACAATTTCAGCCAAAAAAAAGGCTGCCTAAATTTCTAGGTGACCTTTTTAGGGTAAAAATCCGTTAAAAATGGGCACTTATACCATTTTTTAGATGTTCGAATATCCTAGAAGAGGGAGGCAAGCAAGAAATTTTACAACAAATGTTCCGTAAAATGTAGATCTCAAATCGTCTTCCGAACAGATATTTTCCGAAAATTGACGTTGGGTGCCCCTATTCAACCTTCCACTGACTCTGCTGACTGTACTCCTGCGGTGGTAGTATTTGAAGTTCCTTCAGTACTTGACGTCGAAAGCGGAAAACAACAAATCTAAGAGACGATGAAATCTACAACAGGAAAGTAATACTACGGTCGCTGGATGTTTCGTAAACATGATGACCTCGGAGGAGAACGAAGAACATCCTACGAAAAACAGCAAAAGGAAAACACTTACCCACTCCAGCGAGGGGAGAACTCTACGAAACTATGTCCTACGGCTTGAATAGTGAACGCGGCGACTGGAACTGTGCTAATGCGTAGAAACGCTACGTGCAGGCGTATTTATATCGCGCTGAACACAAACAGCTCGCATCCTGTTATTAGCAATACGATTGGACAACTATAGCTAGGTAAGCCACAAAAAAGTGAAATCTTCCTTTTGGCAATACGCCTGTTTGTAAAACACTACTATCGCTTTATCGCAAAATACATACGTGTTCTGTTAATACAATAGGAGAAAACAAATGGAAAGTTTCGCAGTTAACTACGGCAATGGTGGCAAATTAAAGCGAGCTAGAGTCAATTAATTTCTTTCCTGTTTAAGGGTGTAACGGCGGAGAAATCACAGAGCTAGATAAAACACGGCTAACCACAAAGCAGAACTAAAGAAACGCGTACCGTGGGAAAACGATAAACGGAACCGCCGAAATAATACCGAAAAGAAAATGCTTTGTAATTATCGAGCTCGGTTACATTTCTCCCCTGCTTAGGTCGTCGTCCTCGACAGACCACAATAATGTTTATTTAAACTAACAAACTTTTTTACCAAAAGCTATATGCTAAGAACCAAAATAACAGAATGAAATACACTGGAAAGTGTTTAACAGTCAATTTCACTGAGTTATTTACTGTTGATCTTGGAGCTCTATGGGGATTACAGCTGTCCCGCTGTCGTCTGGGTTGAGCTTCTCAGGGTTGTCTCTTCAGGGGGCTCTGGGGCTGAGGGTTCCACATGAACTGGTTCTTCGGGGGTCTCTGCAACTGGGGGTACTGGAACGGCGGGTTCAACAACCTCAGGTTCTGCATGGGGCGCTGGGTCTCCTGGGGTCGCTTCAATGGGCATTTCTGGAACTGGGGGCTCACTGGTCTCTTATTCTTCCGGGGGAGGGGGATCACAGGCTCACAGGGTTCTGGAGGTGCTGTGTTTAATACAGGGGAGGGGGGGGCGTCTTCTCATCACGATTATCTCTTCTTCATCATCTTGGGGTTCAGCGGGCACTCTGTTATGTCTCGCTCTTCGGGGTATCAAATGTGTCTGCACGATGGGGTTGGTGTCAAAGCATGGCTGTACCTGCTTATGACATGGTCTCATCAGGGTCCTATACACTCTCTTGCTGGATCCATCTCCATGGGCTGGGGCAACTTTATAAACAGCTCCTGTAGGTCCTGGCGTCTCTTGAACTTTGTACCAGGTGGGATCCCAAGGATCCTGTCTCTTGTTTCTGCCTCGAGGATGGCTGCGTAGGTAGACAAACTGGCCTTTTTCAATTGGCTGGTCATTGGCACTCTTGTCGCTGATGGCTTTCCGAGCATCTGCTTGTGGTCTGAGGTGCTCCCCTGCTTTGAGGTAAGCATCTCGTAGGCGGTCTTGGTGGGAGGCTAGCCAGTCTGTTTCAGGTGGATCCTTTTCGTCTGCTCCAAGCATTAGGACTAGCGGTAAGCGGGGGTTACGGCCAAACATCAGGTAATATGGAGAGTAGCTGGTGGATGCATGTGGGACCACGTTATAGGCATAAAGAAGTTCTGGGAGGTACTTTGGCCACTTTCTCTTCTTTTCTGGTGGTAGTAAACGCAACCGCTTGTGCATGGTTCTGTTAAATCTTTCACATTGGGCATTGCCTTGCAGACGATAAGGAGTGGTACGCGATTTCTTAATGTCGTACAGCTTACAGAGTTCGGTGATCACTGCATTCTCAAAACTTCTTCCTTGATCGGAGTGGATTGTCAGAGGGACACCATACTTAAAAAACCATTCCGTAAGGAGTACTTTAGCTGTGGTGCTCGCCCGCTGGTCTCTGGTAGGAACTGCGTGCGTGAACTTTGTGAAAACATCTGTCATCACCAACACGTTCTCCCTACTATCTGTGGCTGGCTCAAACACTGTCGATCGCAAGAACTTCTAGGGCTCTAGTAGCTAGGAGGTGTCCCATGGCTGGTCTAACACGTAGTAATGGTTCTTTAAACAAGGTACATTTTTCACATTTCTTTATCCATGCTTGTACATCGCTATGTATTCCTGGCAAGTAGCAACGGTCTCTAATCAGATGTAACGTTCGCTCTGACCCGTGGTGGCCCATACCATCATGTAGGCTGGTGAGTACTTTCTCTTTAAGTTTCTGGGGATGGATCAACTGTTTTCTTTGGCCGCAATGGGGATCTTGGGTGACTTGATACAGTAGGCCATTTTCCTCTTCAACCTTGTCCCATTGGTTGAGCAATGTAACAGCATCTCGTGTTTCTCCTCTTCTTTCTTGGCGGGGGGGGGGGGTGCGGTTGTTTTGTCTGTAGTAGTGGAAGCGACTAATGACGGGGTCTGCAATCTGCGTGTCTCGGAACTCAGCTGGGCTGTGAGAGGGTAGGCTGGTGAATGTTGTCTCTGGGATACTTGTGCTCAGTTGTTCTTGGGAGTTGTAGGTCGTCACCAACTCTCTTAGTTCGACTGGAACAGGGGTGGATTGCATGACGCTTATGTTTTCCATCTGAATCTCAGCTAAATCGTCAACATGTGGGATTTTCTTTTCATGATTTCCACGTGCTATTCTGAAAGTGCATCTGCATTTCCATTAGCTCCTCCAGGGCGGTACTTCATCTTAAAGTTAAACAAGGCTAGTTCAGCTGCCCATCTCTGTTCCATTGCTCCTAACTTGGCTGACTGAGGGTGACTTAGGGGGTTGTTGTCTGTGTACACCAGGTAACTTCTGTAACAGGTAACTTCTGTGACAGCCCACTTCAGCGCTAGTAACTCTAAGAACTATAATTCTGCATTTTTTTCTCTGGGGGTCTAAGCCGACGACTTGAATAAGCGATAACTCTACGTCTACCATCTTGTTCCTGGGATAGCACAGCTCCTAGTCCGTCCTAGGTAGCATCTGCCTCCACAATAGAAGGCTTGGTGTAATCTACGTAACCAAGTACTGGTGCAGTTGTGAGCTTCTCACGCAGGGTGTCAAATGTTTTTTGGCACTCTTGGTTCCATTTCTCTTTAAAGGGGCACAAAAGTTTCTTGTTAACTTTGATTTCACCAGAGTTAGCGGGCCGATCAACAACATGGATGAAGTGAATTGTCACTAGCTGGTGAAGGGGTGCTGCTATCTTGGCAAAGCTTTCAATGAATCTTCGATAGTAACTTGCGAAGCCTAAGAAGGTTCTGAGTTCCTTAACAGTTTGGGGAATTGGCCACTCTTGTACGACTGCTATCTTCTGGGGGTCTGGGGCGATACCAGTACCAGATACTTCGTGTCCCAGGTAGGTTACTCTTCTTCGCAGGAAGGTACACTTTTCCAATTTCAATTTCAAACCATGTTCTCTAAGGCGTTTAAGGACCATTTTTAGTCTCTCAAGGTGCTCTTCGAAGGTTTTCGAGAAGATCAGGATGTCATCAAGGTAAACAAGAAAAATCTGGAAGATCTGCTCATTTAGGCAAGCTTGCATAAGGCGAGCAAAACACGCAGGCGCGTCACAGAGTCCAAAAGGCATCCTGTTGTACTCAAACAGACCAAAGAGGGTTATGAATGCAGTCTTTCGCTTGGTCGTTTTCAGTTACGCCTATCCTGTTGAGCCCACTTGCTAAATCCAGGGTAGAAAACCAGCTTGCTCCCTGCAGTGCATCGAAAGATTCTTCGATCCGCGGTAAGGGATAAGCATCTTTAAAAGTTTTTGCGTTTAACTTTCTGTAATCCACACACATGCGGAGGCTATCATTCTTCTTCCGTACAAGTACTATTAGGGAGGAATAGGGGCTGTGGCTCTCTCGAATTATGCCTTTACTTAGGAGTTTCTGAATGTGTTCTTTTGCTTCTTGGTACTGTCCGGGGTTATTCTTCGGAAAGTCTGATTTACTGGGATGTCATCTGAGGTGAATATCTTGTGCTTTACTGTTTCGGTGTAGCCTAGTTTATCATCATCAGTAACAAACATGTCCTTGTACTTGGCCAGGAGCTCATCATGTTTTGCTTGCTGCTCAGGGGTGCAATGCATGTCTTTAGGGGGAATGGGTGTAGACTTCGGGGAATCTTCTTTCTTGGGGGATTCTTAGGGCTTGGGTTGCATGACTACTTCACTGGCAGAGACTTGTGTGAAGGCAACTGCCTGGTTGTCATCCTGGACACCTGCTACTGCATGCATTATACCAATTCTCTCACGGGGGCGAAGCCAAACATCTTCTTGTGCTATGTTAGCAACTTGTACTTTGACACGTCCACGACAGAATGATGAGAGGGTGCTCATGATTACCAGTCCATGACATGACAGATTTTTTAGGGGCTCGAAAAGGACAATTGAGTCTTCACCAGGCTGTGATCCTCGGTAACCAGTGGCGTCTACAGTTGTGATCATTCCAGCTGGGATCTTAACATCGCTTTTGCCTGCAATCTTCGCAAATCCTCTAACTGACGTCATAGCTTTTCCTGCAGCTTGAAGTGGATTAGACCAAGCAGAGTCTTCCAGGAGTTTGGGTTCTTTAATCTCTTGGTTCATTCTTTGTATAATGTTTATTCCAATCAGACCTGGCACAGCTTCTTTACCGGCTCTTGATTGGGGATAAGGGGGGTCTCGTAACACGAGGATACCTCTCTTAGGGATGGTTACACCTTGTGATTCAAAGTCTAGTTCCAGGTAACCAATGTATGGTATTTCCAGGCCATTAGCAGCTGTAAGGGTAATCCATTGGTTTGTGTTAAGCAGTTCGCTTCTTCTAGGGCGGAAGTGCTTATTAAAGAAACTCTCAGTGATGGTGGAGACTTGTGATCCAGAGTCAAGAAGACAGCGTACGTGTACTCCCTCCAGCTTCACAGTAGTGACCGGACAACTTCCAACTGCTCTCTCATAGACAATTCCAGGTAACTGCGGGGTACAAGGTAAGCCAGGACTGTTCCCTCCTGCCGCCTGACTCTCAGCAGCAGGGGGTGGGGGCTAGTTCGACGGGTCAGGTGGAGGCCTGGGGGTGAGGTTCCGGAGGGGCGGGGGTCTACTTCTTGCTGTGCAATTTCGAGCAAAGTGTACTGGTGCTCTACACTGATAAAACCTGTCACGACCTGTGTCAGGTCTGGGCTGTCGCTGCTGAAACTGGGGCTGAGGCTGTACATTCTGTCTTCTGCTGGTGGACACTGTGTTCAATGTCTTGAGATTGGCTGCTAGATCTTCAATAGCCTTTTGCTGGCCTTGCAGGGTTTTAATCATCTCATTCATGGCTGATTCGAGGGAAGAGGGCTTAGTGGAGGTACTGGTGTCATGCGACGAAGCCACCCTGGGGCGTGGTCCACAGGACTTCTCGTCTTCTTCAGCCCAGCGAATAGCTTCCTCTCTGGTGTCTAGAAAGAAAACTTCCGGGTGTGTTCTGATAAATTTCTTAAGTTCCGTTCAAAGGAGGTGATATCTCTAACATTTTCGGCTAAGTGGTCTCGAAGAGCCGGGTCTTGGCCACTTGATTTGGTCACACTTTTCTTCTCTATCTTAGCTTGCAGTTCTCTTAGCGCTTGGGAGAATGCACGAAGGGTGTCGCCTTCCCTCTGTCGGCGGTCATGAAAGGCTTTTAAGAGCTGGGGAACAGAACGCTTCTCATCAAAAGACTCTTGAAGGAGGTCGAAGATCTTATCCGAATTCTTAAGGTCACTTTTAGGGTAAACTTTCATTTCTTCTTTGGCAGGGCCCTCTAGGTATGAGAGTATGAAATTCGCCTGCTCTGGGAAGGGGAGTCTTCTTGAAGTGAGTGCGCTTTTCGCATTATCAATGAAATCCTCTATGGACAGTTCATTATCTCCATGTCTTCCACTAAAATTCCTCAATTTTTGTTCATTGGGGATCACCACTCACTCCTTTTCCTGGGGTTGGGATCGGGTTGGAGCTCCTGGGGATTCCTTGGCTTGGAGGGTTTTCAAGAGTTCGTATGCCTGGTTGAGTTCTTCCTGTACTTTTGGAGCTTCTGTTTGAGTTCCTTCACCTCACCCTCAGTATGGGACGTGACCTCTATTGCCCTTTTCTACTCCTAGTGTTTTATTGTATTTCCAAGATTTTGGAAGCCAAATAATACTCGCTACCCCACTCCTGGTACCAAAATGTGACCGAGCCGCGCGAGTAGGGGAGGTAGCGAATGGCAACCAACGAAAGACAAAATGCGTACAAAACAAACAAGAATTTTAATGGCCAATTAGCGGAAAAGAAATACAATAAAAACAAATACTAGGAAAACGAATAAAGCAACAAAAAGGAAAGAAAGGGCCGATGAAAAGGGCAATAGCGCTAAAAGGAAACAACGACGCTAAAAATTACTAAGACGGTTAAAAAATACACGGTAAGAAAATAAAACTACAGTAAAATGTAAAAAGTAAACAAAAGACGCTAAGAAACATGATAGGTCACGAAAAAAGAACAAGCGTGACAAATAGTACGTGACTCGTGTCAAGAGTCATATGATACGAGGACTAGAAAACACAAGCTAAACGAGGTCAAACTGAAAGGTTGTGATTTACGATCTCGCACAAAACGGTGGCAAAACTAAGAGAAAAAACTAAGCTAAAAAAATAAGAACGGATAAGAAACTAAAAGATAATGACTTCAGAGCGAAAGCGCTAAATACAACAGCGGAAAACAACAAATCTAAGGAACGATGAAATCTACAACAGACCACGAAAATGACCTCGGAGGAGAACGAAGAACGTCCTACGAAAAACAGCAAAAGGAAAACACTCACCCACTCCAGCGAGGGGAGAACTCTACGAAACTATGTCCTACGGCTGGACTGGTGAACGCAGCAACTGGAACTGTACTAATGCGTAGAAACGCTACGTGCAGGCGTATTTATATCCCGCTGAACACAAACAGCTCGCATCCTGTTATTAGCAATACGATTGGACAACTATAGCTAGGTAAGCCACAAAACAGTGAAATTTTCCTTTTGGCAATACGCCTGTTTGTAAAACACTACTATCGCTTTACCGCAAAATACATACGTGTTCTGTTAATACAATAGGAGAAAACAAATGGAGAGTTTCGCGGTTAACTACAGCAATGGCGGCAAATTAAAGCGAGCTAAAGTCAATTAATTTCTTTCCTGTTTAAGGGTGTAACGGCGGAGAAATCACAGAGCTAGATAAAACACGGCTAACCACAAAGCAGAACTAAAGAAACGCGTACCGTGGGAAAACGATAAACGGAACCGAAAAAATAATAGCGAAAAGAAAATGCTTTGTGAGCTAATTATCGAGCTCGGTTACATCAGCATACGCCTTTCTCAGCTTCATGATAAAGATCTAGAACAGTTTACTCCCATTATACTCGGAGAACCTAACGAGAACATAGTTCAAAACCACTTAAGCATAGCATTGTTAAACGTATTTTAATTTTTTCAGCTGTTCAGATTTCCTAGCTGAAAGTCTAGTGATCCGAGAATTATAGGGATCAAAACTTGCCTTTTCGAAAATTTCAGCCAAAAAGAAAGGCTCCCGAAATTTCTAGGTGACCTTTTTAGGGTAAAAATCCGTTAAAAATGGGCACTTATACCATTTTTTAGATGTTCGAAAGTTCTAGGAGAGGCAGGCAAGCAAGAAATTTTACAACAAATGTTCCGAAAATTCTAGATCTCAAATCGTCTTCCGAACAGATCGATGTTTTCCGAAAATTGACGTTGGGTGCCCCTATTCAAACTTCCACTGACTCTGCTGACTGTACTCCTGCGGTGGTAGTATTTGAAGTTCCTTCAGTACTTGACGTCGATAGTTGATGCAAGTTCACCGAGATTGACCTTAGACGCCTCATGCATGCACGACATGTTAAAATATTCTTAAAGGCTCTGCGGAAATTATCTAACCTCAACGCATACACAAAGGGATTCACTCCCGAATTTGTTAACATCAGAACAAACTGAATGTCTCTCACCCAGTGAATAAACACGCAATTACAATTGGCGCAAAAGTTTATGATGTAGATACAAATGCACGATGGCAAATAAAACGCTAAAAATAACATCAACACAATAACAAGCGTCTTTGTGATCTTTTTCTCCCACTTGATCGCTTGCTTCTTCGCCACATTTTCTTCGGTGTTGTCGTGCAGGTCGTCCCATTGTTTAACTTGAGCTCGCAAGAACTTGAAAATTTTCGAGTTGGTGAAAAGCAACACAACGAACGTCACGACGACTGCACTGTTGGCGAAGACGAATCGAAACTTGTCGTAGCCTACTGCGAAGTAAATCATGGATAATGAAACAGACACGGTCCAGACACCAGCAGAAACTAATAAACTTCGTTTTGCGTTGAGCTTCGATCTGTAAAATAGAGGATATGTAATAGCGACGTAACGATCTAACGCCAGGGCGGACAGGCTCAGAAGCGAAGCAGTGCAGGAAATGAAAAATGAAACATGCATCGTTTTTCTGAGGGGCTGATTAGGGATTCCAAAACCCTCGAAAAAATGATAAGCTATACCGAGAGGAGCAGTTATGAGACCAACAACAAGATCCGCCAAACTCAGATTCACTACAAGGTAGTTGAACGGTGATCGCAGGTCGTTGTTGGGGTTCAGGAAAACGGCAAGAATCACAAGGAAGTTTCCCACGGAAGCAACTATCGTGATCAGTGTTGAACAGGAAGCAGTCAAGAAAGACAAATATGTCGGTGCTGTTACATTGCTACAGGGATATTTTCCAATGAGCGACATTTTCTAACCAGCGGAAGGCCTCGTACATGTGGCTTTGAATATGACAAATGTTGAATATTAAGCGAGCCTTGAACGCAGCACGTTTTAGAATACTTCCGGTCGAGGTATTTTTGGCCATCCTTCTTGACCTTTTATTAGTTAATGCTGTGGGATATTTGCTTCAATCAGCACATTCCGACCCTTCGATGTATCTTTATAATTTCGTTTTGTTTTTTGTCTTGTTTTGTTTTTTTTTTCGGAATTACGATTGTGGGGGAAGACTTCATTTCATTTTATTGGTTAATTCAGATTTACAATTTTATTTCTTACACGTACGGCCCACAAATAGCTAAGGCTAGTCTAGTTGGGCAATGTCTGTAACAAAATACGCACTCCAAATGATATTCAATTGACAAGTTAACACAAGTTATTTATATAAATGGTACAAAAGGTAAAGAGCAGAAGAAAAGTTACTTCTTTATGGTGTGTGTGCTGTCTTGACCTATGTTTCGTTCCAATTGTAAATACTCGACCACGGTCTTCCACGCACACGTAGAGCAATGAGTGGGGCTGTAAGGCTCTACGTTATAATGAGTATTTAAACAGTTTAATCATCAACCCTTGGATAAGAAATCGACGCTGATTGACAGGTAAAACAATTCAGAGCTCAATAAAAAATGAAAAGTATTACCAGAAGGGTGGGGTTAAGCAAAAAGCCTAATATCGTATCGTGTGGCATCGGAAATGTATTATCTTTAAGACATTTCCCCGTTTTTTGTTCTTTTTCATTCAGTTATTATTTGTGTTGTTTATTTGTTTATAATTTTGAGCTTTAATAATATCATTATTATTTATTCATTTATTTATTTACTTTTTTTATGTTTTTCTTTTTTATTGTTGTTGTTTTTGTTTGTTTGTTTGCTTTTCGTTTTTATTTTACAAGAAGAGGTCATTGAGAACTGTGAGATTAATGTTGTTCTCCTCTCGGAGGTAATTTTAATATCCAAACTTTAACTCTGGTGAACAAATCGAGCCCCATATATCTGAGAACAAAAGAACTTCCTGAGCCGCATAAATAACGTCATAGTCTTAGGTCAATCATCTCTAACAGTTTTTATTTTCTCCATATTCAACAGACGTCTGCTTGTCCTCCAGCGGCATTAGTATTCGTTGGCTCATCAGTGCTTAATGTCGACAATTGCGTTAGATTTATTGAGATGGACCGTAGACGACGAAGGCATGCACGGCACGTCAAGATACTCCTAAAGGCTTTGCGGAAGTTCTCTAACCTTAATGCATACACGAAAGGATTTACTGCCGAATTTGCCATCACGAGAACAAACTGAATATCTCTGACCCAGTGAATAAACACACAATGGCAGCTAGCGCAAAAATTGATGATATAGATACAAATGCACGATGGTAAATAACAAGCTAAAAATAACAGCAATACAATAACAAGTGTCTTTGTGATCTTTTTCTCCCACTTGATCGCTCGTTTCTTAGCCAAGTTTTCCTCGTTAGTGTTATGGAGGTTGTCCCATTCATTTACTTGTACGCGGAGGAAGTTGAAAATTTTTGAATTTGTAAAAAGTAGTACAAAAAATGTCACAGCGACGGCAGTATTCGCGAAGATGAAACGAAACTTGTTGTAGCCTACCACAAAGTAGAAGACTGATAATGAAATGGAGAAGATCCAAACAGCAAGAGACATTAAGAATGTTCGGACTGGATTGAGCTTGCTTCTGTAAAACAGCGGGTACGTAATGGCCGTGTACCGATCTACTGCCAAGGCTGCCAGGCTCAGGAGTGAAGCGGTGCAGGAGATAAAAAATCCTACATGCAGCGTATCTTCTAGGTACTGGCTCCGGTGACTGACTCCCTCCATAACATGGTAGGCTACGCTCAGGGGAGCAACGATTAGTCCAACGACAAGATCCGCAAAGCTCAGATTGGCTACAAAGTAGTTGAAAGGCGATCGCAGGTCCTTACAGGGGTTTAGGATAACAGCAAGAATCACAAGGAAGTTTCCAACAGTCGCGATGAATGCAATGAGTGCGGAGCAAGAGGCCGTTGAGAAAGATAAATATGTCGGCGCTGTGGTATTGTCACACGGATACTTTTCAAGAAGAGACATTTTCTTTTTCTCCCCAATAGTCAGCAGCCACGATGATTTAAAAAAACGTGCAGCAAAATTTCAGAATACGAAATTCTTCCGCCGGGGTCTTTAGCTTCGGTCTCTACACTTGAACTGTCAGACAAGCTGTGACCGATTCCTTAATTTATTTTTAGATCTGCCCCCGGAAAAACGACCCCTTAGAATAATGGTCACATCCACTGCATTCACGAAGCGCATCAGTAATCAAGGTTTGCGCATGCCTTGAAAGACGCATTTAGCACCATTTCGTGATTTTATCAGGCACCCTACCACTTATAATAAGAATTTTTTTTTTGCTTTATGGCTACTTCAAAGTGAAAAACTGTTGAAACAAGGGGGACGAATGTAAGTTCTAAAAGCGTCCGAACTCCATCTACCTAAGGCACGTATTTGTGAATCCGAAAAACCTTTCGCAGACGCATGGCACGCTGCACCAATGCGAAAGCTATGGTTAACATGCATGATTATTACGTCATAATGACGTTCAGCTGTCAATCAAGCCATATTGTCAATCAAGTTAGATCCAGATGATTCCCAGAAATAACGACCACTGATCGTGACTACATCCTCCTGAGTAATTTCGGTAGGCCGATGGGGGGCCTCCGAAGAACACCACCTCCCCTCTTACCGCATGGCCAACATTAAAGCAAAAAGAAAAACAAACAAACGAATGGACGAACAAACTTAACTCACTCACTCAACCTCCTCATCCCGCAAAACTAAATTTAACTAAACCTAAAATTTTACCAATGCCACTATGAGAAAAGTGCATTTTAAAAAGCAGTTAAACGACCTCAGATTTGATATTACCACCGGTGTTTGTATTCAACGACCCATCAGTAGTCAAAGTCGACACCTGTGTCAAGGACCGAAGTTTCAGGAATGCTTGGCAAGTCAAGATACTCTTAAACGCTTTGCGGAAATTCTCAAACCTCCAAGCATATACGAATGGATTCACTCCAGAATTTGTCATCATCACGACAAACTGAATGTCTTTTAGCCACATAATAGACACACAATCACAATTAGAGCAAAAGTTTATGATATAGATGCAGATGCAAGATGGCAAATAGGAAGCTAAGAAAAACAATAACATAATAACAAGGGTCTTTGTAATTTTTTTCTCCCTCTTGATCGCTTGCTTTTTTGCCAGGTTTTCTTCAGAGCTGTCATGCAGATTGTCCCATTGTTTAACTTGAGCGCGCAGGAACTTGAAAATTTTTAAGCTGGTAAAAAGCAAGACGACAAAGGTGACAACGAGGGCTGTGTTAGCGAAGATGAACAAGAACGTATTGTAACCCACTGCAAAATAAATCATGGATAATAGAATGGAGACCATCCAGACACAAATGGCCACTAAGAGAATTCGTTTTGTGTTGGGGTTTGACCTGTAAAACAGAGGATATGTAATAGCGACGTACCGATCTAGCGCCAGGGCGGACAGGCTTATGATCGAGGCAGTACAGGAAATGAAAAAGGACACACGCATCGTTCCTCGAAGACTTTGATCAATGATATCGAGTCCTTGAAAGAAATGATACACTGCACCAAGAGGAGCGGTAATGAGTCCAACGGCGAGATCTGCTATACTCAGAGTGACTACAAGATAGTTGAAAGGTGATTGCAAGTCTTTGTTGGGATTCAGGAAAACAGCAAGAACGACAAAGCAGTTTCCAACGGTCGCGACGATTGAGATCAGTGTAGAACAAACAGCTGTCGAGAATGATAAATATATCGGCACTGTGGTATTGCCACAGGAATATTTGCCGAGGAAGGACATATTTTCAACTTCCTCAAGCGGCCTCGTGGCCCCGACCAGAAAAACGAGGTTTCGGAAATACATACACGTCCAAGAATAAAGACAGCACCATTAGGATTGAACCCTCTGTACTATATAGCTTCCGGCTTAATGTATTAAATCTCTACATGACCTCTGAGTCTATCAGCACATTATGCAATTAACTTAACGTAGTCAGAGGAGGTTTATGACTTCTCATTATTTATTTATTTATTAATTTTAATTTCCTTTTCACCGTCAGAAAACCAAGGATTACGAAGTTAACCTTATGCATGCATTTTCAAATGACAGAATTTTTCATAGCAACATTCCCCCCCCCCTCCCCCCACCCCACATTTTGGCTTTTTCATTTTGCCTTTTTATCGTCAATCCTTGTGAAATATCGCAAAGTGAATCTTGGCGAGGCCTTTTGTTTATTTATATTCTTTCATTCTCCACATTCTTTATTTAATGGTTTGCACTCTTTTTTGGTACAGGGAAAACAGAGAATAGCTTTAGGGTATGACCTATATATGGTGAAGTTATAGCATTAATAAAGACTGCGAAGTACTGCAGATGATAAGTTTTTCGGCAGAGCATAGCTAAGGTTTCAGCATTGTGGCCTTCCTCAAGGCGAACAATTTAGTAGTGATATAATTAGTTATCAATAGTAGGGATAAATCTGGTTCAAATACAGTACTCGATCTTATAAAAGGCAATCCGGATTTTGGAATGCTTGTGGAATCCGGAATCCTGGGCTTTGAAATCCAGAATCTGAGCTCCAAGCAATCCGAGATCCGGACGCCATAGCGTGGAATTTGAAATCCAAAATCCAAAACTGTCTTGGATTACGTACCCTGGGTACCAGAGTTTATTCTCACGTGCGATAGGAACGCTTCGGTGCCGGCTACCTGAAGTAAGTATCAAATACAGCTATCATTAGCATATTTTGTTTTAATCTGTTTGTGTTTATTTTATGTGTTTTTCTTGTATTCTCTGCATTGCTAAATATGAGGGTCAAGACACTTCCGTGGTGGCCGTTATTATGCGACTCTCTGAAACATTCCTCATAAGTTGTCCTCTGCGGAACTCACACGAGATAATTCCCTTTATGGCTAGCCGGTAATTTTGCATTCTACAGGGATACACAATTGGATTTATCCCTGAATTAGCCATCACAAGATAAAATTGAACATCCCGAATCCAGTTGATAAACACACAATTGCATGTACTACACAAGTTTATAATGTAAATACAAACACACGATGGAAGGAAGCAAGCCAGAAATACCACCAGCACGATCACAAGAGCTTTAGTCATCTTCTTCTCCCATTCCAAAGCTCTTTTCTTAGCAATATTCTCCTCGGTGCTGTCGTGTAGATCTTCCCATCTTCTAGCTTGCTCTTGAAATATTCTGAGGATTTTTGCATTGGTGACAATAAGAACCGCAAACGTCACGATAATGGCAACGTTGGCAAAAACGAATCGATAAATATTCAACCCAAATTGGAAGTACATCAACGATAGCAATGCAGAGATGACCCAAGCGATGGCAGATATAAGAAACGCTTTCCAACGATCCAGCCAGACCATATAAAACAATGGATACGAGACAGATATATACCGATCAACTCCCAAAATGATCAAGCCGAAAAGAGATGCATTGCACACAGCGAAGTACGAGAAGAATAAATACTCGTGGATCTCCGGTTTCAAACGGCTCTTGAGTCCTTCGGATACATGGTACATTACCGACATAGGGGCGATACCGATTCCAACCAGAAGGTCTGCAAATGCCAAGTTCGCAACGAAATAGTTGAATGGCGATCGGAGATTTTTGTAGGGGTCCAAAAAGACGGCGAGTAGAACGAGTGAGTTTCCGACGATAGCGACAATACTAATTAGTGCGGAGATGGAGGCGGTTGTGAATGAGAGAACAGTCGGAACAGTGGCATTACTGCATGGATATTCCCCAATGAGGGACATGTTCACAAGGTTATGTCGTTTCACAAAACAGAATCGAGGTCACAGAGACCCACAGATTGTCTCTCTTTGTACAGCAAGAATTAAATATGTTCGCAATTATTGGGAACAAACACTGTCAGGATTTAAGTATTGATCTTTTGTCGTGTCCGCTGACCCTTGTCCAACCACGCTTCCCAGATGTAAATGCAGTCAGACTAGCTAAGACTCTGTCACGCAAAAGTCACGCAAATAATCCAAGTTCGTATGAAGGTCCATGGCACGCCAGTTCTACATTGTATTATTATTTTTTTATCTGTTTATCTATTTATTTATTTATTTATTTATTTATATATGGTCTTTATGTTTTTTTTTATATATTTTCTATATGACAAACTCGCCAACAACTATTCTTCCACACATACTTTTTTCTTTCACGTAAATCTCAGTCTATATTTCAAGTTATTCCCTGTAGTAGGTTTTAAAATGATCGTGTTCATGACCATGATGATGATGACCATGATGATTATTTATCATTTAATGATTATTGCAACCCTATCATTTTAATTCTTGAATTATATTTGTTTTTTCTAGTTACTTAGAGCAGTTTGATCTGATTGTTAGCTGTAGGAACCGACGTCAAGGTGGGGTACAAGTGTGTACGAGTTTTCAAAAGACAAACAAACAAGCAAAACCGAAACAACTATTTGCAGAAAAAAAGGAACGAGAATTTGTCATTTTTATAGTTCATACGTACATTTATTTCATTCCTTGTTATGACTAACAAAATAAGATAGAGTAAAGAAAGAACATGCATGATTTCAATATTTTCTTCCACTAATGGCCTGATCTGTCTGCTTTTGTTGACGGATCGTCACATAAAACCATTTATGCAATGTTAAATCGTGGCTTCTTCCTCCTGTAAGACAGTCCATGGCAAGTTCATTTTCCTGTAAATCACAAAAATGCAAAACACTTTTGTGGATTTTTTCCATTATCATCTAAGGTAGTTAACCAATGATCAGAAATGTAAAAATACCGAGCTGTCAAAGATATACCAGAGTGATAAACACCCCGTATTAACTGAACGCATAAAAGACATTTCATAAACAGTAGAACCCCTTTGATTCCACTGTTGATTCGACAGTGGTAGAAAATTAAACAAACTTAATAACTTTTTTTTCCCTTCATGAAAAATCTGCTCTGAGTTAAAGAAAAAAGGTAACAATTGAACTCAAAGCGTTGCTGCAGACAAAGCCTTGCAATCTTTCTGAATAGCATTAACCCCTCAGCTCCCTTAATAACCGAGTAAATCCGGTTATAAACTGTCATTGATATTCGCGATGGACCAAAAAAGGAGCTGTTGAGTACATTCAAATTTAAGCACAAACTCCTAAAAAGACAATAAAGGACCATTACCAATGATGAGAGACGTAACAGTAACTGGATCATATCCCTGATGTCTATTGAGCTCTTTCATACACACTCTAAAGATTTTGGTCGTGATGTACTGCGAAAAAAAAACAAACAAACAAAAAACAAGCAAACAAACCAAACAAAAGAAAACAAAGATTACACAATGCGTCGTCACATAAGAAGATGACCAATCATTATTAAGTAATATTAATTTATTACTTTTATCAAAGTTTAAATGGACTTCTTGCAGTGTAAAATCATCGATAGTTCTTCTTAGGGGAATGGTGGAAACAACTGTATTCGACGACTAGACGTCTAGGGGACGTAATGCTAATAGAAGGTAACACCCATAAGATGAGCCCGATGGACACAAATTTTCGAACTTAACATCTTAAGGTGCAAGAAGCTTGTATTGTCAAATAAATTCTTTCCTAGTATTAGACAGGTGGGTATGCAAATGGGAAACAGTGTCTTTTTACGGTTTCATGAGTGGACGAAACCGGAGCGGAAAGACTAAATCATTTACTATGTCGCTCAGTATTTCCCAAGCTTTCTCTTTAACCCTATTCGGACTGTTCCATCATGACATCACTACTGTTGTCAAAGATTATTTTGATAATCAAAATAAAATCAAAATCAAGAAGTTGGCTAACACATTTTGTCAGACGCCATAATATTTTTAAATCGTAATATGGCGTTATATTAACATCAAATTACGTTATTGTGTCAACCAAATTTTAGCTAGATGTTGGAAATGATGAGTACATTTTTCTTTGTAATTTTGGTGGTGGGTTTAAAAAGTTATAGACGGAGGCCTCAGGAGCGCTAGCGGTTTTTTCATGCCCGAGAAATTTCTAGAAATCAATCGATACTTCTTTTTGACTTCATACTGCAACACGATTGGCGAATCGAACAATGCCTTCTCCATATTAGAGTTCTCTTTGGCGGGCAAAAGGAAGAGTCCATGTTTTGATCTTTTCAGCCATTACCGACACCATGTTTCAAGGTTATACGAAAATCGCTCTAACCGGGCCAAGAAATCATATGAATGCATATACCTCGACCCAAGCGGCTATACTGTTGTACTCAGGAATGAGTCTTCCTTCTTTCATATTGTGGCTTGCTGTAATCAGTACAGTAGGCACTTGATTATAAGTCTTGTTAAATGTGACCGCCTAAAGTAGAATTCAATACCAGAACACGGCTTAATTTGTAATAAATACAGCGCAAATCCATAACTTAAACGAGCAGAGCTACATATAACTTTTTTTTCAGACTTCTATTTAATTAAGAAGAGTAGCTACTCATTTAAGCTTTTAGAAAGACTGCATATAAAATATTTAACATCATCTCAGCGTACATGTCAAACGTCGCCGTACAGCAAATAAAAGATCAAGCTATACCTGACAAAAAGCATTGTTGTTTGCTTTCAGTGGTTGATCTGTGTTACTAAAGTGTATGAGATGCTGCGTAGCTTCCATGCCATTTGGGAGTGTTTGATAAGCAATCCAGTTCTACAAAATTGCGAAAACACAAGGTAGCTTGCTTCATGTTTTGAAACATAAATTAGGAACTACAGATCAAAAAACCGTATTCCCCCCTTTCACTTGGTTCTATAATGACGCTCCCACGCGTAATTTTGTTTACCTTACACCTTGGTCTACTTTTGGTGGATAGTCTCATTTCCCAGAATGAGTTTAGTTTAAAGACTTTTAGTCATACATCAAATGGTCGAGCAGAGCCCTAGTCTAATTATGATGTTGATAGTGATGATGACGATACAAATGGAAATGAACGACCAAAATGATCGCGACTGGGTGGAATGACAGAGTTATTGATAGCCTCATCGACAAAAATAGTGATGATGATGATAACGAGGATATTCCTCTAAATTCAAACCTTGAGACAGTCACTCAGTTTATGTCCACAACTCTCATCAACTCCGACCCCCCACCCCCCCCCCCCCCCACCACCACCACCACCACCACCACCACCACCACCCCGCCTTACTCCCCGTCATAAGACTGACTTCAACAACGAAAATGCCACTGACGCCAGTGTTGTTCTGGCTAGTAAAATTATTCACCACTCTTATATTCTCATGCAGTCCATCAAAGTCTTGTAATTCTCGTAGACAGATTCTAAAAGATTTCGTTGAGGCATCTTCCACCCACACAGTTGCAGCGTCATGTTTAAGGCCCGTGCACATGTGTTCAGCAGTTACTAGTATGTATGGTGGCTCTGAGAACTTTCCCTACAATACAATTTGAACGCAACACCAGTTTAGAAAATGGAAATAATCAGTTCCACAGATTTGGAACTCCTAGCCTATACTTTCTGGTTTAAATGGTCGGGGATTCGATCAGTCCTCTCTTTTATTTATTTATTTTTTTAAATATATTCATTTATTTATTGTATTTTATTTTTTTAAAAGAGGTTTTAGTTTACGGCACTGATCTTTACCGCGGATAGATGAAATTTTCCAGCTTCGATAAGCAAACGAGAAAGGTCACCAAAAATAGAAATAAACTATGCACATACAATTTATTATCAAAACTCTGCTTTTTTAAAATATGAGTTAATACCGGCGACTTCACCATGTTAATTGCAAATACAAATCGGTTGACTAAATTTAGAATGAAAGTATAGCGCGTTGGAAAATGAAGCCCAGGGCCGGGCTGTACAAAACCTGCAAAACTGGTCTAAGATAACCCAGAGTTACTGCGAAAATTGAAGTTAGATATGAAAGCTTAAAATTAAACGCAAATTCAGTTTAATTCATTTTGTCTGAAATTTAATAATTGGATGCTCTTAAGAGATTAGAGGAAAAAATCCTAAAACTTTTGAACAAAAGAAAAAGAAATACGGATAAGAATTTAATCCCAGGTTAGCGCTAATCGGCCTTCGAACAACCGGGCACTGAGGTGATGACTTATGCTGCTACAGTTCTGTTACTGTACCTCAGGAATATCGACGCTTCTGCAATGTGTTCCATCCCACCAGGAAACGAGGCTTTCCTCCCCAGCGACCGCACCTTCAGGAGCACCTTGGTAAGCGACGAAATCAACAAACGTCAGTCCATTGTCTGGGGTCCGGCGCTCTAAGCGACCAGCCTTCAACATGCATGCGCTAAATCCTCCAGCGTAAATTTTCTCTGTCCAAGTAACTGCAGCATCATGAACGAAGTCACCGGTCTCGTTGAAGTAGTTAATAGTTGTTTGCACGTGTACTCTCCGATAATTATTAAAGACATTCTTTTGGAAAATTGCTTCCTTGCATTGAACATCCGATGAATTCAGACGAAGAGCAAGGCGACCGCGGTACATAATGAATTCTGCAACAGAGAAGTCAAAGACTTGTTCACTTCTCTTTCAAGTCAGACTATAATATAAAATTTGATCATGGCGCAACGATGGAAGAACACAACAAACTTCAAATATTATAGGGCGTGTACTTTTGGGACTTGAAACTTCTTACATAATTTAAAGCAATAGGAAAAGTACTTGGAACTGTATGGTCCTGAATCGGGAATACTTTTTTTATGGAACTGCAATGATCATAAAACTAATATATATGTGGCCATTCGAGTTCGACAAAATTAATAGAACTTCGCCGGGATAAGAGAATTGCAGAGCATGTAAACAATTTCAGTTCGTCCGGACAACTGAGAAATAAAGCCTTCAATTCCATTATAGACCAATTCGCTAAATAACAAAAAGTCCTTAAACGTGCATGGCTGAACTTATTAGAACGGGGAATTTGGAGACAGTATAGACTAGAAGGTCGTATTTTTGGTACTAGCGCAACTTGAGAATTCTACTTGCCACAAATGGTAGGTAATATTTTAAGCGGAAACAATTTTAGCTGCCGTTAATAATGCTGAAGGCCAGGCGAAAGCGATGGGTACGAAAAGTGTCCGCATGCTCGCGCAGCTGAGGTAAAAACACATGAGAAATGTTAGGCTTACATAATGCACAAATTAAACTTGCCGCCACAAATTTGTTACGGTATTATTCGAAGTGACTTACATGAGCAAGACCCAAACAATATCACTTACCATAACAAGAGCCTTCATGCAGCACGGTAATGTTTGTGCGCGTTTGGCAGACATCCAGTTTGTGGAAGCAGTGATTCTGGTATGTTTTCCCATTACTTCCACACAAGTGATCTTCAAAAGTTGGGCAGTCTGTTTGACATGCGCAATGTGCTTCCGCAGCACTTGATGCTTGACATAGACCATAATAATTACACGTGACTGAATTACATGGATTAAGGTCTTCAAGAAAAAAATAATAATAGAACATTTATATAGACATAACGGCTTTAGTCACAAGTAAAACCAATGCTTTCATTGTGATATCGAACAAACAAACAAAAAGCCATAAACAAACGGCTAACAGTGGATGATTAAATGAGTAAATAGTTAATGAATGAACAAATAAACTAGTGAATAAATGAACGTACATAAAAAAAGAAAGAACGAGCGAATGCGTAGAAGAATGGATGAATCAATGAATGAATGAATGATTGAGCGAGCGAGTGAGTGAGTGAATGAATGAACGAACGAACGAACGAACGAACGAACGAACGAATTAACGAACGGACGGACGGACGGATGAATTGATGGATGGATGGATGGATGGATGGATGGATGGATGGATGGATGGATGGATGGATGGATGGATGGATGGATGGATGGATGGATGGATGGATGGATGGATGGATGGATGGATGAATTGATGGATGGATGGACGGAAGGACGGAAGGATGGATGGATGAATGGATGGTTGGACGGACGAATGGATGGATGGATGGATGGAAGGACGGATGGATGAATGGATGGATGGATGGACGGACCAATGGATGAATGGATTGATTGATGGATAGATGCATGCATGCATGCATGCATTCATGAATGAATGAATGAATGAATGGATGGATGAATGCACGAAAGAATGAAAGGTGGGGTGGATGAACGGATGGATCGTTTCATAATAGAGGAATATTGAAATGTAGGAAGATTGATAATTTAGTGATGCTTTTCTTCGTAAGGACTTTCATTGCTGTTGTTGTTCCTATTGTTTAATTTGTTTTCTCAATGTTACGTATTTAGCTACTGATACGTTGTTCTCACCTCCAATGGCAAGAAAGCTGATAGTTACAGGATCATGATGCTCATCATAGGGTTGTAGGTCCTTCATGCAAACGGTGAAACTGCTTCGGGTTATTTCCTAGACAACAAATATTCAAACCTGTTATGCAAGATCGAACAACCCACCTTTTTAATGCTAGACAAATTTAAAATTTTATATAGTCACTCGAAGCTAGTACTCAAACTATTTTTTTGGAATTTATTTATAAACTTGGAGGAAGGGAATCAAACACCCAAGGGTGTGTTTCACAGATGTCAAAGAAAGCTCTCCGTCTTGAATTATACTTATAATTGCAAAAACTATAAGCCAGGAGAAACATAAAATCCAGGTCAAACCAAATCAGTCAAGAAATCCTGCCATAGAAAGTGCGCATTTCTATGATACTGTGTTTTCTTGGGTTCTGTAGTTATCGACATTTGCGAGATGTCTTCTCAGAGTATGGAACTAACCTCTAACCATTCAGTGATGCCGTTGTGTTTAGGATAAACCGTGTTGACGTTTTTTGGATCCATTCTGTGGCTGGCACTTGTTATCACGATAGGTGAAGCATAAAATGGCTGGCTAAAATTGACGCTCTGTTTTTAAATAAAGAAAAAGAAAAAATCAAAACAATAATCGCATACACTGTAGTTTCAAGCATATGCAAATGAGTTTGAAGGACAATTATTCTTTACCTTATATGCGCAAGCGTAAGGTGTGATTAAACGGTAAACGGTAAGCGAATTCGATTAACCCTTTGTTGAAGTTTTCGACTCAGAGGGCAACTGCGCATGCATTTTTACACACCTGATAGCAACTTTTCGCGTTACAGAGGTAACTGGGATTCCCTAATTCAGGAAGTTTTTGTTTGTGAAATCCAGAATCTTGGGCTTTGGAATCACGGAATTTGAAATACAGCTAAAAAAAGTTTGGAATCCGTTATCCAATTTTCGTTGATAGGGAATCCGGAATCCACAGCATGGAGTCCAGAATCCAAGACTGTTTTGGACTTCTTTAAAAGGGGGAGAGACATCTTGGCAAAGGAACCGAAGTAGTCATTATACAGACAAGAGGTCCCGGCTTTAATGGCGATGAATGTAAATACTTCCTACCACATTTAACATCCTGACAACATGGGCAAGAGGGGACGAGGTCCCTCAGATCCTGATGATTTTACTCAGGCATCTGGGCAACTTGCCTTCCAGAAACAAGGCTACTTAGTTAGCAAAAGTTAGAGGTCTAACTAAACGTGTTTTTTTTTTTTTTTAATTAACAACCAAGATCAATATACAGAAGTTTAAGAAGAAATTGTTGCTCTTACTGAAATGCAAAACGTACCTGGCAGAAGCTATAATGTTGGACACTTGTTAATGGCTGGTCGTTTGGTAAAGTCACATTGCTTTTGATTGGAATTTTCTTATTCCACTTACTGGGAATGTCCTCGAGTGCAAGCCACGCCTAATTTAGAAAATAAACAATTCTATTTAGCTACTTTGGATTATGGTATTAAGTACCTATATCCTTTTTAACCTACACCAACTTTTGTCCCATTACTTAGTTCGGTCAATCCTGGACTCTACCGTGAACTGTGATGTCGCCAAATGAGACTCGCAGAGTTCTCTCGCGCACACTTTCGTAGACGTCGCAAAGAGAGAAAGCCTGGAGAATAGCCTGGGATGGTCTTTGTCATTTAATACTGAAACAACAAATATTTTTGCTGTTATATAATGTCAATAGATAGGTATTGTAGATGTTTTCACTTACTGCTCGAATGCTTGAGTGAACGCCGTCGAAATTCTTTAGCTCTCTTAGGCAAAGCTTAAATCCAAACGTTGATATGCTCTCCACCCAAATTAATGATGCATCGCCTTCTTTTTCTGGCTGTCTTTGTACTGGTGTGGCGTAAACATAAGGGACTTTTGTAAATCCCTAAAGACGATTGCGTAAATCAAGGTTGCGCATGTACGACTAACTGCGGCACTTGTTGCCCTTTTCTAATAATCCGTATTGTAGTAATACAGTTATAAGATGCCATTATCATGTCATTAATAGTAATTATAGTCTTAATTAATTCATAAAATAAAAACTACCTATCTTATCTTACAAATTTTCAAATTTTGAACTAAGTTACATCGTAGAAATTACAGAGCTAAATTGTGTTTAAAAAAACGTAAAGTGACTAGAATTGTGTCTTAGATTGTATTCTGTGACCTTCGATTTAGGCATAATAAAGTTTCTCAGAGGATGTTTTCTCTTGATGTTTCTTGTTTTTTTTTTTTAATAGATCATAGATGTTAACCGCCTTCGATATGTATCTCCGCTTTCGACACTGGTCCAGGAAACACCACACAGTCGTAAGCCCTGGATTAACAGCACCGTAGACGGATAGCCCATATGTCAAATTAGGGATAACTAGATTTTGCAGATAGTCTAATTCTGACTGAGTATAACCCTCCTTCCTTAACGCTATCAGTAAAAAAAGATATTTGTTAGTTTTAATTACCATTAGCTTTTTGCCTACATGTGTAGTGAATCGGCAATGTCCCTGGAAAGTAACACCAAAAATGGAGAGAGCTCTGGTGACACGATAGGAAAAACCTGTGTATATGTACCGGCCAACCAATTTACTTCAATAAGAACTGTGACATAGTTATGTTGATCTTCGCCATTATTCACATCAACATAATAAATTGATGTAAGTGGCACCCTGTGAACTTAACATTAATCAGATGATGAGCACGAAATTGTGCCAAAGTGGTCGAGGATTTGGTGATAGCCGGTAAGTGGTTCCCCATGTAAGCAATCATATACAAAAAGGAGTCATGCATAATAAGGCTGCTATATCGAGGCTGCACACGATTTAGCCACTGCTTGTAAATTGTATTTAGTGATCCGAAATGCAAAAAACTCGGAGATGCGATTTAGGTCATGCAGTTTAAAACTCTTAAACAACGCTTTAAATATTCCCAGTAGCAATGGGCAGCAGTATTCTAAATGAGGTATCACCTAGGCTTTATAAAGAGAGATCATAACGTAAAAAGAAACCATGCGCTCAACCCTCCGTAATGCGGCAATCATCATCATCGTCGTCATCATCATCATCATCATCATCATCACCATCATCACCGTCACCAAACAACATTACCCCTGTTCATACAGGGCATTTTTTTTTTACCTTTGCTTTCTGTTACCTCTATAACTTCAAAACTGCCCATCCTACGTCCACCAAAATTATACACAATAATGTGGTCATCATTTGCAACTTCTGGGCATAACTTGATCTGACGTTACAATGACGACATATTGCTGAATTTATTGATGGAATCCAAGTTTCCCTCAAGCGAAAAATGCTTAAATAGTAAGGTTCCTGATAAGATCAACACAAGTGATCCTTAACAATAGCAATGATGTCGTGATGACGTCATTTATTACTAAAAAGGGAACTGGAAGCATCCATCATCTTTGATCCCTCATTTTCAATTATTTAAATGTATTCCATTTTACTTAAATCTTGTATGAATCGAGGTATTTTTAACCGAAAACTTAATCTGTCTGAGTATAAAAGGATGCTTAATTAGGAAGCCCCCAAAAAATGAACAAAGTATGAAATTCTGAGAGAATTAACACTGTTGAAAATTTAACTCAGCATCTGTCATTTTGTCGTATTAAACTCATGTTACAATAACTTTGATAAAATAACGCTAAATTAAGTGTAATGTAATAATTCAATCTCATGAAATAGTAATAAAACCTGTTCTTTGGAGAAAAAAAGAAATTTTGAAAACCGTGGCGGTCAAAACTAGGTTGCCATGATATAACATCAGTGTTGACATACACGTTACGACGACTTAAAATCTTCCCCGATAAATTTTTGGGAAAGTCGCTAAGTTTGGTGGTCCTTGCTTGAACAGTTTTGAAGATTATTAAACTTTTTAGTGAGGGGGAGCTAAAAAGTCCCCCCTCCCGGTCTAAATAGGGTTGACATCATTCAATAATCGAATAACAACGTTAGATCTGGTTAATATGATTTGCAACCCACCTTTTCCTTCAAGTCAACGGCCACACATACTGTTCCTGTTGTCCAGAGGGGAATGTCTTCAATTCCTTCCTTTCCCCCACTGGGTACGACATCATAAGCTAGCCATTGTACTGTCACCTCCCTGCTCGGTCTAATTGGCCCCGAAGTGGCGACACACGCTTCAAATCCCGAGACGTTTACTCGCTCGACCCAGCCCACCACAGCTTCGTATGTCGGTGCCCGTGAATGATGATAGGAGAGTTGGACTCTTATGGAGTCTTCCTTGGTGAACGATGGTACGAAGGAAAGTGAATGACAAAGATGTTCGCTGTATGGCAAAATAGTGACCGTCTTTCTTCCAAACAATATGGCAGCTTAAATAAAAATCACGCTCCTAGTAACTAAGGGCTGATTAATTTGTAGCATACACGTAGGGCTTTCCCATTTATCAGTCGGAGGTTTTTGTTATTTTTAAGCTTAAAAACTGAAAAAAAGTCCATGGGGGAATAGTACGGCTCTGCGCATAAACTACAAATAAGTCTACTCTTACAAAAATGAATAAATTGTTCATAATGAGCTCAAAACACAAGACTATATTGACACGTGACTCCTTGAATGGGCCAAAAAAAATAGCAGCAAAGAGTAGGCATCTTCGCTTGGTGAGAGGTTTTCTAGGTTCAAAGATGTGGGCTCAATAGTGTTGCATTAATTATGTGATAACAGCTGACGTCCTCACAAAAATGCACTTTAGTTTAAAAAGATGTACAGACTATCTTCAGGTGATTTAACGTGCACGTGATTGAAAAAGCGTGACTGTGGGCGTCGCACGTGCGTTTTATGTCGCCCATTGCAAAACAACCGATTTTGGCTATGGCTGTTGTTGTTGATGATGTTCGCCCTGAAACAGTCACCAGTTGAATGGACAAAAGTTCATAGAACTAGAACGTCATAGAGTAAGAATAAGCTTAGAGTAGGTCAATACGCACGAGAGGTATAATTGGACTAACCTGAAATTTCAGGAACCACGGCTACTACCTCCACTGCAAAAAACCATTCGAGGATACGCATTGTGATTCGAGACGTTTCCTATATCCGATAACGACCTAGTCTACAAAGTAAAGTTTGTTTTCATCGAAAAATAGCAATTCTAGAAAAGCAACCAGTTATGCAACGAACGAAAACTTAGGCGATGGGAAACATTTGAAGTCACCACATTGGCAGCATCGCCCGTTCGCCTAAACTTCGCACCAATGCTTTGGATTTAAGCGTGATGAATCGAAATTACACAAATTAAAACACATCTCAAAAGACAAAAGCTTTCTCTTCCCTGGGGGAGGGTGAGGGGAGGGGAGAGGAGGGGAGAGCTGGTTGCAGCAGTCCTTATGGTTGTTGTTGTTATTGCTGTTTTTAATGTAGTTACGGCAGCTACTCCGCAGGTGAGTATTTTATCTTGGTGATTGTGCGCCTGCAGTTAGGTTAAATGATCACGTAGTTAAAGTCGCGTTTTAATATAATAGTTTACCGGCTTCCCTCCTCCCCTCTATCGCAGCAGAATTTACCGCTGGCAGTGACACTGGTGAAAGAAAGTTGAATCTCATTTCAGCTAAATTTGTTTACTTATATTTTATTTTCAGTCCTCTTGTCTTGCTGGCTTGTTTAATTCGCAATTTAGGGTCTTACTTTTCCTGGTATAAGCCTGGGAAAGGAATGTTATCTTCGGTTGAGCAGGCGTTTGTGGGGAGGGATGAAAAACGAGCTCCCCTAAAACCGCCTGCATGGGAGGCTAGTAAGGAACGGAATAACATGAAAAGAAGAAGGTGCTCCATTTCGCCATTTCTTTGTATTTAAGAGGTCATTTTCAGTGGGAAGGGGGCGTCTGTGAGACATGTGGTGTTTATTAGAGAATGGCGTCTAAAACAAACTTAACGTTGTAGAGGGGGCGTTTATTTGAGAGTGGGCGTTAAATATTAGATCGTTTACGGTATGTCCAGCTGGCAAACCGTATTTTTCCTCATCTATAAAGTTATCGTGTTGGGTTCTGCTTTAAACAGATTGCTTTTGGTTGCTGACCAACGCGCAGTCTTTGAGCCTAAACTAAAAGCGAGGTAAGCTAAACATTTTCAGCATAAATTTATATGGCATAATGATCAATTACTGTACGTACTAAACTTGATGCTGCTTTCAGAAATTGGGCGAATACTTCTGATTGGCTATGTAGAATCTGTTTTAAGGCGCTTTGTGACGAATTTAGTTCTCTTAAAAAGAGAAACGATACGTCCAGAAAGATTACATACTTTAAAACAGAGAAAGATTGCATCGGGAAGAGATTCTTTTGTAAGCGTTTGCTCGTTTGATGATGCGTCATTTGATATGTTAGTTAACGTTGCTGTCCTTTTAGTCTCAGATGTGTCTTCTATCTGCCCATAACGTTTCTCTTTTTGACCGAACTGCGACACGAAATTTACCAAATTCAAACAGTTGGCCGCATGGAACTGCCGCCAACTAATTATAATAAGGGAAAGTTCATTTAATATGACAAGGAAGGGGGGGGGGGGGATGAAGATATTGAGGGGGGGCTCCGAAAATTTTTAGACACCCGAAGGGGGGGCTCTGAAAAAATTTTTGCGCTAGGAGGGGGGGCTCCGAAAATTTGTATACTTCAAAACCAACACATGACATCATCATACAGATCGGATGGTTTTCAACTCAACAATTTAATGACCTGTGCAACTCAGCTATATCACGTGGTTTACAGATATAACAAATGTAGTCTCAGTAATCATTACACTCTTGTTCATCCCAAAAATGCTTTAGAAAATTGTATCACAACTGTATCTCAAGTTTGTCATAGTATAAACCATTGAAGACAATAACGGTAAATATATTTGAATACAGTCTAGCGATCTTTTTTCAGGGGAGCAAAGGAATTGAAGGAGGAGGGGGGGGGGGGGCTCTGAAATTTTTTTTGACTACCAAGGAGGGGGCTCCTAAAAAATTGAACCGCTAGCGAGGGGGGCTGCTAAAATTTCAAGCTTCGAGTTTCAATATCTTCATCTCCCCCCCCCCCCCCCCCCTTGTCATATTAAATGAACTTTCCTTAATGATTACATAATGATTTACGTTTCTTTCTGCTAATAAGCCATTTGCACTAAAAAGTCACGTGACATCGTTTTTACGAAAATGAAAGTTATATGATTTTGCCTTCGAAAAACGATTAGTGGGTCATATCTTAAACAAAATAATAGTGATTTGGTTTGTCAAACCCGCACCATTTTCTTAAAATGAGTGAGTTCGTAGCTGGTCACGTGACCAAAATGTGATTTTTAAAATTAGGAATTACATCTTTCAGAACACAAATTTTGCACTTAAAGTTCAAGGGAAATGTTGAAAAGATGATGTGGTAACATTTACGGCACATCTGAGCGTAACTATCAAACGTTTAACAAGATATGAGCAAAAAGTAGTTTTGGCGGCCATGTTGGAGGGCAAGAGTATGCCCTCCAACATGGCGGCCAATACAAATCATACTGCTTTGTTGAAAAATCAAAGTGCCATAAAATATCTCCCTTAAATGCGTTTCCTCTCAAATTTCGGGTATAAGATAATTTTTATGTGCTCTGTCAATTTTTGGCATCAGCAAGATTCTAACTCATCGTTTAAAGGAAGCATTGGTCACGTGACCTATTAGTGCAACTGGCCTATTTCCAAGTGCTTGAGACTCGAGTAACAACTTTTTGTTTCGACTTTGTTGTTTGCATGTATATGGACTAACGGATTAATTGACGTTTTTCAACTTTATAGGAAATAATAAGGCCAACAAGTCATGCCGAGCCAACGCCAATCACATATTGCCTTTTTAGTCATCACCTGGCTTTCCGGATGTTGGGCTCAAAACGATCTGAGGATTTGCTTCAAAGAAACGGAACAAAGCTCTCAGTGTCTTAAAGGGACATCGCACAGTTGCAGTGGATTTAGTTCCAACCCTGACTGGACTGACTATTTCCGAGATGACACCGATGATCGATCTGGCGGATGCACGTATCAATGGAGAATCGAGAGATATGGCACGATTCCCGTAAATCAAGAATATCGACTCTGCTTTCAAGAGACGGAAGGGAGCTCACAATGTCAGTTATCACGAAGCTCGTGCACCGAATGGAGTTCAAACGCCAATTGGACGGCTCCTTTCCGCGATAATACCGATGACAGGAGTGGCGGTTGCAAATATCAGTGAAAGATTGAGTCACAAGATGCGACTGATGGTAACAAATACGAGGTGTGTCGGATCTGCTTTAAGGAAACGGATGGTAGCTCTCAGTGCCAGTTAAACCGAGAGTCCTGTAGCGGATGGACAACTACCTTTGATCCCATCTGGACCGCACCTTTTCGAGATGACACCGATGATCGTAGCGGAGGTTGCACATACCAGTGGTATCTTGATTGTGCCTCATTGGAAGATTTTCCTTACTGTCCAAATGACAAACCATGTTAGTTTCCTTTTTCCTCAATTAATCAAGTTGGCTAAATTGGGTTAAAAGTAGTCGTTTGAGATAGCGTAAGATTTTCATTTGCTAGAAATCTACTGTTGCGGCAATATGTTGTAAAGGTGGCTAAACAATAGCAAATAAAACGTTAAATTGTCCTCAACAATCAAGCTCGTGTATGATATTATTACAAAGTCCCCTGTCCTCTTATACAGCTGAAACGTTTTTTACATGTGTGCGAGAAATTTCTTCTGGAACTCGTAAAATAAAAACCAAAAAGAAAAATCGAAATTTCAAGAATACTCGAGGATATTCGTGAATAATTACGAACATTCAATAATCATTGAATGATTCCCATCCTCCACAGGTACTTATAACATGAATGAGTTATTCTGAATGCTTCTTTGTAAATGGCCAGGAATCTACACGTGTTCACTTTCCCGCCCAATTTTTGAAATGCTTACCGTTGAAAATTGTCCAAAAAATCCGAAAGTTGCGCAAGCTGAATTTATCCTTATTATTTTATAAATTAAATAACTAACGATACGTTCCTTCGAGATGATCTGGATCAGGATCAGTTATCTAAGATCACTTGGATCATGGTAGATCAAATGAACCGATGAATCCACTCTATCCACTCACTCATCCGTTTATTTGATCTACCATGATCTGAGCGATCTCGAATCACTGATCCTGATCCGGACGCACCCTAAGATAGCAAACGCGTTCTGATAGGCTAAGAGGCGTGTTTGCACGAGGGTATGTTTAACACAGTTATGACGTCAAGATATTTTGCTCTGTGCGCGCTATTCACGCAAGCAAGAAAGTATCATGGTAGGTTGCCTTGTAAGTAGGGCTCATTATTGCGCGCGGCCAAAGTGTTTCGGGTCACGTGGTCCAAGCGAAAATTTGAGGCCTAGACAAAAATCCTCAAAAGTGAGACAAAAGTGAGACAGCTCATGCGGTGGTTTTCAAGACCAGTGTTTCGCATGTCAAGCTTAAAACCGTTTAAGGACACAGAGATGGGAAGGGAAAGTTCAAAAGAATGCTCTGTTTTCTTTTTGTGGACAAAGGAAGGCTTCTCTTGACAAAATTATTCTTCACGGCCTATCGGAGGGCTCGGCCTGTTTTGAAACGCTACCAAGCAACAAAGTTTTTGAAGAATTTTCAGGTACAGTTTGTCCTCTATAGAAGTTTGTCCTCTCAAGAAAAATACGTCTTCAAAAGGAAATTTATGTATTTGTAAATATTTCATCCTAAAAGTTTTTATACATTTTGAGATCAGCTTGAGCGCCCTGATGTGAGATTTGTGTTGAATGATTTTTGCCATCTGCTCAGCCGATTTTACTTACATGATCCGACTGACGAGCCAAGTTTTGTGTCACACGAATTGCCTTTAATAAGGATTAATTTATGGGTTTTTAAATAAAATGTTTCGTGAAATAATTTCTCTATCTGTCGTTGTGTGTTCTTCCTTGACTGTAACATTAGCTCAAAATACACTGGGCAACAGCCAAGTTGAAATTTTAATGCTTCTCGCATTACACGCATCACTGCTGCGAAGGTCGGCGAATTTGTTTAGGATTTTTACTGTTAGGTTCAGTTTTGGGGCACTTTTCGATACGCAGCTAATGAATTTTATTTGAAAGTATTTTTTTCGATGGTTTGCGCTCTAAGTTTAGAGAGGGTCACTAAAGTGCCGTTATTACTTGAAGATTGAAACGGACTACAACTGAAATTTTTGGAACCTTGTTGGAGACCGTGTCATTTGTAACGTTTAGTATACTGCTTAGGAGACATATCTGTTTGACACGACACGGTTTTGTTATGTTTTGTTTTTTCTATTTTAATTTATTATTTCCCAAATTCCAGAGCGAGCAAGAACGAGCAGTTGACATTGTAAACAGGCACTAGTTCTTTTTTTTTTTTTTTTTTTTTCCCTAGGGGTCCTGCTCCAGTGGCAGAATCCGCGAACCAACACTGTTTTGCAGTGCTACGGTTATGAAGTAGCGATATTAACGTTTGTAAGCTAATTGCATACATTGACATAGCTAAAGGGTCTCCTTGTGTAGTTCCTTCTGCAAATTTAAGCTCACTACCACCAACCACAAATAAGCCCGGAGGAACTCGATTAGTGTTGGTTACATAAGAGGGTCTCAATGGGGTGGTGGCTTTTACGGTTATCGGCTAAAATTTTGGCTCTTTTACGGCTATCGGTTAATTTTTTTCAGTTACGGTTAACGAAAAAGTTAAAAATTAACTTCTTTTGTTTTAAAAAGTTAAATATTAATTAACTGGTATTTTTTTGTATCTTTAAATCAAAATAAAGGTCTTCTGATCATCTCGGGATGAAATAAGCTATTCTTTTGAAAAGTTTTAACATTTGATAGATCGTACTTTTTATAAAGTATTGCACTTCTGATATTATTTTACACATAGAAATGTCAATAGTCAATTTAAAAATAATCTTTGTTAAAAAGCAAAAGCAGACACGCGAACGCCCAACTCAAGGCCGGGGCGCGACATTCATTATAACAGAAATGGCCGTTTTCACACTAGAGAAGGATTATTCGTGTGAGACGGGTTATCCGTTTGATGATTCGCGTCAGATAGGTGATACGTCTTAATTTGGCAATGGAATAGTTTTAATTTTGAATAAACAATCCGCCTGACTTTTGAAGAAAAAGATTATCCGTTCCAGATAGCCTGTGTACAGCCGCCCCCTCCCCTCAGAAAAAAATCGGAGAAGGGGTGTCTGTGGGGAGGGCGCGACTGTACACAGGCTAGTCTCAGACGGATGATCCATTTCTAGGTCTAGTGTGAAAACGGCCAATAGCAAAATTCCCGTGTCCAGTGTTTTTAATGATAGCGAAGAACTGTACGGAACGACTGTCTTGCCGTTGCCTTGTCCGTAGGCCGCATTATTCCGCGCGGCTGATGCCTTTCGGGTCATGTGGTCCGAGCGAGTTCGCCACTGAAATACCTTGACCGAGATTGCGTGGGAAGACGCAGAACAGGGACTAGGCATGGCGATGTCTACCGTAACTTCCGAGAAAAACAGGGAAATGTTGTTTATCGGCAACGTGTTTTACAAACAGTGACATCTCTGCGTGTTGTTTCACTAGTGTTTTGAGGGCACGGCCTCCTAAAAATTGCAAATATTTATCCCCAGCAAGAAGCCACACTTTCGCTATGGAAAAAATTAGTTCCCCAAGAAAGCGCCGGAAATGGAGCGTAGGTCTTGGTTAACACCTAAAAGGCGCTTCGCCTAACGTGCGTACGGAGTCACACTAGCCGGGAAATAAAAAACGCAACCATAAGTAAGTTTAGTACCTTCCTTAAAAGTAGCAAATGAAGGGAACACTTTCTTTTACGGTTAACTCTTTTTTACGCTATTTACGGCTAACGGTTAAATTTTTTTAATTTTTACGGCTATCGGCTAAATTTTTGGCCGTTTTACGCCTATCGGTTAACCCCATTGAGACCCTCACATAAGTGGCGATCAATGAGCATAGCACTCTGATGTTATTCAGCGCGGCCGCACTGTTTAGTGTATTGAAGGCGTTTGAGGCGTCAACTAGTAAGGCGTCATCAGTTTCATCGGCTTCAAAGATAATGTTGGTTCCTTGCGCAACTCTAATAATAATAATAATAATAATAATAATAACAATAATAATAATAATAATAATAACGTAAAAAATGCCAAAGCTGACAAGACCAAGAAGAAATTTGACATAAAAAACCAAGATAACATGGCAAAACAAAAGAGTCTCTAAAACAAGAAGTCCAGGCCAAAGCGCAGAGTCTAAGGGGATACACCAAAAGGACGAACTTCTTCCGGCAAAACAAGACCTTCAGGGACAATGCCAAAAAGTTCTACAGAGAGCTGGGCAAAAAAGCTATCATTATCCAGAACCCTCCCTCACTCGTAGACGTCGAGACATTCTGGAGCAAAATCTGGAAGAACAATAAGACCCATAATGATGCTGCTCACTGGAGCAAAGACCAAGCCAAGGAAAACCAGCATGTCCCAACTCAGGAATGGTCAGACGTCACCACAGAGGAGACCATCGAAGCCATCCACAGGACCAGCAACTGGAAAGCTGCAGGATGCGACGACGTGGCTAACTTCTGGTTCAAAGAACTGACCAGCTTACACCCGACTATGTACAAGGTCCTGACCTCCGTCATTACGGATGCCGCCGCAGGAGCTATCAGGGGCACCCAACGAGAATATAGCTCAAAACCACTTAAACATGGCTGCATTGTTAAACGAATCTTAGTATTTAAACTTTAGATATAGGCATATTTTCATCCCCTAAAAATTTTTTATCTGTTCGGATTTCCTTTCCATTTAGCTGAAAGTCTAGTCATCCGAAAATTATAGGGATCAAAACTGTCTTACCTTTTCGAAAATTTCAGCCAGAAAAAAGGCTCCCGAAAATTCTAGGTGACCTTTTTAGCCAAAGGGTAAAAATCCGTTAAAATGGGCAATTATACCATTTTTTAGATGTTCGAAAATCCTAGGAGAGGCAGGCAAGCAAGAAATTTTACAAAAAATGTTCCGAAAATTCCAGATCTCAAATCGTCTTCCGAACAGATATTTTCCGAAAATTGACGCTGGGTACCCCTGAGCTATGGCTGCAAAGACCAGCTCCTCATCAACAAAGCCATCCTTGAGGAGGTGAGATCCAAGCGCCGTAATCTCTCCACGACCTGGATCGACTACAAGAAGGCCTTCGATAGTGTGCCCCACACCTGGATCGTCAAGAGCCTCGAACTCTAGAAGATCTGCCCCACTGTCACCCGCTTTATGCGGGAAAACATAAAGTCGTGGAAGACGATCCTCCACCTAAGCCACGATAAGGGCATGATGACATCCAGACCATGACCATCAAAATCAAAAGTGGCATCTATCAGGGAGACTCGCTGTCACCTCTAGGCTTTTGTCTAGCTCTTGCTCCTCTAAGCTCCCTCCTGAACAAGAGTAACATCGAGCTCGACGTCAACACCATCATCCAGGACTTGGAACAGGAAGGTACCTATAAGTACACCGGAGTCAGCGAGGGAGACGGAGGTCGAGCACTCTCAGATACAGAGGTCCGGAGGTCCAGCACTCTCAGATAAAAGAGAAAATACGAAAAGAGTACTACCGGAGCTACCGCATGATCCGGATGGTATTCAAGTCTGAGGTGAACTCCGCAAACAAACTGGAAGCCATCAACACCTCGGCATTACCAGTAACTTACAGTTTTAACCCCATAAACAGGACGTTACAAGAGCTGGGCAAACTTGATACAAAGACTAGGAAGTTCCTGACTATGTACAAGATGCACCACCCCAAATCTGACGTGGACAGTCTCTACCTGCCCAGAACTAAAGGAGGTAGAGGGTCATAGAACTGCAGCTTTCCTACAAGTCAACCACTATCGGTCTTGATAATTACCTCTAGGAGACGCAGGACACCCTCCTCCACTTTGTCAAAGACTATAGCCATAGGAAACCCTTGTACTCCCTCAGCAGACAGTCAATAAAGTTCAGTCGGGAGCTGGGAGTGTCTGCAATATCACCTGCAGAGGATGAGGCAAACACCAGCTATGCGCGCAGAACAAAGGCCAAGGCCAAACACCAGGGTTGCCAACAGCTCAGGTCCAAGTGGGAATCAAAAGCGCTCCACGGCAAATGCCCACAACGGGTGAAACAGACTGACGTGGACCAAGACAAGACCCACAGATGGCTAAAAGCAGCTGGCCTCAAAGCAGAAACCGTGGGCTTTATCATCGCAGCCCAACATCAAAGCCTCCCAACACGCTTGTACCAACACAACATACTCAAGAAGCCTGACGTGGACTCAAAATGTAGACTGTGTGGCCGTTTCGACTAGACCATTGACCACCTGGTCTCTAGCTGCCCTGAACGGGCTAAAACTGAATACATCCACCGCCACAACAAGGCAGCTGCACACATGCACTGGAAGATCTCCAAAGAGTTTGGCATTGAGGTGAAGGAAAGATGGTATGAGCATGAACCCAAGACTGTCAACGAGAACGACAGCGTCACTATTCTGTGGGACATGCCCATCCACACTGACAGGACCATAGCAGCTAATAGGCCGGACATTGTGCTAAAGAACAAGGAGAATAAAACCTGCCTTCTCATAGACATAACTATACCCCTTGACACCTACACCTCAGTCAAAACCACGGAAAAGCTTATCAAATACAAAGACTTCGAAATCGAGGTTGAGCGAATGTGGGGGCTCAAAACAACAACAGTCCTGGTGGTTATGGGAGCCCTTGGCACCATCAAGAAGGAGATGGAAAACTACTCCAACAAAATCCCTGCAACAACAACATATATACATGTGAACTCCAGAAAATAACTCTCCTTTCTACAGCCCACCTTCTCAGGAGGTCCTCTCCATCAAGTAGAAACCCTCTTTTCCTCTTAAAGTCCATGCTTTGGACTCGGATGTTGAGTGAGAAAATCAATCGCAATTACACTAGTATGTCTTATGTAACAATAATACAGTGCTTTCAACAAGATTTGAAGCAGGTGACTACCAAATGTTAGCACCGGGCGGAGCTGACAAAAGGGGCCGAAGACCCTTTTCCCTCTAGGGGGGGGGGGGGGACTGGGGACATGCCCCCAGTCCCCCCGGAAAATTTTTGAAATCAGGAAGGTCAGAAACGATTTGAGGCAGAATATTAACACCCAAGCTTTCATTATTTTGGTTGGGAAAAATTATTTTGTTGCATGGTGCAAGGCACAGTTAATGAGTGGTGAGATAAAATCTCATGTTATATCATACACATTATCACTTGTGTATACACTACATATGAAGGCACATACTTCACGAGATTTCTTCACGATTCCTCAATTGATATTACTTCTTTTTATACGTCACCGATCTTTATCCGCCATGTTTGCAGACAGCATGGAAACGAAGCTCCATAAATCACAAAGCACATCATGTAATGTGAGCTGGAGTGTGACCTTCAGTGACGATGATGTTTACGACAACGTGATGTTCAATAAGCAAACGGTATAACAACTACTTGTAGCATGTACAGCGATAAAATCGCAGGGGTGTTTCTAAGTCAAACAGATGAATTTGTGGTTCCTTTTTATTTGTTCATAAGCACGTTAACGCAAGAAATATAGCCGGCGATTTTCATGAGAGCACCCGCCGGGAGGCGGGTCTTATTGAAAGGACTGTAATAACAATAATCATAACTATAACAAAATAGGACAATTGCACGATGACGATATTTGACTACAACTACCAGAATTCATTTCGGTTTTGCTTTGTTATTTAAATTTGTCAATCCCGCTGAGGATTAACAAACAATAGCCTTAATTTGCACAAGAAAACAACAAACTCGAGGATTCTGGTAGTTGTAGTAAAATGACGTCATCGTGCAATCGTCCTATTGTCAAATCTAATTGGTTATCAACTGCCCTGATTTCAGCCTTAATTGGACAGTTTAATAGGAAAGTACGCGTCATGCCTAAGTAATTGGACAGTACGCGCCATCCCGCGCGCGCTTAAATGTTTTGTTTTTTTTTTCACTGCTGGCAAAACAAAATTTCGAATTTCTTGTGTTTTGATTTAAAAATAGCCGATTATATCACAAATTTTGTAAAGTTATGATGACTTGATAACAGAACTTTGTGTCGTCCAATTCGGTTTGTAATCATACTCGTGATTAAACAAATCGGACTCGTCGTCCGATTTTGTTAATCACTCGTATGATTACAGACCGAATTGGACTCCACTCAGTCCTGTTACCATTACATAATAATAATAATAATAATAATAATAATAATAATAATAATAATAATAATAATAATAATAATAATAATAATAATAATAATAATTAGGATTAGAACTTCTAATATTTTTCACATTTAGGATAAGTAGGGGCAACGAAATCGATAAGGAACTAGCGAGATTTTAGTATTAATACTCTTAATATTTATCACCTTTAGAATGAGTAGTTTTTTTTATTTCTTCCCATATGTTAATTCTTCTCCTGTATTAATTAAGAATAAGTCCAAGAAACATTCGGAGCCATTTAAGAATGCATTTATGTAAAAAAGACTCATTTTTTTAATGGATTATTTAACAATTAATGAATGAGGCTGAGTATCTTATGAAGAATTATAGAGATCGAGAAGGGTGTTATCCGAGATCTCCATAATTCTTCATATGATACGAAAGCCGAATTCAATAATTGTTTTATAATTCATTCAAAGTAAGTCCTTGTTTAAAAACATGGCTAAAACATGCTTACCTCCATCGATCCATCGAGGTTAAGTTCATCTTCGATAGTGCACGTTTAGGATTGTTCAGCTGCGCAAATATTCTTCAAATAGCAGATGTCGCCCTTCGAGTTGTCTTCTTACTGTTCTTGCCATGTTTTAGCTATTATTTCGCCTAGTTCTTACTCTTGAAATGAGTGAAACGTCCGCAATTTTGTTTTCACAACCAAAACAACGCAACCTCGTCCCTAGGTCTTCTCGGTTAACGGTTCATTAACCTACAAGAAAGCTGCACTTTTGACATCATCGGTTCATTACACGTAAAATTCTTCCAAATTTGGTCATCAGTAGCTGGTTATTGTGAATTATGCGAGTGTCTTCAACCAATCAGAATCGGGAAATTTGAATGAATAACAATTATATTTTTTGTCTTATAAATGTTTTGCCTAGTAATCAATAAAGAATTTTATATAATAATAATTACTATTATATCAACAACGACAATAATAATAATAATAATAATAATAATAATAATAATAATAATAATAATAATAATAAAAGCAATAATAACAAAAATCAATAATAATGATAATAACAATAATTAAATAATTTACTTGCAACTTCTAGCCTCTCTATGTACGCCCACAACACGCCAGGCTTAAACTGAATGATCTCATAAAAACGTTTTTGACAGCACAGGAAAAGATTTATTGAAACCAATAACTTTCACGGTTTTAGGAAAAAATGGTAAGAAGACAACAAAGCAATCTTCCTTCCATTACTGAGATTCATTCTAGATAACAAACGATGAAGAACTTTTAATTTTAAAGACGATGATGGGTGGAAGTGATCAATGTGTCTTTGGATGCAGCCCTCGTGACGCCCTCCAAACCTCCCTGCAATAATGACATAAAACTTGACGAAACTTATCTGTACATTTTGCATGACTAAAATTGTTGTCTCATTTTGAGAGAATAAACAAACTCGACCGCCATTACCTGTACCAGCAAATTCTGTTTGTCCCCTGAGAAAGCACAGAAACGTTGCTTTTATCCCATCAACCGTAAAGCGCGTGCAAAGATGGCGAGTGTCGTGAAAAAGGTCTATTGGTCTATCAATGAGGCCGAAACCAGTTGTGGAATTGCACACATTTAAGGCATCCTACTGATGAACGGTTACGACAGATATTTGCAGAAACAACAATCTTTCATACTCTGTCCTCCTTAATGATGAAAAAAAAATTAAGACTTAGTGTTCCTTTGTACTGAACGACACCTTCAAACACCATACCAAGATAAACGGGGAGGAAATAATGGAAAAACAGTAAGCGAGGGTCGGGGTCTGAGCTCTAGCTGGGTCTGTTTAAACCCTGGGATATCTCCAGCAGGCATCGTGGAATAAAAACATCCAGTGTAACACGAGCATGAACATAGCTAAGATGACACATGGTAGAGAGTGACTTGTCGAACGGGACTTCTACAAAGTAATCTCGGCCAGCTCAGCGTTTCCCCGGCACAGAGTATCCCTTGCTGATATCCTGGGAATGCCCCATGGCTGAGAACATACCCTTCAAAACCCGGCAGGATAAGAGAGGCTGAGAATCACCTGGCGGTAAGATAGGCCCACCTTCGGAGACATACACATAGGGAAGTCTCAGAACGCAAAAGCTACTCGGTGGAAGGCTGAATCCGACAGCGACACCAGGGTAAAACACGGGACATGGCGGGACAGACGGTTGGACCCGCGGGTTTAGAGTTACGAGGATGGGAGAATCAGGCGTGACTACAAACACGCGCATCATCTGAGCCATGAGTGGTTTGGAAGACCTACAGGGGCATGGGAAGTACAGAGGCATGTCTGACGTCACTAGCTTGTGTGCTGTTTCTTTCACGTGACCGGAACTAGTCGCTTTGACCATTTTGTCAGGCCCGGAGCAGATGAACCTAGAAAAAGAGGAAATAAATAAAAACATAAATAAATAAAGTGGTTATTTCCGATCTCTAGGATGTTTGGTTAAACACGTTGAATGGTCACAGTTAGGTTTCTTTCGTTGGCAACGCGTACGGTACAACTGATACATATATCCATAGTTAATTGAGTGGAATGGTTATGAAACCCGTCAGACTCCTTTGTTATATGTTTTTGCGGACCTGAAAGTGCACAACGTTCAAAAGAATTCCTATCATTTTGATTGTATTGACCAATAAAAACGTTGCATTAATTTATTCCGCAACAATTTGCCAACAGAAAACAAAGGATTGTGCACTTTCAGGGTGCTTCCAACATAAACTGCAGCACTGTTGTTTTTATCATTGATGTTTGCCGCTTTTCATAACCAGTCTCCTCTAATAACTATGATATATCAACTACATATAGAAAAGGAACAAAAGAACAACGACAAACAACAAGTTATCTGGTAGAATCACCGACACTGAAGAAAACTACTGCAGCTTTATAACTGTTCAATGTCAATTGTAACTGTAGTAAACATCGCTTTAAACGAGCCTGGCATGATAGAACTTAATTTACTTGTTAAATCTAACGTCACTATTTATCCCCTACCAAATGGATTTATCGTAAATCCTCGATTACCGCCCCCCCCCCCGCCCCGCTCCCTCTCTAATAAGCCCCCCTTCCCTCCCCCTTATTACCATTCACAAATAAATGTGCTTAAAATAAAATGCCCCCCGGGGGGGGGGGTTAATAGATGATTCACGGTAGTTTAATGGAAATAAGGTTTGTCATCGGTGTTTTTAAGCCTGTTCATTACTTCCTTAAAAAGTATTACATTCCCCATCCAATTCACCAGCAAACAGAACCTCCCTAAACACTGTTACGTGGTATACAAGACCAGTTTCCAAGTAAAATCCATACTTGGCTCCGAGGTTGATGGGGGTATAAAACAAAAGAGACCGCACCGAGATTCACGAATGAATAATCGATTTTTCTTTACTGTTTTATTCCCCGTAGCCTCAGAACTAAGCATGAACTTTGACAATTAAAAACTGGCCAACTGAAAGAACAAGTTTGTTGCTTTTTTATTGTATGTATCTACTTTCCCAAGGTCTTCCGCCTAAACAAGACATGTACCCTACTCCGACATCTCACTAGGCTCCTTAAAACACCCGTTTCCTGGTACGATCGAATGTTTTACTACGTTGCTCCCCTGAGTTCTTTCACATACAATCACATTAAAACTCGAATGGCCCTTATGCGTGTTTACGTTAGACGAGCAAATTCCACCAAGGAGCATCGTTTGTGAACAAAATTATTTGCATTTGCACCCTTTGTGCATGAGTATCCTTTTCAAAACAACTTTAATGGGAATTCACTCATGTAAGACTCAAAATTTTCAAAGCGAGGCTTGGTAGTGAGATTTGCTCGTCTGACGTAGACATGCATGAGGGTCATTAGATAGGCACTGACAATGGTTATTTTCCACTACCTACCTATGTCCCCTGGGACATTCATACTCCAATCCTATGTAAGCCCTGACCGTGGGTAATGAACCATCACGTGATGTTCTCCCTCGCTGACGAGAAGCCCCCGAAGGTCCCTTGCCTGAACCGGAAGCAGAAACTAAAGGAGGCATGTTCCCCTTGTGATCTGCACATTGCCGGTGAGCATAGCTTAGAGCCTGGTGTAGAGGAAGTGATGAAATACTACTTCCAGCGGAAGGAAGCTCGTTTAGCGTGGGCCATGCCTCCTCTGTCATTTGTTTTGGGCCGAGATGCTTTCCCTGTCCATCAAACTGGCTCGGCAAATCGGACTGGCTGTCATTCAACAGCGGTATATCCCAAGCTAGCAGGAAGTTACTGTTCGGGAAAAATCCCGGCAACTCAAGACCCTTCGAGGGACTGTACCCGTTCGAACTTCCCAAACGGCAAAGCGACCAAGAAGGGAAACGCGGGAAAATTCCGGCGGGTGAGTCGGTGGTTAACATGGTCTCTAATAACACCTGCTCTTTTTCGCTGCGCTGTCGTGTGAATTTCTCTGCAGAGGCCAGGCGCTGAGTGTGATCATTACCCGCGGTATGAAAGACATCTTGGGAACCTACTGTGCTAATTTCGCTGGGCATTCCCACGGAAACACCACTCTTGAGCTCAGAAGTCATACTTCTGAACTCAGGCCCTTCGTGACTCATCATATCGAGGGTCGACTGGTACCCACTCGCGCCATAGGTGGAGCTGGCACTGTATCCCATACTACCGACAGCTTCAACACCGCCAACGCTTCCTGCCTTAGGAATGGGGATGGATGCGGTTGTGGTGGCGACAGGGGAAACTAACGGAACACTGTTAGAACCTTCGTGTCCACGGTGATCCTCATCCCCACCACCCCCGGATTTTGCCTCCTCTTCCGAGAGAGCTCCCAACTCTGATGGCATTTCCAGGAGGGGTGCTTCTTCCTCTATTTTCTTAGGGTCTTGGTTTTCTTCTCTGACAGAGGACAAGATGGGATGAAACGGAAACAACAAGTGGACAAGCGACGAACAACACTTGAGTTCCAGCATGTTAAAGAAATCAAAGTTGGCAGTCTGCAAAAATAAAAATTTGTTCTTGTCACTGGTATTAAAGGTCGAATTCTGCGAATGACACCCTGCACTATCATACTTCCGCCCTGTAAGCTGTTATTCTGACATTTCAAATGAAAGCTTTTATTCAAGTCACTCTACTGATCATATTATTTGGCCCTTTCAAAACTAATGCAGTGGAACCTCCATGTGCGACCACCTCTTGTAAGCGACCACCACCCATAATTGATAATGACCACTTATCCAAAACACGAAAGCTTTCCCGGTTAAAGCTTTACAGTTGAAACCGCGCGTAAACGACCGCTTTCTGTAAGCGACCGTCTCTACTTTTCAGGGCAGACGGTTTAATAATTTTTTATTGTGTTTTAGCTCTTTTAAGCGACCTCTTGACCGATGGTCTAATCTGTAATTATGTTCGCTGCATGTACTTTGCTAATTAGTGAATAAGAAGAACTTTTAGCGACAACATAGAACTACACATATACAGTCTGGGCACCTGGGGCATAGTTCTGTTCTAGCCTCCTTGTTACGTTACCTTGAGATCAAAGGGATCTTCTCTATGCTCTTGAATCCTTCCACAGTTGCAAGCACTTACGCTGGTTATGCGACTTGAGTGAGGCTTACATGGTGTGATTTCCATCTCTTTGGAGTCGTCAGAGCCTGGGTCCGAGGGCACCTCTCCATCTTTTGGAACTCGGTGGTACTGGCGAGAGAAAAATAGAAAATCAGAACACCGAGCTGAAAAGTCAGAATGGATGGATTTTACTATGAACAATGTCAGAAAATATTACATGAAATTATATTCACTTTGCACTTTTGCGTTGTTGTTGTTATTGTTGTCGTAGTTTAATACATTAAATCCCCCAAAAAGTTGAAAGTCGCCCAAGTTTAAAGGAAAAGCAACTTTGCTCTGGTCATGTAACATACAAAAGGGAAGATAGATGCACAGACTGTTGCCTGGTGATTTTTTCTACGTTTTCGTCAGAGATCACTAATGAGCTGAGCTCAGAATGGCAGCTAATAAATTAGCTACGTACCACTTGAATTTTTTGCTCAGTTCTCTTACCTGTTACACTGTTAATTACATTGCAATTTCAAACGGAGCTTAGCACTTATTTCTATTTCTCTTTGGATCGCAAAGTGCTTTTTTTTTCATTTTTATCAGGAGTTTTGGGCAAAGTAGGCCAACATACCTCTCGATCTTGTAAAGTTTTTAAATTTTTTACTCTTGAATTTTATTAAAAATCGCCGCATTTCTGTTAATGAACTCTGTGCACTTAAGTTGTTTTTCGGGACTGAAACGTTTTTGGCAGTTAGAGAAACGCACGCCAGGGCTTGAAGAAAATTCCAATTTCAGAACAAATAATGGGCTGATATCAAATCATCTTACCGGGTAAACACAATGGCGTCCTGTCAGACTTCGCTCTTCACAAAGCTGTCTTCCGTTCATCCAAACCTGTATTTCAAAAGTTGTGAGTGTCAAAACATACCTTCGCAGTCAACTAGGGCTCCATCTTCAATCTCCTTGCTAGCCTGCGACCAAGCTCTCTAGTACAGAGCAGAGAAGCAGAGCTCACACGTACGTCTCAGAAATTTGCATATCTGAGTCCCAGAAGGGGATGGATGCTGATTGGCTGATTTTTAATCAGGCTATAACGTAAGGTTCCCCCGGGAGAGCTTGCTCGCAGGCCAACAGGCAAGACATCTTTTTTTTTTTGTGAAATTTTGAAAACCTTCAACAAATTGCTCCAACAAGAAGATCTCTTTCAGCGAACAGAAAAGGGTTTGCGAAAAATTTCGGCAGAAGAAAAATATCTGTAATTCCGCGTTTTTACATCACCAATTATCATCATCATCATCATCATCGTCGTCGTTATCATCGTCACCGTCATCGTCATCATCATCATCATCATCAACAACTACTTTTAACAATTTGGAAATATGGAGGCCCGTTCTGGTCACTTATAATGGACCCGTTGTGCATCTTTGTCATTATTATACAATACTTTTTTTAACATGTTGGTAATAACCTTTAGTAGCATGAATTTTGTTTTTATTCTTATTATTTACGTCTGATTATTCTTTGCAGTTCTCCAAATAAATTTTTCACTGGTACCACGGATAATTGTTCAGTGGTACTACGAACTGTTTTTTACTCTTGGTATTGAGAATTATTTTTTCATTGGGCTGGGAGTATTTTTTTGTGGTATCACGAATATATCTTTTGGCCTACAATACATTGTGGGCCTTGTGATAGAAGGGAACTTGTTCGAGTGCTTTCCCGCTCGATTTCTTTACGACATGTTGGTTGTTTTCATTTATAGGCAGCCATTCTTGATTTTTAACATTACATAGCAGAAATCAATCGAATTTCCCAGTTAGTGAGATCTCTACCTCGAGTCCATCTGGCTCTGCTTCTTGTAGTGACCGCCCGTCTGGATTAGAATCGGGAGCTTCTTCCTGAGGTTCAGGGTCTGGGACACTCTCGTGCCCTACGTCTTTATTCGCAAAGCAAGCATGTGCAGTACGAGAGAAGACTCGAGGTTCAAGAATGGGCAGGGGACTGCTCATTTGGGAAGGCATATCATACTCAACAAGGCGGTTAGAGTTGTGTACGATGTCTTGAAGCCGCTTGATTTGGTAGTCTCCTCTACTTCCCGTCTACCCAGACTACTGGCTCCTCTCAGATTTTGAAACAACAGATGAAAACCTCTTTTATTTATTTCCTAGACAATGTTTCGCCTTGGCTTCCTCTCAGAAAGCACTCATCCGCTTGCACAGTTTTCAAAATGGACGCCAAGGAAGTCAACATTTGAACCAGACCCCTTCAACCGCAAGGGCCACAACGTATTCTATTGTATGTATTGTAGGCCAAAAATATATATATTGTAGGCTAAAAAATACATTCCAAATAATTCATGGTACGCATGAAGAAATTATTCGTTTAATTATGACAAAAATAATTCATGCTGCTCAGCATAACTACCGATTCGCTGAAAAAGGCATCGTTTAGTCATGACAAAAGTAAACAACGGGTCTATAATATATGCTGCAGTGGGAAAAAACTGACTTGCTGTTAAAAAAGAAAAAAAAACACAAACAAAAACAAAAACAAAACAAAACAAAACAAAAATGAAAAACAAAATTGAAACAAAAAAATGAGAAAAAGTGAGAAAAAAATGTAAATTGTAATTTGTTTACGCACGAAGCACTTAGGGTTTCTTAAGAACTCGTTTAAACGTGTCAGAGGGTCCAAACCCGGACCACATTGACGGAAGGCGAGTGCTCTCACCATTGCGCCGCCATTGCCACCTTGCAATTATATTGTCATAATTTTGACCAGAACGGGGGCCTTCATAAAAAAAGGTTCCTGTCAAGCTAGTAAGTTACCTTATTACACTCGTCCTGAAACTGAGCCGCGTAGTGCTCGAACGCAGGTCCACGGGCGTGCAAGGAAAACACGCGCAATGCTTGAGACAACTGCAAAAATTTAGGCAAGGAAAGGTTAACAAGTACGTTGGCAAAAGAAAACAAAGTAACCGTCAACATTCTCACATATCAAACTAAAATTTGAATTGTACGCGATGCCAGATCCAGACCTCGAGATAGAGGGCGGGAGAGGCCATCCAGACCCTTACATAAGGAGGGGGCGGTCTCCAAAAGTTGTTTTCGACCCTTCCGCCGCAGTTTGGTTTAAAAATAAGGGCCAGGGCCCCTTCCCTGGTATAATAGGTCGTTGTAAATAAGAGGGACTCGGGGGGGAGGGGGGGGGGGGGTTAACCATCAGTATGAGTTTGCATTCTCAAATACATTTTACTAACCTGATTCAAATGCACATTCTGAGTGTAATGTGATGGAAGGTTCTCCAGGTACGCACTGGTAGCAACTGGTATTGCCTTCCGACAGCGCCTGCTCGGGAAAAACAAAAATAAAAATAATAAATAAATAAATTGATTGACGATGCAAGTGACGACAACTTTCTTGAGTGAAACTAGCCTGCAAATACAGCCGCCTCTCCTCGCTCCTCGTCACTAGAGGCGATTCGCAGGAGAGACGTGTGCGCCTTAACGAAAAAAAATCCATATTGATGACGTTAAACCTGTTCGGAATATGGTGAGGCGCTCGGATTGGTTAGCCTGCGTAGCATGGCAGTTTTGGACGTGCGCGTAAACAAGCCAAGGTGGGCGAGGGCAGTGAAACTGTGATAGGATTGGTAGTACACCCGACAAAACCGCCATGGTACGCATCGCCCCATCTAAGGAAACACAAGACCGTCTTGGATCATCGGATTCCAGGTACTGGATTCCGGTCTTTGTCGGTGGAACTTGAATATTGAATTCCAATCTTTAGTAGGATTCCGGATTCCTTGAGCTGTATTCCTGATTTCAAAGCTCATGATTCCGGATTCCAGACGCTAAATTTAATCAGATTCCCGATTCAACGAGCACAAATTTCCCGGATTGCGGAATCCAGATTCCCTTACATGCTGCAGCTCGTTTGCAAAAGTCAATGGTAGACCCGGATAAAGATAAACTCAAACATATTTACATTTGAAACCCCACGACTACCAGATTAACTATGTTAACATTGTTTTACCCCATCAGTATGGGAATTTCCGACGTCATGGTTCAGACGTGTCTCCTGCGGCGAGGATCAAGGGAAGACGACTGTATTAGATTTAGAAGGTTAAATTTGTGTGGCTGAAGCTGGAGCTGGGGATGCGAGTGTGTAGGAGGCAGTCCGTCTAAATGCCAACAGAATACCTGACCAGGTCGACTAATTCTCAATCGGCTTTGGGGCAGAAACTAACTAAAGGTTGATTTCCACTGAAGCGTTTTTGGCTCCTCACGTTAACGCACGTAAATTTTAATCACGTAAACAAATAGAGGAAAGATATAAAGTGTTGAGATTAAACGTTAAGTTGACCAAGGTTCTACTTTTACACTTACGTGTAACCTTTCATACATTGCCTCTATTTTATTAATTTTGTGAACGTAAATTTTACGCACATACGCACGCAAAAATTACGCGACAATGGCAATCAACCCTAAAGGTGGATTCCCACTGTCGCGTTATTTTTACCTGCGTACATGTACACGAGTAAAATTTACGGGCGTAAATAACATAGGGGCAATGTATGAAAGGTCGCGCGTGAACGTAAAGGTTGAGTGAGTTTTCACTTTAATGTTAACGCACGACCTTCCATACATTGCCTCGATTTTCTTTACGCGCGTTAAATGTAGGTGCCTACGCACGTAAAAATAACGCAACAGTGGAAACTCACCTTAACTAACCAATGAAACTAACATTTAGTTGCAAGTTCCGAAAGTTGTACATAAATTGTCACAGCAAAACACATGTCCCCTAATCATATTTCTATGAAACCATAACATATATTATCATCGCGAACCCCGCAATAATCTCCTTAGGATGGATTTTCACTTTCCCGTAACTTTTACGTACGTATGCGGGTTAATTTTACGCGCGTAAATAAAATCGGAGTAATGTCTGAAAGCCGTGCGTAAAAGTTGTTTCTTGCGCACGTAAAAGTTACGCGACAGTGGAAATCCACTTTAAAGGCAAGGCCGTTGACACAGCAAAATACTTACGCTTCCGAAAACTTCATGTCCAGATCCAAATGAGAAGCCATGACTGCGAGTGGAGCAATCAGGTCGCTTTTAGGCGTCAAGAAAAATTCGAATAGTGCAAGAGACACGCGTGCCCAAAGACGACACGATGGAACCTTCGAGGCAAGAGTCAAGTTAAATATGTGTTAGTGTTGCACATTGCTTATTTTCTATCGTTCGTTTCTCTCATTCCTCTAATCTAAAAACTCCAGAATCTGGCGAGCATTCGTTCTCCGGCGAATGTGGAAATCAAAAACTACCCTCACTGACGGAAATTCATAGCAAATGTCAGCTCATTCCCTCGTGAATGCTTAAGTTGTTAAACTGATACGCAGTGGCGGATCCATCAAATCTAACAGTTGTTTGGGACTGAAATTCTTACATCGACAGGATTGTATTTAATAAAACGCGCGTTGCATTTTGCCACTGCGCTAAATTCAAGCCATATTCAAAAATGTAATTGTTTTTGGGTACCCTCCTATGATCTGTTCGCCTCTGCTCGCAAAGCAGTATTTCCCGCGCCAACAGCGACCAAGAAACAACAGTCCTTTGTGAACCAAAGTTTGCCCACCCCCCCCCCCCCCCTCCAATAAAAATTCCTGGATCCGCCCCTGTTACGGATATAACAAGCTTGACTTTCATTGATAATAAATCTCACGATGTACCATCCTGCTGGCGGAGCCTCCTCCTGTCTTTTTGAGTGAGGAGGACAAAAGGAGGCTCTCCTTACAAACCCTGGGTTCAAAACTGTATCCAGCAACATGCCGCGCATGCCCAACAAAGGTATTACTGAATTCATGCAGAGTCTTTTCCGAGTACGCCAAACAAGTGATTACAAAGTGCTTTTCCTATACATCGAGTTTCATATTTTATTTGTCGCCCAGTTCTTTTCGCTTATAGCTTGCTGGGCCTGTACTGGGCATTATCTATCTACAAAACACTCGGATCATTATACGTTTCTAAGAAACTGCCCACCTACCCTTCCCTAAGCCAACATTTTGCCTTGAGTTAGAAGTAAGTGTTAATGTTGACTTAGGGGAGGGGTAGGTGGGCAGTTTCCCAGAAACATATAACGATCCAAAAATTTTTCCACAAATGCCTAAACTAACCTAGATTACTATTTATATCTGGTCTGTTTAATGGGTTTGCTCTTATTTGGGACGGTTAAGGGTCCAGGCAGATCACCTTCAAAAAAAGATTTGGATCATTACACGTTTCTGGGAAACTGCCCACATACCCCTCCCTTAAGCCAACATTAACGCTTACTTCTCACTTAGGACAAAATGCTGGGTTAGGGAGGGGTAGGTGGGCAGTTTCCCTCTTGAATTTAGACAAGCAGGATGTGGTTCGTTCAAGTAAAATGTGATACAACTCCGGACAAAACCGGTTGAGACACATGACAAAAATACCTATTTTTTGCCCTCGTCCTGACAAAAATGCTTACCGTCGCAAATTAAAAGACCGTTTCCCCCCTCCCCTATTGCAATGCTATTTGCGGCAACACAAGAATGCACACGTGAGCTGTAAGGCCAAAACAACATTGCACAAGAGGTTGGGAGGGGGGCGGCTTTGCTCAGTTTCGACAAGATGGTTGCATGGCGTGAAATTGAAAAATACATGGAAATGTCTCAACAGTTTTGTCCGGGGTTGTAGCTGCTTGCCCAAAGAACCAGTTGGAGTTCAAGTTTTTTTCGAGCCCTTCGTAATGATGGTTTAACACTCGTAGGTACCTCAACATGAGTTCCTCTGCGTCCTTCCGCCACTCCGTCCCGTCCAGCATCTCCAGTCATCAGATGATCAATCTGTTGTTTCAGATAATCTTTAAACAACACTTCTTCCGCAGAGCCCAGTGCTTCTACGTCGCCTCCAGGTTGCAGTATCTCTCTCTTGAGGAATTTACTGTTTTTCAGCAAGGGACTCGATTCAACTGCAAACAGTTAAAAGCGGGCAGTTGTTTAGTAGGAGAATAGCTGCCGTTGGAAATCACTGGAACTTTTTGGTGTCACGAAATTTATCGACTTCGCGTTTCGAGGGAGCAATTGATAAATATATCGTATCGCATAATTTTATCATATCGTAGCCCTTGTATCGCGATTTGTATCGTCGGTATCGTGGGAAGAAGTATTGTTGCAATCCTATTAAGCTGACTGTGTTAGTCTGACGATCGGTGTACTATGTGATTGAGTACGTACACTTTTTAGATTATCACAAGGCATATCGCTGATTTTGATATTCTTTAGTGCTTCACTTTCTCGGTTTTCTTTCGGAAACAAGAAAATTTCAGTTTTTGCACAAAATCTAATGTGAAATTAATAAACGCTGGCTCTCACCATCACCTGTATTTCAACATAAGGTTCAGAGTCTTTTCAGAGTTTCCCTACAAAATTTTTTTTTAGAGTTCTTCCTAACTTTTGGGAACTGTAAAATAAACAAGCGGTTTGTAAACTTTCAAAACTTGAAAAAAATAAATAAATTAATTAATAAATAAAATATATAATAACTACAATAATAATGATAAACATTAACATTATTGAAGTCTTATGTAACTCCTTACCCCATTTTGTGTTAATGGCTGGCTTGGCCAAGGTGTTAAGCAGAACCGATACAGGGTCAAAAGCCCTTGAACAAGGTTGCACATGAACGAAGGCATGGCTTGAATTTACTGTAAACAGAGAACTAGAACTGTAAAAATAAAAGAAAGAATAATAATATATAAAACCTTACTAATACTAACGAGTAGTAGGGATTTGCCTACAACTAACATAATTAATTTGCTTTCTTATTCAAAATTGTCAATTTCGCTGAGGTTCAAAAACAAATCATCAATACCGTATTTCCTCGAATAATAGCCGCCCTCAATTGATCGCCACCCTCGAATAATCGCCCCTCTTTGGCGGAAATATTTAAATAATCGCCTCCCTCAAATAATCGCCCCCTCTTTCTTTTATCCCCTCCCTGTCTAGTTGAAGTGGAATCTGATCCAGCAAAACTGATCAGTGACGATTCAAGCTCTGAAAATCAGAAGGAACCAAATTTGGAACACTTAAAAAGCCCATGTTCAGTTTATTTGATGTAAAACAATATATTTAGGGCACGACTTCCAGTGAGCAATATATGAAATAATCGCCTCCCGGGCTCGAATGATCACCTTACCTGGAATAATCGCCCCCTTTTGACGCGAAAAAAGAAATAATTGCCCCTGGCTATTATTTGAGGAAATACGGTATACGACTTTCATATAAATTATTTGAACGGTGGAATGAAGAAATAAATGGAGAGGAGATCATCGCAGTCAATGCTGCAACTTATGCAGTTGCCAAAAGAGAGCCTGAAAAATTTCAGGCTTCTAGTGCCAGGATTCAAACCCTGACTTCTGTGATACAGGTGCAGCACTATGACCAATTGAACTAGCAAGCCAGCTGGAAGCTGCAGGGGCACCCAACGTTTTCGGAAAATATCTGTTCGGAAGACGATTTGAGATCTAGAATTTTCGGAACATTTGTTGTACAATTTCTTGCTTGCCTGCCTCTCCTGGGATTTTCGAACATCTAAAAAATGGTATAATAGACCTTTTTACCGATACGGCGGCCATATTGAATTAATTCGATTTAAGGAGTATTATAGGATGCCCAGGGGGCATGACATTTCGTTTGTATTGTCGAGCGCTTTTCGGGACATTTTTTTTTTGAAGTTTTCTTACAATAAGATTGTGATGGGAAAAAAGATCCTTGTGCCGTGTTTGGATGTCATAACGATCGCCTTTTTCCTGAGAAATATACAGTGAAAGACCACATTTCTAACACTAAACTAGAAAAAGGCGATCATTATTACATCCAAACACAGCACAAGGATCTTCTTTCCCATTACAATCTTATTGTAAGAAAACTTTGGCTGAAATTTTCGAAAAGGTAAGTTTTGATCCCTATAATTTTCGGATCACTAGACTTTAAGCTAGGAAATCCGAACAGATGAAAAAAAGGGATAAAAATATGCCTATATCTACCGTTCTAAATACTAATATACGTTTAACAATGCTATGTTTAAGTGGTTTTGAACGATATTCTCGTTGAGTGCCCCTGAAGCTGGTCGTTAGGTTGAAATGGTTCGTAATATACCTGGGAAATATGCAGATGAAATGATGAATATATGAATTTCATATTATTGGAACCGCGGAATGAAGAAATAAATGTGAAGAAGATCATCAGAGTGCGGTTGCAAAAAGAAGGTCTGAAAAAATAATTCAGGCTTACCGGCATTTAAAAACAATAAATCAAAATTAATGATGTCATCGTCCAATAGTCCAAGTTACGTTTGAATGACGAGTATACAATATAACTTTACCAATCACTATGAGATGGAAGTTTGCTTCAGTTAACTAGCATCCATATACATTGACTGCTCAAGAATAATTCACCTGAGGCTGCCAAGAAGCCTTGCTTTTCTCATGATACTGTACAACTGATCCTCTACTGCATGTTGAAGCTTTTTTTGAGGAGTAATGGTCTATAGAAATAAATACAAAACGTATTCTATTACAATAGATGCCGCAATAAATCTCACTTGTTAATTTATCATGTCTGGTAGTAGTTACATGTAAGATGAGCAAACAGAAAGCGTTTACGCCCCTATGTTTTACTTGACAATGAGTGCCTCGTGGCGAACTTTCCCCTCAGTACCCCAGTTAAAATAGCATCGCGTCAAGGCATAAAAAACCTCTCTCCTCCCCCCTAATATTACAAATTTATCACGCCGAAGATTAAACGATCATGCACAGACTGTTCGGTCTGTTTTCGGCAGCAACACCGAGGACAAAAGGGTATTGTTTTTGTAAATTGGACCCGGTACAATAGACCATTTCTTGATACGATCAGAAACAAGCTGGTCTGAACATGGAGACAGATATTAAGGAGCTTAACAAAAGGTATTTTGTGAGCCACGCACGTCAACCAAAAGTGAAGCCTTCTCCCTTTCAATAGAGACCTTCAGATTCTGAGATGAGAACGACTACGAGCACGAGATTTTCTCATTACTGAGTATTGTTCACGCGTGAACAAGCGTCATTTTGGCGGGAAAAACGTGATAGCCGTCGTCATTCTACCACGAGTTTCAGCGAGAATGTCGTAGCAGCAGGAACAAGTTATCAAATGTTAGAAGTTTTATCATTTTGCTATCGAGAGAGGGCTTAACCTTCTTCAGTATAAATGAAGCTTTCTGGGCGTCTTTTTGTTGAGAACGCGCCCAAAAACTTTAAGCTAAATCTCATAGTTGATATCTGTTCTCGTCCTCAAATCTAAAGCTCTCTATTAAGCCTTGACACCAACAAATTTTTTATTTGCTACATGTAAGGGTCTTTCCTCTTATAAATAGTCCGAATTTGTCCAAGAACTTGGGAAAAACCACTGGAAATGAATGCAAAAAGTCAGCTTTCGGTCAAGGTGCATTGCTCAAAAATGCCTTTGAAAACAATCACAAAAAAACAGGCAAATGCAGACCGAGTCCAATGAAAACAAAAACCTCAGTGGCTCACCAAATTACATAGTCCAAGTCTCACAAATAATAATAGCCTGTGCAATCTCAAAGACATACCTGTTGCTTGCCTTTTGTTTTACTTGCATAGGTATCCTGATTCTTACCAGACTAACAAAAATAAAATGCCAGTAAATAAATAAATAAACAACAATGGCCTTCTGACCCAGATGCGAAATATTTGCTTTTGAAGTTTGAGCATGTGCGGAAAGAAAAATTGTGAGATAGTTCTTGGTTTTCAATGTGACACAGTAGTCTTCACTTTTTTCTTTTCTTTTTCTCTTCTCCACTCTTCTTTTGCTTTTCTAACTTCTAATCTCATTTTTCTTTCATTTTCCTGGGCATTTATTTCTGCAGAATGGTTTTTGGGACGGCTTTTACAATCTTAGGATTAGATGAAAGGAAATTAAGGTAGGTGGGCAGTGGAACAAGATTTTCATGACCATTTGACATTTCCGGATCAACGTTATATGTTTTTCTTTGCATTTTTTCTGGCCTCCTTGACTCAATCATGCTCATTCAGGAATGGTTTGAAAGATCTCCGATCTGTACCCTGCACAAATAAGCAGACAAAGTTGTCCTTGAACGTTAAAACTGATGACCTCATTTAAGTGGTAGAAGGGGTGTGGATCACCACCGGAGGTTCAGGGGTCAATGGGTTAGTACTAATTTTATTATTAAAATTCTTGAAAAAGCGTAAGTTACAAAATAAAAAAAAAATTATCTATATTTATAAGTTAAACATGTTTTAAGACTTACAATTTGAGAAGGGTCCATAAAGGGAACACGCTAAAAATAAAGGAATACAACTTTCATTACATGCAATCAAGACAAAACACTGTCCTCCCTTAGTAGTTTAAGCAAGGGAGTACACTTTGTCTCCTCCACATTAGTCACCTCAAGTATAAAGAAAATTTCCATCTTGCCATCAGAGTGAGATAGTACATTAAGAGTGAGTGCATACCCTGGGGAAAGAGGGGGGTGGGGTACCCTTGCAGGGTTCGTATTCTTTGAAGTTCTTCAAATTCCATGACTTTTTTTCATAAACTTCCATAGGTTTAGCTGTCACTTTCGAAATGTTAAAACTTATTCTTGTCTTAAGTTATTTTGTTTTTACTTGTTTTGGTTGTTTGTTTGTTTGTTTGTTTTTTATGTATTTTACCCTTGATTAAAGTTCAACAGACACAAATTCTGATGTCCACCAAAATGCATGCCACTCATCACTATCAAATTCCTTGTTGCCAATGTAATTAGTCCACGCTTCAAATTAATGACTGTACTTCAATGTCCCATGACTTTCCATGATTGACAATTTATAAATGATATAGTTCCTTGACTTTCCAGATTTCTACTTCCTGTAGGAAACCTAGCTGGAGAAAGGTGTTAAGAGTAAATGAAGCCCCTGGGAGAGGGGGTGGGGAGGTGAAAAATAGTACCCACTGGAGAGAGGTGGGTTCATAGCAGAGTATTACCTGTCTGAGAGAGCACACAAGTCTGGGAATACAAGGTCGGCCTGTTTGTCTCCAGATCTCTGGAATTCCCTCGACGCCAGACAGCAGTTGTGAAATCTGGGGTAGCAGCTGATGCCTACAGTATCAGAAAAAGTTTACAAAATGCAACCAGAGTAATTGGCAGGAAAATGAAAGTAGAACCTTTCACATTTTTCCCAACTTTTGGTAAAAAGCATTATTAAAGGCTAAAATTATGCATTGACACTGCTGGAAAGATAGCCTTAAAACAATGTTACATGTAACTGTAACTAACCACGTTTAAACTATAAGGTGGTACATCCAAAGAGAACAAAGATTATACATGTAGCTCCACAAATTCTCAGAATTTTACAGACATTTAAATACAAATCTGTACAAAATTACATGACTTTGCAGAGCTATTTCCTTGTTAGTTTTCAACAAATCAGTTCCAAACTTGGCAACTTAACTTGTTTTAAGGTGTTCTTTATATCCATGTCCACAGATGTTCACTCACTTGTCCCAGTCAAAAGTTAAAATGTGGAGGGGTCTGAGATTGATTATGCATAATGCACTTGATATGGTAAAAACGAAGTCTATATTTAAGTTATATGCTAGTAAATAGGGTGGAAAAAAAAATAGATTGTAGTCTTATTACCTGTTGTATATTTTTGAGTTTTGTAGGTTGTACTAACCTTGTGGAAGCTAAAGTGCGAAATAATCTAATGTAATTCAGATCAAATGTTTGTGAGGGATGCAAGACCTTAAAAAAATATGAAAGCATAGTAATTGTTACTAATACATGCATGCAAGTGATGTACCAAATACATGTACCTAATCACTAGCATACATTAATTTTGTCAGGGGCACCCAACTTCAATTTTTGGAAAATATCTGTTCAGAAGACGATTTGAGATCTAGAATTTTCGGAACATTTGTTGTAAAATTTCTTGCTTGCCCACCTCTCCTAGGATTTTCGAACATCTAAAAAATGGTATAATTGCCCATTTGTAATGGCTTAACCCTAAAAAGGTCACCTAGTCTAGAATTTTTGGGAGCCTTTTTTTCTGGCTGAAATTTTCAAAAAGTAAGTTTTGATCCCTATAATTTTCAGATCACTAGACTTTCACCCAGGAAATCAGAACAGACGAAAAATTTTTAGCGAATAAAAATATGCCTATATCTACCATTTTAAATACTAAAATACGTTCAACAATGCTATGTTTAAGTGGGTTTGAACTATATTCTGGTTGGGTGCCCCTGATTTACACCATGATTATTCGTCAATAAAAATACATGTATTTCTTGGTTTCTGACTGGCTTTGATTATTCCCCAGCTGATATTCTCCTTCATCACACAAAGAAGACTAGAGCTTATTAAAGGAACGCACCATGCATGAAAACAACAAAAACAACAACACACAGGAATTTTTAAACCTGAAATTGGTGATCATATTATGGATCACATCTCTTTTATGTGGCCTAATTTTTTTTTCATTTGTAACATTTTATTTTACTAAAATTGTTTCAATTTATTGATTTAATTTAAAATACATGTACACACTATTCATTTCATGTACTTTTAAATCCATGTAAGTGGTGGGGGTCAAATTTATTCCTGGTAAAATTTTCTAAACTACACTGTTGGTTGGTTCTCAATTTCCTTTGTTGTCAAGGGCTAGGAGACCAAAGAAATTGAGAATCAACCTGCAAGGTTAAATCAAAAGTATTCTGAAATCAAATTTGACCTGCAGTTATAACATACACAGGCAATCTGATATTACGCGATGGTGCGATTTCGCACAATTGACCTCAAATCGCATCCCATCGCAAAATTTGTAACAAAAAGCTAAATTCAAGTAAAGTAAACAATGAATTCTAACTTTAATTAAACATTTTCCCAATCTTAATGTTATTTAGGTGATTTACCAGTAAAAAAAGTCTTGCAAGACATCTGAACCTTAGACTAGCTGCGAGCAGTCTCTCTTTTCCTTCAGATTTAGTGAGAGCAATGCACGCGTGCGAGAACGGCGAAGCCGTGAGACGAGTGAAACGAGGGCCATCAGTCACGCGCGTGGCCATTTGTGTGTCTTGTGTTTTGCTCGACAGACTACAGGAAAAAGAGACACTGCTCGTAGTCTACTGAAACCTTCAATCGCGGTATCTGCCATATATCTGGGCAGCCATTTTGATTTCAGAAACAAGCAGTGTGGTCAGCGGTGTGAGGGCATCATGTACTATTAAGCAAGTGTCCTTTTTCTTTTGCGGGTCAAAATAATCAGACAAATTTAACTCTTTTGTTTTAAAATAGATGTTTTATTATTCCTTTACATTCAAATTGCCCGTTAAACAACATTAAAGTGGTTTTTCTCCTTTGACACCTGGTAAAACAATGTAAATTAGCCCTAAAAAAATCGCATTATTTATTGCACAATAGTCCTATCTTATCACACAATCTACCTGGAAAATATCGCACAATTTCTGATTTTTTATCGCACCCTATCAGATGGCCTGCATACAGGTGTACACTGTATACAAGTCCAAATATCCCCAGCTTTTACCAAAGTTAAATAAAAAATAAGGGACAGGCAAGCTCTACTTACAACAATGATGTGAGAAACAGAGAAAAGAAACATGAGAGCACAGGCATAGTAGAATTCATGGGACATCCAGTATTGATGAGACTCCTGGAAGATAAAAGTTAGTTTATAGCCACTCCTTTATTTGAGACTAAAGTACACGTGACATAATTTTAAAAAAATGTGCTGAAATAAATTTAAGAAGCCAGTATTAACAACTACATCTGTCCAGGGGCTTCCACTGATAGCACATTACTTCAGCATTGTAAATCTAGACCTCCCGCCCACAAGCCCCTACAACATTAATGAGAACAAGGAATAAACAAGGACAGAAAGTGGTGTCCTCATAATACAAACACCCCGTTAATCTGGACACT
>OZ037992.1:11883452-11963452 GCA_964035705.1 Porites rus | reverse complement strand
CTGCGAATGAAACTAGAAATTGCAGTCAAGTATACTCAGAATAGACATACAGTAGTTTACACATAATTGTTACAGTCATCCAAAGAAATAATATTGTGAATTTCCCACAGCATACAGAATACACTGCATAATTACAAGTACATATATTACATGATATTTTGTCTTTTGTTAGGATTCCATGGTTCCAGTACCCTATAATTTATGACATTAGATCCAAACCAAGGAAGATTGTTTCTCCAACTGGAAGTAAAGGTACAAGTGTTAAGTAATTAAATCTTTGCCTTTTTACATGTACTCCCAATCTTTTCACAGTTGTCACCTAACATAGATGTAAAACAGTCCTACAGTCAAATCCTGCTTCATGGACACTTGGTCAATAATGGTCACCTTGTTTATAAGGACACTTTCTGTGGCTCCCTCAGTGTCCATACGAACAGGTTTTGACTGTACACAATTTTTGTAAATTTTTGTTCATTTTATTGTTTCCAGATCTTCAGATGGTAAACATTGGTCTTCGGGTGCTGGCTCGTCCACAGGCTACCATGTTACCTGAAATGTACAGAAAGCTTGGGTTGGACTTCGATGAACGAGTTTTGCCTTCTATTATGAATGAGGTACTTGCCTGATCACCTGTGTACAAATGTACATGTACATTGTATGCCCACGTAGGTACAATTTAAATTTCAGGCCAGTAACGCAAAAATTTTGTTATAGATTTTGTATTTGTTGTAGATAATTGTAAATTCTCTTAACTGTTGTGTATTTTCTTTGATTTGCAAATTCTTTTCATTTTCTTTTCTGGCTGCATAACTACATGTAGGGACCATCACTGTAATACACATTATAATATAATACCTTTCAAAGGTGTATCAAAAGTAAAAAAGGGAAGTGGTTGTTAAGGCTGATTTACATTGTACAACAATTTCTTAAATTATACTGTGTGCATACAAAAACATATGTCACTTGGAAAAATTTATATTCATAAGGTATAATTTGGTGGTGCATTAAGATGTACTACATGACTGTCTAAATTGACCAGGCCACAAAAATAATCTGACTATCGGACCTTCAGTGTACTGTTATGACTGTGTACATGTACATCTGTATGCGTTCTGTAATTTTAGAGATGTGCAAGGAATCCTTTTCTCAAATTCTACTTTTATCTTGTAATTAATAGTTATGAGTTTAAGATTTTTGTAACTCATTGTACATTCAAAAACACTATCTGCGTGTAGAATAGCTCTTTGCTTCTGTTGTAACATTTTATTACTTACTCTTAGGTTTTGAAAAGTGTTGTGGCCCAGTTTAATGCTTCACAACTGATTACAATGCGACAAGAGGTAAGCATCTCATAGATCGGTCTCTCAAACGGTGCAAATTAAAGTGGGAATATTAATAGTGCAAGGGTCATACGTGTACCTTCAGTTCCCCCGCTCTCAGCCTGCATGGTGATGAAGGCCCAGGAAAATAAATAAATTATAGTGAACACTTGTACATTGGTTCAACCACATACATGTGGTAGGGCAGTGTTCTCACCAGGCCACGGCCTTGCGGGATTCCCGCAAGAAAAACTGAAATGGCGCATTAAAACCAAGAAGATGCGCCCGCTAGGGCACAGGGGCAAGCTACGAGTCAAACGGACTTAAGTAGTTTTAATGGTCAACCTAACACTAAAGCATTCTGTTTGGTTGAATAAATAAAAAACATGATATCAATTGAGTCAAAGTCTTTAATTTTGCTGCCTTTACTTTCATTGGTTCCACGCACGTCCCAATACATCGTTAATCCCCCCCCAAATCGTAAACACCTCTTCCGCCATATTGGATCAGGTAGGTACCTCATGTAACAGACAATTTGGAGTGTGGGCTCAGATTCTTCGTACCGCGTGTTTTTTGTAACTTTGTGCCCCTAATGTTCTTACAGGGCCCCTATTTCTCAGAAGAGGGGGCTCTGGGACTCCCCAAGGCAAAATCCTGGTGAGAACACTGGTAGGGGAGGGGATGGGCATCTGTAGTTTTGAATATTGCCATGCATGCGAATTTGTTGTAAGACTTTTGTCTATGATTATTGTACAAAGTTCTTGACATGTGAGAAAGGGAAAGTCTAGCTTAGACAATGGTTACTAAAAATATGCTTGGTCTCTAAAGATGCATGAACTACACCTATGCGGTAAGTCTCCTTGTGCTGTGGAGATCTCTGCAGTGCTGTACTAGCCTCCTCCACAGCAACCCTCATTCTCTCCCCAGATGCCTGCCGAGGAGGCTGGTGCTGTAGTTAACTTACATGCAGCAGAAATTAATAGTGGCAGTACATGTAGATTTCATCAAAATACATGCACTGTTCTATTAATTTAAAGTTTTATTAGCCATATTTTACATACATTATTATTTCTCTTTCCTTTACAACTGTTTGTTTTGTTTTGTTTTCATTTTGTTTTTTATGTATGCTACTATTTTTTATTTATTTATTTTTTTTATTTGTTATGATTATTTTTTTTTTTGTTTTATTTTTCTGTAGGTCAGTCTGTTGATCAGAAGGCAACTCACTGACCGAGCAAAGGATTTTTATGTTATTCTGGATGATGTGTCAATTGTAAGTTGCACATTTTTTCAAAGTTAAAGTCTTTCTTTTATGCTGATAGTGCTTGAGATTCTGAGGGTGTATTTCTGTCAGAGAGTCATTGGATGTCACCGCTGGTGAAAGAGGCAAAAAAAATCCAAAAGTTGATCATTCAGTGTGATAGAGTAATGCCACGAAAGCAGCAGGAATGTTATGGGCCTCAAATTTTCACAGGAAACCAAAGAAATCACAGTTCATGAATCTTAAAAATATCCACATTTATAGATTACCAGGGTATTTCAATGAAACCACGACAGATTTTAATCAATTTTTCATGTATTTGCCAGGTTCTTAGTAACAAAAGGCATCGAAATTCTGTGGTCAGTTACACTGTAAAATGAAACTTTTACAAGTGTAATAATACAAGATTAGTGTAACTGTTGTTTTAGAGTCAGAAAACAATGGCCACACTTGTAAATAACACTAATTTGTAAAAGTTTTATTAAACTGGCCCCTGTTTCTGGTCAGTTGGATTTTACATTCCAGATGTATGTTTTTGAAACTAAAAACAAAGTTTTTTGTGGGAAAAATTGTAATTTGTATGTATGATAATATTATTCCAGACAGACCTAAGTTTTGGACGGGAGTACACTGCTGCCATTGAAGCAAAACAAGTTGGTGAGTCAGCAACTACACATAGTAATAATAATATCATTATACTAGACTCGCCACAAGTTCACCTCATCAGTTTTGAAGTGAGTGGAGCGAGGATTTTAGGCCACGAAGCAGACAACGAGCGACAGGTCGTCCCATGCCATATTAAATCTAACAAAGGACTTTTTTGAAAGTATGAATTATTACGATAAGGAAACTCTTGATTAAACTATTGCTCGTGAAAAATTATATTTCATTTATGGGCTGCCCTGGTTTATTTTAACTTGTTTTTGAAAGCTGCCAGAGTACAGTATTTTCCTCATTATTTTAATAGTAATTTTTAATGCTTGACTATCAACTAACTTATGTTACGCCTTTGTTTGGCTTGTGGTGTCTCATTGTGCCATTAGGTCTTAACCCCCTGTACCCCTCCCCCCTGCAAAAAATGCACCTCCTTCCTAATTTTTTCTCCTCCAGTATTTCCATTCCTCAGTGGAGAGAACTATTCATAAGGCAAATTTTATATATAAAGGTACAACTTAACACTGAATGCAAACTTCTTTGATTTTTCTTAGCTCAACAAGAAGCACAGAGAGCGCAGTTTCATGTGGAAAAGGCAATTCAGGAAAGACAGCAAAAAATTGTGCAGGCTGAAGGAGAGGCAAAAGCAGCAACTTTGATATCCTTTTCACCATTGAAAGGAATGTTTTCTATGCTCATTAGTTTGGGGTGATAGTTTCATTGATATTGACATTTTCAATCACACCACCATAATTATCAATAGCAAAAGACTGTTTTGGCATGATGATTCTATGAAAGGTGTAGATGTGGAAGTCAAATTTTGGGGTTGTCATGTAGTGTAGTTGGTTGCCTATTTTTTTAGGGGCTGGTAAAGATAAAAATAGAGTGTCCAGGTTTTAGACCTCCATTTGTTGGCATCTCTCCTGTCTTGGTGTTCTCTTCTTTAGCATCACTGTCACTGAGTAGCTGTTTAAAAATTTTGGAAAAAAAATGATCAGTTTCTTTGAATATCACTAAACTGAAAGTACATGACTGTACTGTGTAAGTTGTCAACAACTACTTGAACTTTTTTTATCATGTTCAATCCTTGACATTTTTTCACCTCGGTAATGCTATAAAGGGCAATCCAGGATACCTCAAACTCAGGAAGATACGAGCTGCTCAGACAGTTTCCAATACAGTAAGGCCACCTATTTTATTTATTTTGAAAAGACTGCTGAGTTTTTTAATCAAGTTTAAAGAAGTTTTTTTGGAACATGTGTGACTTTTAGTATAGGAAGTTAACTTAACATGGGGAATGCATGCATGAACAATATTTTATTTCTGTTTTTTTTATTCTAAATGCTATTCTACTTCAGAAGCAATAGTGCAAGTCATCTTGCAAAGTGTTGTTGCCGAAACGAGTGTTAAATAGTATGCTCGACGTTGGCCAAAGAAGTAAAAATCGTAAATGACACCATGATGTGATTTACCCAACTGTGTGATCAAAAGGGGGTTAAAGAATGCCGGCCGATTTATGACATAAATCTTAGTCCTTGAAAACTGTGATTTGTCCCTGAAAAATCCTTTAAATTTGTTTGCCTGCATGAAGTTGTATGGACCCTCGACCATGTATTTGGTAATAATCCAGTGCCTGATTCATGAAATTTTCTTCCCAGATTTCAAACTCACAAAATATGGTTTTCTTGGATTCTGGAGCACTAATGTTGAATGTTCGGGAGGCTGATGATTTAGAAGAGTAAGTAATGTTCTGTGGGAGTGTTTACATTTGTTTATGCAGGGAAGCTCTGCCCCAAGGTCCAACCCCTTACCCTTTTATATACCATTTTTCATGAAAAAGGTACCCATTTGATATACCTTCTTTTGGCAAAATAATGGTACCCCTTTTACATACCTTGTTTAGAAGTTTGCATCCCTTTTAATGGCTGTAAATGCAACATCTTTTACATAGGAATTAATCACAAAATTAGAACGTTTTCTTGACTTAATATAGCCATAGAATTTATCTGTTAGCCCTTGTAGGCCCTTTTACAGACCCAAATGGCAGATTCCCCTAGCCTTTTATATTCTTTAACAAGTGAAATCCCTACCCCTTCATATACCTCAAGCCTGAAAAAGGTACCCCTTTCAGGCAGAGCCTCCCTGTATGGTAGGACATAATGGGGAGTACCCCTCTCCCCACCCCCAGGTCAAATCCTGACCCTGTTTAAAGGTGGCTGAACACAGTTGATTGTAAACTAACCTTACTTTTGGAATTTGATACAACATGTAGGAATATGCAAAGTGCTAATTGAACTATAAAACATACACACCCCAAAATCATAAATGGTTTGAGTATTAGTAACCTTGGGGTGCCTGTGCATAGATTTTACCCTTGACTCCTGGCAATATGTTTGCATGATTACCCTACATAGCCAGCACTGCTGGTGTTTGTAATAGGCATTATTTTATAGTGTGAAATAGAGAATCACTATTAACACTTAGCTCTGTTGTTTTCTTTTGAATTTTAGAACTTTAGGATTGGAAACAAAATCAAAGAAGAAGTGATTTATGTAGAAAGTTAGCTAACATCTACAGCACAATGAAAGTCATCACGTACATTCAAGAAACACAAGATTACTTAACATCTTGTTTCATGATCACGGACAAACTTATGATGGAGTTTGGAAGTGCATGCATGTCAGATACTAAAATATTAGAAACTACACTGGAGTGGAGGAATGCTTCAGTAAGAAAACAGCTTTTATAAATTACAAGAAACTGTGGCTTTCTTTTTGTCAGCATTCAATGTGCAAGGAACTGACAGCCAACTGTGTACTGGGTGTTAATTTAAATCTTCAAAATAAATGCTGCATTTTGAAACCTCGCTTTGTTTGTTTGTGTATAATAATGCTCAGGAACTCGACCATATGGTCGTTTTAACATTAAGAGGAGTAAACAATATTTTTAAGGGTTAAAGAAACTTAAATACAACTTGTGACACACTTGGCGATTGTGCATTCCAGTCAGCTGCACTTTATCTCTGGAATGCATTACCTTCGGCAATATTCATAACATGAAGACATGTGACACTTTTAAAACTGCTGTTAAAACTCATTTTTTAAATTTAGCTTTTAAAATAGATTTAATTGTTGGCTTTTATTGTAGGTTTTTTTTAAATAGTTTTTAATACTTTTTATTGTAGTTTTTAATAGTTTCTCACACTTAAGTCACCTTAAACATAAATTAATATAACAATATTGTAAAGCGCAACCGAATATATTCATATAGGTTTGTGCTATATAAATGTAAATTATTATTATTATTATTATTATTATTATTATTATTATTATTATTATTATTACTTGACTACCAACCCACCATCTAGCCTGTGCCTTTAACATAAACACAACCATCCTGTATAAGCTTCCATACTGAAGTACATGGCACAACCTTTTATAGCCAGAATCATGTGCCACCATTTCTATTATACAACAACATGACAAGGTCAAGTAGGCTTTTTAATCCTGCATTACTTCAAATGTGGCTGCCATTGCCATGAATTTGGCATTATAACAGTTCCTTCTGAGCCTGGGGACCATATAATAAGTGTACAACACTGGCACTGATAAACAGACAAACAATTAAGAACAAAACATTAACTTACGATTGCACAAAAAAAAATACAACTGTAGTTTTTAACTCAACAACATTTTAAAATCACTTTAATAGTGCACAGGTTTATCTACAGCTGTCTATTCACAATGTTACCCCCTGTTGCTGAAATACTAACAGCAATATAAGAAAACTTTTTTTTCCCAACTGAAAAGGAAATTATTGCTATAAAGACTACCTCAAGTTTTTCTTCCACCATTTTTCATGCTTTATGGGTCATCCATTTTACTGGCCATTGAAAATACCCCTTATGATTTCAATAATAAGGAATCAAGATAATAGAAAAAATACATCACATCACTCCTGGTGCACTTCAGTATTTCTTTTTCCCTGCAGTTCATTTATGGAATCCTTTCCTCATGGCCCATGTGTAGAATTTCCTAGAATTCTACTGATCTTAAAAGCCATGGGTCTTTTCAGCCCATTTTGTAAGAACTTGAGCCTGGTCACTGTATGTCATACTGAATCAGGACTGGCTCAGTCTGTAGAGTACTTGACTGGAGAATGGTAGTTAACAAGTTCGATCCCGAAGGCCTGACCAACACTCAGGGTCTCAAAATATTGAGAAATGAAGGTACTGCCTTTGCCCTGCAAATGGCGCTAAAAAGGTTGGTACCATCCCCAGTAGCAGACATAACAGTAGTGTACTCAATGTTACAATTTCCTGCTACATACACTGATGCCTAAGTAAAGTGCTATACAGTCATGTAGATACTATACTCGACTTAATTTCTGAACAAATTTTATCAACTTCAGTATTATTTTTACTTCATAAACATGATCTTAGTTCATTGTTGAAAATCCATAAGTGCAGGTACATTGTACTTCTCTAATCCCGCTTGACAGTTAAGCAGCAGAACTATAATATTGTACACAGACTGAAAAACAATGCTCTACTGTGGAATCAGCCTTGTTACTCTTTCCTCACAGTAGCAAAACTTGTGCAACCACAACTCCAACACTACTTCTCCTAGTGCTCATAGACACAACAGAAGTCCATTTATTTGTCTCTGGATCATACTTTTCGATACTGTTCAAACTGGAACTACCATCATTGCCTCCGACGGCATATAGAGTTCCATCAATAACTGCCACATCATGAGTGCTGCGGCGAGTGTTCATCGGAGCAAGGCAAGTCCATGAGTCAGCCACAGGATCATAACGTTCCATTGTGTTTAGACATGATGCCCCATCATTTCCACCTGAGGAGAAAAAAAATAATTTATTGTGAAGGGGGTTCACATTATATCAGGGCCATGTTCCATACATAAAGACAGTGCTACTAAAACCAGGATGAAGTGTATGTACCATTATTTTGCTATGTGGGGGTGTGAACCAAATGAGTTAAATTCTAATTTGATTATCTGAGACTGTACTCGTAGATTGAATAAGGGAGATTTTTCAAAGAGGACACAACAAAGGTAATGACAGCTAAAAACGGGCTTGACCAACGAGCAGAGCAACAAACTGAGTCCTGGACATGACACATTCAGTATGTGCTTTTGCATTCTCATTTGACCTTGCACTGCCTTTACTTGCTTGATCTCCATCCTATCTCTTCTTGGTGGGAAAATACAACTAAACTTACAGTGTAGTGGGGGTTCTATTGAAAATTAATTTTAAGTGTAAAGGGAGAAAAGAATATATTAAGAAGGCAGCAGCTGATGAATAGATCCAAAGGTAGGTCTTTCAAAGCACACAGCAGTGTGGGGGATGGCTAGGTACAGGATGAAGGCTACACTTTCGCTAGGGAACTCCAGAAGTCTCGCAGAGATACATGTAATACAGTATCTGAATTTTTGGGTGCCTGAAAGTGCATTTCAGTGCATGCACTTTGAGTGACCAGAGAAAAAAATTATCAAAGAGGGTGGCATCTATTAATACCAATCTTTACCATATGTACGTACTTAGTGTCATGAATATGTTTGTTCTTATTGAACAAATAAATTGGGAAACAAAATAAACAGAAAAGAATGGATTTATTAATATCCCACTGAATAAAACAAGAAAAACAAACTTGTGACACTTCCGTGTTGAGTAGATGGCCATTTTTGCAGGTTGACGGAGCTTCCAGAGAACCCTGGACAGAACCAAGAGTCCGCATTATGTAGGTGTCTAATGTTACTTTAGCTTACAATGTAGTATCTCCAGGACGAAATGACTGTCCATGAAAATAGAAGTATCAGTTCTGTAGTCTAAAAGGGGTGCATGGATTAAGGCCTTAGAGGACTCCCGACGTAATACCAAATTCTCCCTTTGATTACAAGTAAATACAAGGTTATTGTCAGGAGAATCTAGCATTTCATCACAAAACACTCACAACTCCATATTTCCAGGCACCTATTTTTAACCCCTTCTTTTTCACTGCATACTTTAAGAAGCAATTAACAAAGTTGGCAGTGATAATAGGGAGCTTAAGCAAAGGTGCTTTTGAGCAATGTACATCATCTGGAAGTGTCAAGCCCCTGGTATTGTCTATTAATTTTCCATAGCATTTCTGTTGCTAAGTGACTTTAGTCTCAATAGGACCAAGCATTTAGGTAAAACCACTCGTCAAGAATGAAAATAGTTCACTTCCAGTTAATGTGTGTCACTCAAAAATGTCATTGTGTAAACTCACTAATGAGGCCCTGCCAGGGTAAATTCCGACAAGTGACATGGCCCAAAAAGTAGCGACAGCGTGTAAAATGAAATCATGACAAGAGACAACCCCCCTTGGCTAAATTGCGACAGTGACAGCAAAGCCGACAATAAGCGACAAGCATTTATAAACACCGACACAAGATGTTTTAAAATTCAGACAGGCGACATGGCACCCCCCTCCCCCCCGGCAGGGGCTCACTTATAAAAATACCTATTGTACCACTCACCTACAACATAGAGCATATCATTGAGGACAGCTACTCCAGCACTGCTTCTACGGCTTGCCATACTGGCCACAGTTCTCCATGTGTTTGTCATTGGGTCAAAGCACTCCATTGTGTTTAGATGTGCACTACCATCATAACCTCCAACTGCATAAATTATGCCATTCACCACACCCACACGTACATATCGTCTGGAGAGAAAAGAACAAAAACTTATAATTATGATAATATATGTAGGATAAAACAAAACCAACCAAGGCAACTTTCAGCTCTAAATCAGTGCAAACCCTGTTCTAAACATTTCTTATATCCGCTTCCTGCAATTTGAGACAGCCCTCTAAGATCATTTGCACAATGACCTCACAATAAATTATAATAAATAATTTTAATGTGCAATTTTCTTAATAAAAAAACAACAACAAAAATACAAAATGCACTTCACTTAAGCATCAATATCTTTGACACAGAAGTAGTTTTTATTGAGGACCCACCCCGCCTCCCCAACTAAAACTAAAACTAACATGAGCAATGAGCACGCTCCATTTCACATTTCATCCTACCAGCAACATACAGGTAAGTATAAGAGTGAAGTCAAAATAAGGCTCTGTTGACTCTTTTGTTCCGTTTGGATCGAGGCATCAAAGCTCCTGAAGATCCTATTAAGGTGACTCACAAAATGGAGATTTTGGTTTCTGTTAATGCTTTAGCATGTTTTAAGTTTGCCAGCTTAACTCCTAATCAAAGTGGCTGTGAGCAACAAAACTCAGAAAAAATTATGTTGTTAGTACAATCTGTATTAAGATGTTTGGAATTTAAAGTTCATAAAAGAAAATTTATTACTATTCAAATTTTTACTTCACCCCTTTTTTTTTATGCTTACGTCTATGTTATCCCTTTGACAAAATAACTTTATTTTTGAAAAATCCATGTATTTTCCTGTAATTCCTGATAATTCACACAATCTTTTGAGATCATGACAATAGTCATCCCGTTGTTTTCTACAAAAAGAATTAACTCTTCATGGTATAGGTTTATGGGATCTTCAATCTTTAAAAAAGTATTCAATTTCAGTACTGAAAACAGGGTTGCAATTACAATGCATTTTGCCTTAAACAGGGTCAAAATCAAAGGGCTTCAGCAGCAGAGCCCCAACCAAACCTCCTTTAAATCTTCCCCTCCGGAGAAGTTTCTTCCCTAAATACATAATGATAACTTGGCAAAACCAGTTTTGCTGGGGGTTTTTTCTGAGTTCAATATTAAAAATGGAACGAACTTGCAGCCATCATCACAATGAAGATAGATCAATAAAAGCATACCTCCTTGTATTCATGGCTGCAACTGAAGTCCACTGTGCAGTTAAAGGATCAAATCTTTCCACACTGTTCAGGCATGATGCTCCATCATAGCCACCGATGGCATAAATCAGGCTATTCAAAACAGCCACCCCCAGACAACTACGACGAGTTCCCATTGATGGTACGACCAACCAGAGATTACTTTGTGCACAATACGCTTCAACGGTTGCTAGGTCGTTACTGCCATCATAACCACCAACAGCGTAAATTTTTCCATCAACTGTCCCCACCCCTACACGGGCACGCTTGGTAGACATGGGTGTCACCATACACCATCTGTCAATCCTTGGATCATAACACTCGCACTCACTGTGGATAGCAAACAGACTGCCTCCACCAATGGCAAATAATATTGGCACCTGTCCTGCGGGCTTGCGGCAGATAGTCCTGGGACTCTGAAGAACCGATCGCTGTTCAGGAAGCAAGTGGTACTTCATTGCTTCAATAAGCAAGTCTTTGCAGTCTGGATTGTTTCTTATAAGGTCTTCAGTTTCCACACGGGTCATCAGACACTCTCTAGTTAACAATGGTAGCCTCACATATGGCAAAAGATCTCGAACAAATCCCTTTCTGTTGTCCAAGTCAAATTTAATCCAGTTAATAACAGCGTTGTAGACCTGTTCTTCACTCTCTACATTGACATCATTGTTTGAAATGAGTTCTAAAACTTGCTCAACGGAAAGCAGCATAAATTCTTCGGTCTGCGAGACTTCTAAGAAATGTTGCAGGGCAAACCGATGCGAAGACTCCAACAAATCACTGCATGTGTGTGCATCAGCAAACGCCCGGATTCCCAGACAGTTGGATGGATGAAGTTGATTTTTAAGAAATTCACAGCACGCGTCTTTCACGCTTGTCAGTTGTAGTAAACTTGACGCGGGAAGCAAGGACTGAACGTTCTCTTCGCTAACTTGAATCCTCGCTGTATATGCAAAGTCCACAAGAAGCTCTATGGCATCAGGGTCAACACCTTGAATGGTTATATCACGTTGCCTACTTTCTATCAACTCCGTCGTAAACATAGCATGAAAATAGGGGCTGCAAGCCGCGAGCACAATTCTATGAGCAGAAATCCGTCTTTGCGGTTCGCCGATGAGCAGATTTACATCGCATAACTCGCCTTTCGATCTCATTGTCTTCATGCAACAAAAGGCCTCTTCGGTGTGAGTGGAAGAGTAATGCGATATGAATTCCACTCGCATTTCTTGATTAGAAGTCGATCTGAACTGCTGCATTATTCCACCTTGATGGGTTCAAAAACTGTTCTGTTTCTCTGTGAAATCAAGCAGATCGGATTCTATATTATCCCTGACGGTATTAAAGCTTAATATTTCCTTCCCGCGTTATGTCCTGTCAGTTAGAAAAACATGTACGATCGCACCATATTACCACAAAACAAGATGATCTCACCGAAGATTGTCTTTTGACCAAAGTATATGATGAATTTACGACTTGTTACTCAGAAAATTCCTTTCTTCAGAAACAAAATCGAGGACTGTCGCCCGTATCGCATCGCTTCCCAAACAAAGGTTTCTTTTGAAACTAGAACCCAGGGCTGCGCTGTTTCTTGAATAGGGATGGAGGGGGTGGGGGGGGGGGGGGTGGCGGGGCGTTGTGTGACGGGACAACACACTCAAGTCAGTCAAGTGGCAACGGCTCTGCATGATTTACAAAACAGCATGGTGGCCTTTGTGGGACACATTCCTTTTTCCTGGATTTAAAAAAGACCATTTCTTGAGTGGGACTTTGTAAGAACGTTTCCTATAAGAAGACAGCCCCGCAAAACATACCCCTACTCCTCAGGGGAGGTGCTCCACATATGGGTGCTGGTTGTTCAGACACTTAGGAGTTCTTAAGAATAATCCAAATCGAATTGCAATTTGGAAGTGTTGGTTTTTTCTGGAGAGGGGAAAACCGGAGTACCCGGAGAAAAACTCGTCGCAGCAGAGGAGAGAACCAACAACAAAGCTACTGACGCATACTGACACGTACATATGTGTCAAATTAGTCACTGAAAAGCCAAGTGTAATTATTAACAGTTACATAATTCATTTGAAAAAATAATGCTGAAATAAGTGTAACCTAATTATTCAAGAAGTAAAAATAGAAATAAAACCTCCCTGATAGAGAAACTACAAATTCTAAAAATAAGTAGCTGTCAAAACCGGTTGTCACGGTAACGTTAATGTTGACGTACACGTCACGACAAAAGGCCATTTCTGAGTTCCCCGGGCCTCTGTATCAAAACGAGGTTAAGTATTTAGCATTTGATATTTTCACAAGAACGGTTGTGCACTTGGCCTCATTTTGAAAGTGAGGGTTTCCACATCCGCGACAATTTTGGATTCTGGATTCCACGCCTGGGCCCGGTTCCTCGAAAGATGGTTAAGTTTAACCCAGGATTATGCCAAATATCAAGCACGGTTTTCTCGTCTAAGAACATGCAACTCGAGGTTACAAAGTAGTGTTGAGCCTTTACTACGAGATACAGTAACGATCACACAAAATGTTACCCTAAGCAATACATAGAAATGTAAAATAAAAAAACGGAACAAAATTTTAATCCTGGATTAATGCTAATCGGCCTTTCAGGAACCGGGCCCTGGCCCTGTATATTCCGGATTCTTCGTCATTGGAAGTTGGATTCCGGATCACCGGTACAAGCAAAGTTTCCGGAATCCGGAATCGGAAGTTCTTTATTACAAGTTTCCGTCGTAAACAAGGACCTTTCTCTTTAACAGACAAATGCAAGAGAAACGCAAGGAAAAGTAAAAGTGCTGTTTATTAAGTTGTCTATTTCATAATGCTAAAGTTAAAAAATAGAGCATTATAATATTCGTTAGTTATTATGATAATAAACGAAAGCAAACTAATGATATATATTTACAGGGCCAATGGGACTATGGCAATTTGTATAAAGACAGCAGGCGCGGCGACAGGTTACTGTACGCTGCATGTAATCGAAGCGCTTAGTGACTCGAGAGTGCACTTACGAGTAACAAATAAACTTTTTTAGCCTTCTACTTCATTTTCGTAAGTTTGTTTTGCTGATCATGTGCATGTGACAAAACAACGACTACGTTTCTTATATAGTTATCTTCAGATGAAATGTAGAAAAACATGTAAATATATTGTATAATAGTGTAATAGTGTATAGTCAATTTTGTTCGGATCGTGAGTGCATGGCTCATATTATAGTTGATTTTTTCATTTTGTACCTATTGACTGGTCAATCTTGTGAACTCAATTTCCAAGAAGGGAGGAAAAGAATTCATTCGCAATCAAGTTACCGCTTTCTTTCAATTAGTTTATATAAAGCAACATACAAACGGACGCCATGTTGTTGGCCAACAACTCAAAAGGTTCTTAGACGTTCATGATACTGCGTCCGTTTGCACGCCCTGTTGAATATTGTTGCGTATTGTTGGGAGTTGTTACGCAAAGTTTGAAACCGGTCAAATTTTTTAGCCAACAACTCCCAACATTTCTTACGTTCCGTGATCGCCGATGTGCATGCGTAACAAGGTTGGATCCGTTTGCCCAGCTCTTTCCAACATTGTTGGGATCAAGCAGGCGCATTACACATGGTCTTCAAAGTCTTATGGGTTGTATCCTTCCCATCATGCACTGCAGGTCCCAACAATATTGGGATTTCTTGCATCCGTTTGAACACCACTGCTAACACGGACGCAACAACTCCCAACATTGTTGGCCCAACAATATTGGGATTTCTTGCATCCGTTTGCAAATCACTGCAAACACGGACGCAACAACTCCCAACATTGTTGGCCCAACAATGTTGAGAGTTTTCACGTAGCTTTACGTGACTACGAGCAATTACACATGTGTAGTTAGATGCAACAAGTAGATGTATACTGATCGGCAGACGCGGCAGAAGCCGAGTATATTCTGAGAGTGAAACTCCTTATTGACAAGAAAAAAACAGTTGTTAAAAAATAGCCAACTGCAAGTAAAGCGAGACGGCGGCAAATCATATATAAACAAGTCCCACAAGTTTTGCTCCATTTTACCGAGTATTCCAGGTAATTACCCTCTGCTAAAAAGGGTATATAGAGGGATCTAAAAATAACCTGTGATGTTATGTTATAATCGTTGACTTGCGCATACCAACATAAAGGGAATACCCTCCCATGTCATTGTGTCACAAAGATAATCAAATTTACTTTCGAAATTCCAGGTTCAGTTTTGTTGACGGCGTTACGTTAAAATCAAAGAATAAAACTATCCTGCAAGAACTGATCTATAATATAAGTTATGTTTGAACAATTCCTTTTGCGTCAGATCCTTTGTCAAAGCTAAAACAGACGCTCGCAAAGGTTCATTACCAAACGGAACATTTCTTTTCAGGATTCATACGAGATCCTTTTTTACAGTTAAAAGCTTTGGCGAATTCATCAAAGTTCGACAGAGAACCAATCACCCTGAAAGAAAAGATAAACAATGCCACAGTCAGACCAACCAAGCTAGAAATCATTCAGGTCTTTAAACAATCTAAAAGGATGCGTTTTTTTTTTCTGAGTGTTTAGTTTCAACATGGTTAGTAGAGAAGACTGGTTATGAAAGTCGGCAAACATCAAAGTTGAAAACAACGGTGTTGTAGTTTATGTTGGAAGCTCCCTGACCGTGCACAATTCTTTGCTTTTTTGTTCATAAATTGAGACTGAATTATGAATTAATGCGATTTTTCTGTTGGGCAGTAAGTTCAAAATGATAGGAATGCTATAGACCTTGTTCACGATACCCGCTATCTGTGCACGCAGTTTGGGATTGATGGCATAAAAACAATGTCATGTGGTATTTCAGGGGGCAAACAAGTGACCAAAATTGCCAATACTTATCTCAAAACGAGAGAATGATTTAGGAGTCGTACAAAATGTACAGTTCGAGTTTCCACAAGTTATACCTACTGCATCTAAAAACGTAGCAAATGATAATTTCAAACCATAATTTGCTATTACCACTTTACTAACTATGGTTTCAAGCAAAAAGAAATAAAGTGAAAAACAATTGGGTGAGGTGACCATTTAAATAAAACCTTTTTATTTGAAGGAGGAGAAGCTGTGTTCTAAACTTATCAGTATTCAAACCGTGGGAAACACCACCAAACTAGATGAAAATAAAAATAACTGTTCAAAACATGGGAAGAGGGTAAAAAATAACATAGCATATACAAAAGGTGGCACGGATGGACAAATTTGAGTTTGGAAAGTATTTGTAATTGTGCCTTTTGAAACCATGCTATATATATAGCCTAAACTTTTTAAGGTTAATTTTGGTAATAAGTTTTGTTTGACACGAAACTGTGATTTCCTCATTAAAGAGTACTTTGAAAAGTTTCATAGCGAATAAGGCCGACTAATTGGCTAATATCAACAAAATTAACTTAGCACCTATAAATGCTTTTTTACCGTAATATTTTCTTTTTTGGGATCTGAAAATCCTACATTTGTTATTGTCAATTATTTATTTTTATTTACTTATTTTTTTGTGAAGATGTTTTTTTTTGCTCTAGATTTTCTATGAAATTTTAATATTGGGCCAGAGACTGATCGGATTTTCTAATCTAACATGATAGGCCTTTACCGATATTTTCCAGGACTGTGCACCCCATAGTCAATCTGCCTCATAGCTGCTGCTTTTCGATACTTGCTACACCAAATCTGGAAGAAAATAAATGAGTAAACAAGTAAAAAATAAATAAATACTGTCAAACCTCCCATTAACGACCACCCAAAAAGCGAAGATTTAGAAGTGGCTTACGGGAGGTGTTCGCTTATATAGGAGAATTGATCCCCATGCAGGATGTCCTTTCCTACAACAGGTCAGTCTGAAACACATCATCCCCATTTTGCATACCATGCAATTTCTAAGTTACAATACGATCTGAGCAGTTTCATGTTGTCAGCTAAGTGCATCGCGTTCTCTTGGAAGTGTAGTACAAACAACGAACATAAAGATCAAATCAAACCATTCCCTAACTAGTCGTTTAAATTTACACGAGGATGAAAACAATGAGACGAGAGGTGTTCGTTTAAGAGATTCTAGACGTAGTGATTTGACTGGGAAAGTCGCTTACGAGAGGTGGTACATACATACACGTTTACAGATAGCCATTACGACACCTGAAGGAGGATCGTGAGGTTATCCCTATATTAAGATCTCTCCTAGCAGATAACCCACCCAGCCCAGGAAAGGTTGGCCACACCAATGGGGTCTACGTCCCCTAGTCTTTTCGAACAATGGCTTGGGTTCCCTTACGTCCCACAAGAACTAGATAAGTGAAAAAGCTGTGAGACGGGACCGACGGTTTTTCGTCCTTATCTCAAAAGATTTCACTACAGAAGTCATTACAAAGGCAGCACTTTCTTCTCAGTTCTTTAAATTAAGACCGTGAGTGTTGGTCCGGCCGCGCTTTGAGCTCATGACCTCCCGATCAGCAGACCGATGCTCTCCCAACTGACCTTACCAGGCAGTGGTTGCACACAGGGGTTCGACTGTATATAAAAATATAATAAATAGAAATAAACATTATTGTATTGTACGTCTTCTTTGCTCCATTTTACAGTATGAACCGTAGGCGTTAACCAAACTTCTAGAGCACAACACCAGCTATATATCGAATTGCTGCATGGACCTTCTTGAATGACTTTAGTAGTGCCAAAACTCGAGTGGGGAGATGCGACCAAAATTTTTTTCAGAATTTTGTTGAACTGCGATGGTTGTCTTAGTAATAAAAATATTGTTTCCAAACCTGAGCAAAACCAAGAAAGAAGATCTTCTCGTTGCTAAAATCTCTCATTCCTGGAAGAGAAGGTTCGTCGCCATTTCTCTTCTTCCAGTTCTGATAGGCCTGAAGGTAAAAACATCCAGTTTTAATTATTTTAGGTCTAAGGCAGCTAGTGATGATGTCCATCTCAAATCTGCGAAGGTTCGTGTTAAAACTTACTTTTTTTTTATGCAGGGGACAAATCAGGTCGAACCTCATTAATACGGACATACACACTGAAGGAACCACCAAATATGGCGTCGGTATTAAGCAGGTGTCCGTAAAGTGGGATTCGTCCCATTACACTCATTACACTCCTTTTTTATATAAGAATGTTATCTTCCCAGCCCAGGCTGCATATTCTTTAGCCTGAAATTCATCCGATTGCTTCGAGTCGTTTTCTCCTCTCAACAACGACGTTACTGAGGGAGTAATAACGACTCGAAGTAATCGGATGAAATTCAGGCTACATATTCTTATTTTACTGTCGATTTTAGGCTGAAAATATTCTTGAATTATTCTTACTTATAAATGATAGCTTATGGCATTTCCACTTTAGAATGTATTGGGTTTCAATATTTTAAGAGAAAACTCAAGGCTGGGAAAACACTGAAAACAGGTTAAAAATATATAATGATATTGTATTTACGGTTTTCAACGAACAAAATTGAGTTCTTTTTAAACTCTCAGTCTTGAGTATATTCTTCTTAAAACAGATTTTTAAAGAAGAAAAGAGTATATTCTCTCTCTAATAACTTAGAAAGACAGACAGCCACAAGTCGGCAGAATTGAATTCAGTACAGCGTTTGTAGAAGAATGGACAACTTTTAAAACTTCCCATCTTGATGAAAAAAAAAAAAGAAAGAAAAGAAAGAAACCCGCAGCGTATTGGAAAAGCAAGTTTGAAAAAGGCGGAAAATATATGGCGGCTTCCTTGCTTAGCGTGCGCGTTTCGGAGCCATAGAGTGACCGACATGAATCAAATTCGCATTAAGGATGCGTATAAAAAGATCCTGAGCTATTTTAAGAATTAATTAATTTCCTAGATTATTAAACTATTAATGGAAATTTAGGTACCTGGAATGACTGCTTAATGCCGCCATTGTCGGCAATATTTTCCCCTAGAGTCTGTTCACCGTTAATCTGCACACACAAAAAAAGAATACATAAATAAAAAAATAATAATAATGATAATGATAATGATAATGATAATAATGATGACAATGATAACGATAATGATGATGATGATAATGATAATAGTAATAATAATAATAATAATAATAATAATAAACAAATACATACATACAGAAATAAGACGACGGTCAACCAGATGTCTGACGGCTAAATATAACCCCTTTCCTACTGTTGAAACCAAAATATTTTCAATGAAGGACTGGTCTTTCCTTTAATAAGTTTTGATTCGACGGTTCCTAAATATAACCGTTCAAGGTGTCTGGCAAACATGAGGTGTACTAGGGGAACGACGACCAGGGGCCATGCATTACAAATTAGAAAAACAACAACGTTAAAAAGTATACTAGCGCGTTTTCGCTATGACCCCCTATGAAAAATAATCATTTCCGAGAAAACAAACAGCAAACAAGAAAAACAAAACAAAACAAACAAAAAACAAACAAAACAAAGGGACACTTTCTTGTTTAGGTTTTCGCTCGTCGCTGACACTGACCTTCTTTCCTTCAAATTCGTAACTAGAATATTGATCTTTTAAACATTTTGTTTTCTTCTTGAAAGCTTCAATAGACTTGTTAGACCACCATTTTACCAAGTTGCCATCTTTGTTAAACAGACGACCTATTGGATTCAATCAATCATGGTAAGTTACTTTTCTGCTGCTCGAACTGACAGTTGAGAATGAACTTAATTTTCAACAAGCACCAGCTATGAAATTAGGGCGAGCTTAAGCAACGACGAAGGCGACAAAAACACAAAATAGTAAGAGGTTGGCGCCCGCTTGTATAGAGAAAAGGTGATGGAAGTATTACCCACCTACCCGAGTTACCATGACCTAGTCGCTATTTGGGTGAGAGAAGATTGGGGTTAGGTTGAGGTGCGCGGGGACTAATGGGAGAGGACGTCCCTTCTCTTGGGTACTTACCCCAATCTTCTCTCACTCCAAAAACACGTAAATAGCGACCGGGTACGAGTCTGACGACCCTGACCGAGCCAGCCTTTCATACGTTTCCTCCTGGAGCCTCCTGTTTACTAGGACACAGCGGCCCTTCCGTTTATTATTTAAATTCAAGAGTCTTACTAACGTTCGTTCTAGATTGTGAAGCTATCCATAGCAGGATTACCTATACGTACCATTATCATCAAAGCCATGGGTAATTTCATGTCCTACCACCATACCAATTCCTCCATAGTTTAGAGCCCTAAAAATAAGCCGAACAACCCATGACAAATCCGCAAGAAAATAAAATCTTAGCCCTTTACATCGTCTAATGTATTATCTTAAGACTTCCATGGCTGAGGGTGATCACACCTTCTTTAAATATTTTTTCAGTTGGTTGCTATGTTAAAGAATGACTTCACAGGTGGTAAAGTGTCCCCGCAGTGAAACGTACATATATGCTCGAAGTGAAATTCCTTTCACCATTAGATGGAAACATGGGCAGAAAGCAGTTTATTCTCCGCGGACCGAATGAGAGCATGGTGTCCGGCATAAAACGTTTTGACCCTATGTACAAGCTGCTGTGGTGTAGCATTCCGGTTAGACCTCTTTGGCTGTACTGTTTAATGGTACCATTTGTTCCTCGATCTTTTTTTACAGTGGAACCTCGATATAACGAACCTCTATATAAAGTCCTCGGTGTAACGAACGATTGTCTTTACCCCAGTAATAGCAAAATATATGAAAAAGAACCTCGATGTAACGAAACCTTGTTATAGCGAACAAATTTTGCCAGTCCCTTGGCCCTCTGTTATATCGAGGTTCCACTGTAGGTGATAAAACTTGGTAGTTTCTTTTGTTTTGAATTTGGTTCTTTGGAAAGCAAAATCATCGATATAAACTTAACTTAAAAGAAAAAAAAAATTCACATTTTTTTTGTCCTTTCATAATCGTCCGTGTACGGCTTCTTTGAACGACGAAATGGAACCTTCCAATGGAAGCTTTTGAGGTACAACAACGTACTAAGAGAAACCCTTTTCGTTTCGCATTGAACGATGTTTGAAACATTTCCCCAATCTGCTGGTCTGAGAAAACAGCCGACAGTTTGCGTCGGCACCAATGGTCCATCTGCGAAATGACATCTGAGAAACGAGCGCAGAAGTTCCATACTGATGACGCGTCACTACCCAGATCTGGGTAGTGCTTCTGATTGGTTGAAGCTAATTTTCAGCCAATCAGAAGCACTACCTAGACTTGGCAAGTAACGCGTCATCGGTATGGAGTGTCTGGGCTCGCATCTCAGACGTCTTTCGCAGGGAAACCAGTGGTCGCGTCGCAAAATGGCGGCTGTGTTCTCAGGCTAATTGTCTGCAAATTATGTTTGTTTCTACGGAGAAGCTATGTCAACCGGCTAACTGTTTTAGTCCACAAACTATGCTATGATTTCTCAATTACTAAACAAACAAGGCCCCGTGGTTGTTTAAGGTCGATTACCGCTAACCCGGGGTTAAATTTCAATTCGCTTTCCTGTTTCTTTTGTTGAAAAGTGGTTTTTCCGTTAATTTTGACTTCCTCGTTCAAACATCAAAATTTAAGCAAAAGTGAATCCCAAACAGAATTTCATTTATGAGCTTCCAGATTTAAAGTTAAATTTGGCGCTTGTGCTCGGTTATCCTTGTGCCGCAATCCAGGAAATTTTTGTTTCTGGAATCTGCTGGAATTCAGGTCTACTTATCCAGATTCCCGCTAACGATTGGAATCCGGAATCCCAGTAAAAAACCCCAGTTCCACTGACAATGAATCTGGAGTCCATTACCCGGAATCTTAAATCCACAGCGTGGAGTACAGAATCCAGGAGTCTCTTGGATTATCTTATCTCATCTTACATGAAGGATTTTGTCGAATATGGACCAAATTTTAATCCGACATTGTCAAGTGACCGACTATTATTTGCTACTCTGAACTTCCAATAATAACAATTAAAGTTCTAATGACTTACTTGGGGAACTGTTGATCATAGAAAGGCCTCTGAAGAATACCAGCGGGAAAAGCTGGAAAGAGAAGAAGAGTCCATTTAGGACTGTCTTAGAGAAAACGGTAGTTTTCTCTTTTTTAAAAAAACAAAATTACCCATTCTATAGCCTGCGGGCAGGTAGAAGCATTGCGCTACAGTTACGCTTACGCTGTACTCACCGATTTTGTTTTCTATTGATGAATAATAAGCATTCACTGTTGGAGGAGTCATGCCCCATCTAGCAACAAATAAAAAAAATCGAAAAACAAATAAATGAGTAAACGAGCAAAAAAAAGGAAGTAAAACAGCAACTCCACACGTGCTTCAAGCTTTTTTGTAAATTTCGTTCTCATCCCCTGCGTAACAACGACATAAAATTACCAAATTTTAAGTTTCCTTGAAAACGTAAATGTGCGGCAAGGCGATAATTTTTATTGCTCTACCTACATGAGCTAGGACTCGGTCCTCTCTCTCTGCGTCCACTCAGTAACTTCCAGACGTTTAAAAGGCTAAACTAATTTAAAGTTTAAAAGGGCGCGAAGCCCACGTGTCAGTCAAGTTTTCTTTGTAGGATCGGAGAGGTCCCGGACAGCGTCCAGTTAATCTCCTGATAAGTCTCGGGCATTCAACCGGTGTAGGGACGGAGAAAGCGAGGGAGAGATTTGACTGGGACCAGGAGATTCTCACCTGTCTTTGTTCACAGGCTTTCCAAGCTTGGCGTAGTTCTTCAAGTTAAAATATGTGTGTGATTGCAGGACGTTGCTGAAATACTTGCCTTTATCGACTTTAAACTGTTAAGTAAATGAAACAAAGAGGAAAGCATTAAACATAGTAATATATAAAGGATTCTAAAGCCTAGGCCAAACGTCGAACTTTTCACGAGACGAAGAACCAAACTCTAATTTGCGTCGACCTAAATTAACTTAAGGTCGTCTGTTAGGTCAAACGTCGAACTTTAGACGCGTCGAACTAATCAACTGAATCAGATTAGTGATAAATTTTCTCCCGAACGAGGCTAAATATAGATTATCATACAAATAAAAAGATTATCAGTTTAGTTCGTCGCATGTGAAAATTGTCCCGGAGAAGATCTTCAGCCGTTCCATCAGTCTGAAGCAGACTGTTAGAACGTGTTGGACGATACAAACTCATTGAAACGAACTTAACTTAGCTAGACGTGGAACTTTTCATGAACTCAGCTCACTAAGTTTGGTTCATCTCATGAATAGTACAACGTTTAGCCTAGGACAAAGGGTAGAACGTTTATTTTATTATTACTTTCTTTTTTCCAGAAATACGGTCGTTTCGATAGGAACTGGAAGTAGTGCATGAACTGTTGCAAAAAACAACGAATTGTTGTTAAAGTCGGCTGTTCAAACTGGGTGATGGTAGGGAAACCCTTCGACGGCCGGGCCAACTTTTCTCATATAAACACTTTGTGGCTCGCCCAGGTGAGTAAACTCGGTAAAGGCGAGACAACCAAAGCATGATGTTGGCTCTAGTAAAGGGGTCGAGAACTTTTCTCATATAAACGCTCGCTTAAGTTCACTCGGTTGGGAGACTAACCCTTTTTCTCAATATTAACGGGGCCTAACTCAGTTGTCATGCATGTAATCGCGAAGATGAATTTTGTTGCGTTCCACGTTGCACGATCTTGGCAATGCGATCCAGCCCGGTTTTTTCTCCCGTCAAGGGTGTTGATTTTTGCTGCGATTTTATGCAAAGTGGTAATGTATGTAGCAGCATTTCTAAAAATGCGCCTTCGTAAATTGCTTGTAATTAAAAAAATATATATGGCAATACGTCACGCAATAAAATAAAAAAAAAATCCTCGTATTAACGGCCCAAAAAACAGAAACCGTCAAAAGACGGAAACTTACTCCCTTATACATCTCGCTCATTGCAGAACTGTTTTTCAGGTACTCTGGATAGCCGATATTTTCACGTATTGCTTTAGCCTGAAAGAAAAAAGAAAAGAAAAAATAACTATAAATTGACAGTGTTCCAAGTAAAGTACAACCGTAAAAGGGACACAAACAAACAATCAAACATGCAGGAAGAAAATTACAATAGTTTTCAAGCACACACTAAGCATAATATTGGTAATGATAAGTGATGATGATGATGATGATGATGATGATGATGATGATGATGATGATGATGGTGATAATAATAATGATGATGATAATGATAAAGGGCCAAAGGCAAAACTGAAACTAAAGGTAGAATTTTCCGCAGTTTTCCTACAGCTCTTTTAAAGAATACCAACTAAGAACTTTGCTGTTTAAAACTGAACGCCTTATTGCCAGTACACAGAACCTTTTCTCTTGCTTTCTCCTTTGTGGCGTCATCCATCCATTCCAGTTTATCCAGATTAGCAAGGAAAACCTGTCTAATATCATGGATCATTTCTTCAGCCTATATACAAGAGAAAGTGGATACGAAGAAATATAATTACGAAAAAACTAGAAACTGAGAATACCGTACTCGTTAGACAGCACACATGAACAGTCAACTACTGATATGAACTGCTTATATTTTTATTGTTCTACACTAGTGGCGGATCCAGGGAATAAAAACTCCCGAGGCGTATAAAGCAAACCAACTACGCGACGTGAACGTGACGTGAACGACTTACCAGACGCTAAAAGCCATGCAAGAGAGTAATCTCTTCCCACAGGGTAAGCAAGGACAGGCTTGTCCACAGTCCCCCAAGAAAATTAACCCTATAAAATTAAAGTTAACCCTATATGGCTATAAAGTTCAGTGACTTCAAAGCCGTGCGTTTAACAGTAGGGCCATCAAAATACTTCTCCTTCAAATTATCTGGTAAAATTTTACAGTCGTGGACACGTGTACGTTAACATCGATGTTACCGAGTTTTCATAGCCGTGTTTTTCAAGACTTGCTTTTTTTCCCCCCAAAAAGGATTTTTTTCTGCTTTTACTTATTGAATTATAGCATATCAATACTAGGCAGTTTCCAACAGTGATGAGTTTCTCTCGGTATAACACAACATGTGGATTTTATGCACAGATCAATTTTTCTATCACGATAATCTTGATATCCATTGGTTTTGAGAAAAATTGAGTACATTTAATTCATCTAGAACGGCAGATCCAAGCTGACGGATGTTTAAAGCTTCTTCTTTCCTAATGACATCACTGCTATTCCCCACTCCAGAAGCTATAAGGGGAATGGGTACAAGCTTTCGGCGTAACTCTTTCTCAACTTCGTTCCAGGGATTTCCCTCTCCTACTCGGCGCACGGGGCCGAGTAGGAGAGGACCCTGGGAACGAGTGAGGTTGACTATTTCTGGAATCGTTTGGGTGGAAAAACGTTACTTATGATTGCTTAATGGTTGCCTTGAATACCATCGACTAATCATAACTGATGCTTGTCCACCCAAAAGATCCCAGGAATCACTGCACCTAGCCTGTGTCAGGCTCCCAGTTAGTGCAGTGGGGACGTATTAACCTTTTAAGCCCTAATATACAGATACAAATTCTCCAAAGTGATCAAAGTACATTTCCTTTAGAATTAGTTGAGAGATCTTAATGAAAGACCAAGGCATTTTCTCTTTGGTGATCATTTTATTAATTCTCATAACCTTATCTCCTGGAAATGTATGGGTAATGTTAGGTGAAATCTTATGTTGGTCACTATTGGGACTTAAAGGGTTAAAACAAGCAGAGCGGAAATAAGACGGGTGCGACTTAGCCTGCGAGCAAGCTCTCCTATTTGGGCGAGCGAAGCGAGTCTCGCCCCTCGCTCGCGCGTTCTCGCGAGGCTCGCTCTGCTCGCCCAAACAGGAGAGCTTGCTCGCAGGCTAGGTGCGACTTGGGAAAGGGGCGCTCTTCCCAGCCTCCACGCGTTTTTCTTATTTCTTTTTTTCTCCTTTTTACTGAACAACTTTTCACCACTATGTTGGAGCCCGGAACAGGCTACACTGCACCCAAAGCTTGTATCCATTCTCTTTAGAGTTTCTGGAGTAGCGAATTGTTAAAGATGAGTAATGTGTAAGCCAATTTCTTAATTTTGTTAGACACCTTACTATTAAGTTTGCTTTTCGATTTGAGAAGAAAATTGAGAGAATTTGGATTCTGCCAATAAATTCAACAATATGACGCCATAATGACGTCAAATTGCGTCATTTTGTCAATAAAGCCTTCAACCCTCTGATCTCCAACCTCAGGAGAGTAACACTCAGTTCCTACCGATTTCTTGCTTTCTCCCTCAAAGGCTTTGTTCACAAACAGCAAACCGAACGGCATCCCGAATGATCCATCTACCATACCAAGGCAATCCTGCCAGCGGGGATCTTCACCGGCGACCCCGCTTAGAGATTTACTGTACTCCTGGTAAACGTCTCGAAACTTGAGGCTTAAGGACGAAGCGAAACGTACAACAACTTTCCACATCATGTAGTTGGCGATTATTCTATGAACAGAACATGGATAGAAAGTGATCACAAAGGGTGTGGATACCTACAGACATCCAGCCGTTTTTTTCGTATTACAAGTACAGAAATAGGTCTCAACAAAAACTATAATTATTCTTCCCAGTAAAACTCATGACATCGTTGTTTAATTATCAAAGTTTCGCCTGCCATCGATACATCGAGCAAATGTTAGAGAGATTTAGAATCCCAGGGGCGTACCTGACTGTAAACCAGTTAAGCACGGGCTTAAAAGATTTGTGGGTGAATGTTTTTTTTCGAACGGCCAGATTGAAAAAAGACAATATTTTCCAAAAACGTTTGCCGAGAGTGTCATCGATGGTATGCGGCTCCCCAAGAAAGAGCCCTGCGTACTCCTACACTGTACTTCTACATTCAAAGTCTATAGACAGGCGTCACAAGACTGTGCACTTGACATAATCAAGTAACGTACACCTCAAGCAGTATACGTTCATTGCCTTAAGGAGCACTCTCTCAGCTTGGCCTTCGGCCACGCATGCGACTAGTTCCTCGTTAGAAATACGTTGAATTCGTTGCAGCCGATCGCCTTTTCGTTTGAATATTCGGCAAAACGCCTTCTGGCGTTCCAGGAATGCTCTGCTAATAATGATGTTGTCAGAAAGGAAATGCAGAGAAGAACGAAGCTATGCAGGTTGTGCGAGACTCTTTTGGCGAGCAGGGCAGATTCTCTGTTCACCTTTTGTATAGCATTCAGCGTTGTCGTGCAGGCTTTAGAAAGCCTTTCTTTAGGTGGGGACTGCAATGCAAGGAATTATCTATGCCAAGAGAGGATACGCTTTCTTGTCTATGCTCAAAACGACAGTTTTGGACAGTTTGACTTCACAACTTGCTCCTGTGCAACACAGCATGTTTTGTGAAAGGTTTGAACCCAGGAATCATTATAAAAGTAGGTTGAGTTTGATCGTCCGGGTGAACGTAGTCCTGAATAGGACTGTTGTTGTTGACGTTTCGACAACCTGTGCGGTAGTCATCTTCAGAGTCAAATTGAGTTGTATCACGTCAGTTGATGGTATTATACTCTGAACTGATTGGAGAGGAGACGCTTTGAAATTCTTGAATCCGTTCCTTCGGTGTTTGCTTTTCAGCTCGTGTAGATAGTAGAGTCTGTCTATTATCCATGTTTCTCGCAGCAAAGCGTAAGAATATATGGCAGCTTCGCCGCCAAAACTTTCACACGCGCAGAATCACGATTCCACCAGCTATGCAGGCTATAAACATGGCTCAAAACCTCTCTATCGTTTTTTTTTTTAAATTACATATGTTTCAACAACAAATGTATATATGTATTACCTTTTGCTTGTTCTGTTAAAGATAAGAGACATATTCTTGACGTAATCCAGCGCATATGAAACCACCTTTTCCTCCCCTGTTATATTATAACCAGTTTGGTTAAACATTTTCTTCATAAAATCCATTAAGTCAATCTACAAGGCAAGAAATATTCTGATTTATTCAACGAAGATCGCAGAGTGCGAGGTCCAAGTGGTCGGGTTGGACAAGCACTTCGGAGGAGGTCCCGGGCTCGACAGCTTCGTCCACAGGGCTTCGGTGACCGCATTAACGAGGGTTTCTTAACAAGAAGATGTATGGTTATTTTTGCCGGGTGGCCAAAAAAAGTGGCCGTAATAACGAGGTGACCGCATTACCGAGTTGGCCTTAAGGCGGCTTTACACTGTAATAAATTCTATAAGCTTTAATCAAGAAACTGACCTAAAAATCGCCTTTTGCCGATTTTCTCACCTGATTTTACACTAAATAGCCAGATTTGGTTGTTTTATGCTGAAAAGTGGATTTTTATCAAAAAGCTTGGTACCTTGCTTAAAAGCTTTTAATATGCTACATGACATTTGGATGAACTCCTAAAGAGGTGACTTTCCTGTCAAAAATAGTATTTACTAAAAGGGTAAGGGGTTTGGACATGGAGGGAGCTCCCCATACAAAACTTTGTTGAGTACCCCTTCCCACCGCCGCAACGTTACTAGGGAGTTTAAACAAAGACGATGGTGAGGGCAACGAGAACGGCAAAACGTAATAGGTTTAGATTAGCTAAAAAACAACTTTCCACGTGTATCACGCTTTTCCTTGTACATTTTTCGTCGTCGTTGCACGACTACTAGGTGAAAGTGCCTGAATTCGCGTTTTGTAGAGGACGTGAACCCAAGACAACAACTTTCTTTTTCTTTTCCTGAACTTTGACACAGTCCTTTAGAATTCAACTCCAAATACATTTGCCAACATTTCACAAAGTTAACAAGATGGAATAAGCGCGATAAAATTTGAATCAGCGCGAATTCACTTTTTAAGTGACGTTTTCGTAACCGTCGTCGTCGTTGTTGCTTATAAAGGTCCCTAACATGTCGCCTGAGACACTTACATCTAGATCAGAGGACTTGATGTACTCGTTAAGTGTCATCTTCTTGTAAAGTTTGTTTGTATCTCGACGTTGTTCACGGGGGATAAAGTTCTGTAGAGGAAAGTAACAGGTAAGTCAATTAGAAGAGACTACAACTCGAAGGTGGAAAATATGGTTACCCGATTTTATTTAGCGGTTTTACGGTTTCAATACGCCTCAGGGAGATTTAGCTACATTCCATTTCAATTATTCAGTCCACATTGAAAACGTTGCTTCTTTTTTATCTCGGAATAATGACGAGTTTAACTAAGTTATAGCAGGAGCCTATGATAGGCACCTGGTTATAGCAATTATGAGAAAAAGTCTCTTAACTGTTGTTAGATACCGCTGACCAAGCGTGAACCATGCGGATGTTCCTCTCACATCGCGGTTATTCTTGACTCACTCCCATTCACGGCTTACTTTGAATTTAACATTTTTAGCTATCCTTTAAGACAATAAACGTTTCCCTCTTTGTAGTTCAAAATTTAAATACCTCATGCTTCAAAAAGACAACTTGAGAATAGTCATCAACGATGCAATGTAAGAATCATTGGGGCTAAGAATGGACTCAGAAGGATAAAGGGTTTATGGCTCGTGCTCGACAAAATATATGAGACATGTATGTAGACTTACAGTTAGTAAACCGCAACTAAGACGTTATAATTCATTTCGTGCGCTCAGTGTATCGTGCATCTGCATTTGAAAATGCATCCAAAATATCAGAGCCAGAAAGTAAGTTCGAGTTACCTTTGCTAGTGTTTCTTCAAAATCGTAAATCTCCATCATCATGGCTTCCGCGTTTGGAACATCACCGAGCAGTTTAACAAGATCTACCATGAGTTTTTTGTACGCCTTGCGGACCTACAAAAATAAAATAAAATATGCCAAGAGCTTCTTGTTATAAGAAACATTTCAAAGCGCGTTTCAGAGAAAAGGAAAACATCTGATTCAAATTGAGAACTTCGCAAACTAGGAAAAGAGCAGATAAAAACTTCCACCCTAATTTTAAGGCGTGAAGCTGACATAAAAATATTTTTCCTTGTGTGAATAGACCTTTTTACCGATACGGCGGCCATACTGGATTAATTCGATTTAAGGAGTATTATAGGATGCCCAGGGGGCATGAGCACATTTCGTTTGTATTTTCGAGCACTTTTCGGACATTTTTTCTTAAAGTTTTCTTAGAATAAGATTGTAATGGGAAAAAAGATCCTTGTACCGTGTTTGCATGTAATAATGATCGCCTTTTTCTAGTTTAGTATTAGAAATATGATCTTTCACTGTATATTTCTCGGAAAAAAGGCGATCATTATTACTAAATCTCTTTTTTTTTTCACGCTCACAAAAAGCAAGGATAGGTGGGAGTATTACTTTAGAACTACGATAGGCCCTTTGCAGCTAGCTATTCCCGTGGTACGAAACCGCCACGCTAGGGAGCAAAAGTCGCACTGGGACAAGACAAACAAAAGACATACATAACTTGAAATGGTAATTTTCTTTGTTTGTCTTGTCCCAGTGCGACTTTTTCTCTCCAGCACGGCGGTTTTGTACCACGTGAATGGTTAGCTGCAAAGGGCCTATTCTAGGATATTCCATCAAGCCGAACTTCTAATTCGCGACCATAACGAATTTTCTTTAAATAGCAAAATAGCATAATAGAGCGCTTTCACATGCCGTCACGGCGGCCATATTGGTGTTCCAAAACAATGAAACAGCGGACTATGTTAGTGTTCCAAACAAATCCTGTGGGAGTTGAACTCTTTTATTAAGCAGTCGCTTTTCTTGTTGCAATAAATTTGCAAAGATGCGGGCCACGTGAGTAATAACGCTCTATGCTCGCAGAAATACTATCCACCTCGGCTTTGCATTATTCATAGATTTTCCGCGCGAATTCCAGCGAAGACTAAGAAGGAGTAGGAGACCACCTCTCATTCAATCCTACCCCAATGTCGCTATTTATTTCCAAGTACAGCCTACAACAAAAAATTAGGGCAGTGTTCATATTCATCTACCTTTCTGTGATAAGAACTGTTCTTTAGAAAAGCTTCGGGGGAAATACCGATTCCAGACTGGTCAAGCTGAAAAAAAAATCAATCACTCAATCAATCAATAACAACTGTTATATGTATAAAAAAAATAGTTTAAAAACCAACTTTGGTACACCCCAAGCAAAGGAACGTTTGTTCAAAGTGTATTGCATTAACGGAAAGAGAGCTGAGGAAACAAGTCCTAATTTTGCAAAAGTCTATTAAGCCTTTAGCTTCAACAATATAATAAATCAATACAAAATCTAATTTTTCCCAGTGTTTCGGGAAGATACCATAATCTCTTTAATAGGCAAGTTAAGCTTCGCTTTTCAAGGAGGATCTTAGAACTAGCTGAGCAGCTAGCGATCAAATTTTCCATAGCCCTTATAATATGCATGTTTACATCAGACGAGCAAATTTCACCACCAAGCCTTGTTTGTACCCGCACTCTTTGCGAATGGGTATTCTTTCCAACACGTGTGCCTTGGGGATTTATGAATTAAAAACGTCGCAAATTTACAGTTTCAAAACGAAGCTTGGTGGTGAAACCACGTATAGGAACTATTTACATAATACGCACATTTAATTTGTATCTATCCATCCATTTTCAACCCTTAGTATAATTAATCAGTTACCCGGTTCGACACCGTGACACGGCATTTCATTTGTTACGCGACATTGTTGGCCAGCAACTCCCAAAATTGTTGGATGTTATGTTGCGTCCGTTCGCACACCCTGTTGCATGTTGTTGTGTGTTATTGGTAGTTGTTGCGCAAAGTTTGAAACCGGTCAAACGTTTAGCAACGTGCAAACGGACGCAACAAGTCCGAACAATGTTGGGAGTCGTTGGGTCCGTTTACACGAACTACCAAGATAAGCTAGGATAACTTACCACAATTATATTTTTAGTAGAGTCTTTTAGATCCGCTGACACATACATGTTGAAAAGAGGTGCTATTGACAGGTACTTTTGAATTTTAACGAATGTGTCCATGAAATCCCACGAATCTTCCGTCCAGTTTCCATCGGTAACGTTCCATGATCCGTACTCTTTGATAAGTTCAAGTAAGGGAGTAGCATCGAGTTTTTCAATTGTTTCCTCGTCCATGCAAGAATCGAACATGTCGAAACCTTTCATGATTGCTTCGTTCTAAAAGTATGAAATTATGAAGTAGCTTATTCAACCGCCTCCTGGTTATCTCAGAAGGGAGAGTGCCGGTCTGCTGAGCAGGAGGTCGCAGGTTCAAACCCCCGGCCGGACCAACACTCAGGGTATTTCAATAACTGAGAAGAAAGTGCTGCATTTTTAATGAAATCTGCAAACGGTTAGTTTTCTAGTCTTCTCTGATAAGGACGAAAATCCGTAGGTCCGGTCTCACAGCACTTTCACTTATCTGGTTCTTGTTAGACGTAAAAGAACCCACACAGCAGATCAAAAAGAGTAGGGGACGTAGACCCTGTTGGTGTGGCCAACCTTTCCTGGGCTGGGTGGGTTATCTGTAAGGAGAGATCTTATATACCGATGACCTCATGATACTCCTTCAGGTGTCATAATAGCTACCTGTAGACAGAGTTTGTCTAAATGTCTATGTCTATTAGCCTGTTTCCCAGACTGTACGTTAGCCTGCGAGCAAGCTCTCCGAGGCGCTCGGGCGGCGGGGCGAAAATGGAAATCAGCCAATCAGCATTTTGCAGCCATTCTGGGACGCAGATATTCAAATTTATAAGACGCGAGTGCAAGCTCTCCTTCCACTCCCACCTCCCCACTCCTGTACCCCCAGAAGCTCAGGGAGAGCTTGTTCTCAGGCAACTAGATTGTGAGCCAGCTCTGACCCACTGGAACCTGTAATGGACTACTAGATTATATGGCATCTTTTTTCACAAGCAAAACCGTTTCCTTCCGCCGAATTTTGAATCTTTCACTTTGAGAAGTAGCCAAGGTCATGATTCAACAAAATTTTCTAATTTCATTTTGGTAAATAGTCTCCTTCGCAGCCGTTATTAGGGTCGTCACGCGACGCTCCTCCCCACTAGTGTGGAAGAGCGTTGCGTGACGACCCTAATTACGGCTGCGAAGGAGACTATTTTGTAAAATGCTGAAGATTAGATCAAGTGAAAAACGGTTGCTAAAGATTTCATCTGCAGACTCCAAGATTAAGACTGACTCAAACGTTAGATTTACCTTAGAAGACTCACTCATTTCTTCTAGGAGTGAAAAATTTCATGCTACAATTGACCATTTGTAAACATTTCAACATTACAAGAAATAGAATACGAATTCGTGTTTGGAACAGTCCCACCGAAAGACAACAGATGACTACCTTTTCAGACACTCCGTATGTGCATGTTTCTGAAATTTTCGACTGCGATGGCTCAAAAAGATGTGTTTTATTTACTTTCCCGAAGAAATAAGTATGGACTTTCAAAACGGGAGCCATAGTCTTAGTGCATGAAACAAAGACAAGTCAAAGAAACATACAACAACAACAGCAACAGAAACAACAACAAAGAATCAATTTTCATCTACTCACGTCTTTGTATTTCTCCCTTGTTTCCTTGTTGTCCACAATAAGTGATTTCATTACCAGTTCGTTTCTCTGATAGAGCTCTCGAAACTGACTCCAAGATGACTTACTCTCGGGAATATAATTATTTTTCATCCAAGTGCCACAAGCGTACTCGTAGAAGTCATCGCAAGGATCCGCGCTTGAGTTCATTGCATTGAGCATATCTGAAAAAAAAAGAAGAATGAGAAGAAATAAAAGAAATGCAAATAAGAATACAAAATAAGTGCAAGAAAAAGGCAACATATTCAACGGTTTTAAGTTAATCTTAAAGACCTTTAAATTCGAGGACGAAGACTACTGGGAACACAAGATTAAACTTGATTTTTTTCGCGTACTCTTAAACAAACAGATATCCCGGAAAGCTTCATTTTACTCAGTTTTCACCTGGAAAGTTAATACCGTTATTTCTATTCACGGAGGAGGTTGAGCCCCCCTCTCCCGTTCGAAAGTGATAAAACTTTTAACATATTTGAAGACTTGCTCCGTCACTACCACATATCTCGCGAAAACTCGAACGTAGATGACAGTTCTCACGTTTTCTCGTCAAAATGGCGCTGGTTAACGCGCGTACTACTTAATATCAAGAAAACCTCTTCCTCGTCTTAGAATTTAACGGTCTCTATTGTTAAAAAGAAACTGTATTTCAAGTCGCGAGAAAGTGACATTCTGAGCATTATACATATTATTATAAAAATTGCCCGAGGATCTGGGTCAGAGGATGACGACAACAACATGCATATTATGTTCACTGTGAAAGGTTTGAACCGGGGAGTATAAGCAGGTGGAGCATGATCGTGCGTGTGAGCGTAGTCCTAAAAAGCATTACTCTGAGTCTTTTGGGCTCTCCGCCATTCAGGTTTCAAATGAATAAGGACACTCCATGGACAGAAAAGATATTGCGCATGCGTGGGGATTTGAAGAAAGGAGTTGAACAATCAAAGTGAATATTTGAGAGAGCGAACAGTCAAATGACTGCACCGATCAAACGCTCATGATACAAAGGAAATATTTTGGCTGTCAAACGTTGCTCAGCAACCACCAAATTTGGCGATTTGGGAATGTTGGTTTTTGCGGAAAGATGTTTTGCAACCCAGATTATTTCACGATCACTAGGTTGGGAAAAGGAGGTAAAGGGCTGAGGTAAACTATCACTATCACGAATGCAACTAAATACAAGGAAAATAGAGATATGTTGGAATAAAATTTTTACTCGGACGTACAAGGGGGGGGGGGGTGGATGGCCCCCCCGATAAGGTTTTTCTGAGGTTTTTCCTAGAGGATAAAACATAAGCACCTGACGTTTTCAATAGCTGTTCGTTTACCCCTTGCGCAGATTTTGAGACAAGTTTAGCGATGGTTAGTTGCTAAAAGTGCATAAAAGTATATCATGTGGCCAGAATCACGCAAAGTGCTTAATTATGTGTTATTTTTCATGTAAAGCACAACAAATTACCATTTCTCGCGGTTTTAACCTGATTTCTCATTCTTGGTAAAATCCAAGATGGCGGCCAAGATGGTGACTATTTTTGGTGACGTCACAGGCCTCCAGCAGCGCCACCACCCAAAAAACATACCTGATCTTATCAAGAAGATCAAAGGCTTTACACTAAAGGTAAAATCGTTTCAAAATACTGCAACTTGAACATATTAAAAATTCAGGGGAGGGGCTCCATCCACCCCCGTCCCCTTGTACCACGGTGGGGGGTATGAATTTGCGTGTACGTCCGAGGGTTAAAACACTACAAACAAGTAAATATAAAAATATACTGGGTACTAATATTGGAGACTTATAAAGACATCCTTTTTTCTGTTACGATATTGCTGCCGCATTAGCCTGCGTAGCTGGCGATATTGTCTCGGTGTGCGATTAAGGGAGTGGGTTTTTCTGTTTCTCGTGGCTTACGCCGCTCATGACGGCTTCGCTGCCAAATCTCACTCGACTACTACACAATACCCCCACGCGGACTACTGCCTCACTGATCTGCATGGAACTTTTTTTAGACTTTTCCGGATTGTTAAGCACGCAGTTGAGAGATTCAATAAATTGACCTTTAGAACAGATAAGACATTAAAATGAACATGCTGTTTAAAAAAAAAAAAAAGAAAGAAAGAAAAAACTTCCCATGCCTATGGCAGTTTTTGCAAATAGTGACCAATTCTCTTGTTATTATACATGGTACATGTACTCAATATTTGTCTTCTCGTTAGCTTAGAGGCCCAAGCGCCATCAGCGCTAGCTACAGATTAGTTCGTTACTTTCGAGCGAATACAACGGCCTAATCTAAAGGTTAGACGCCCACAATGCGTGATTAACAAAAGCAATGTTTGTCTTTTTGTTTTCTTCGAAACAATGCAATAAATAATAAAACAATTATTAGAACGGGTTTTTGTGATATCAAGAGGAATCAAGGTCTTAGCCGGCGCAGATAACATTATCCTAGACCTTGACTAAAAGTGACTAGAAATTTTTCCCTTATGGAACACTAACCAGGGAAAAGCATACGATAAGCCGGCAAAAGATTTTGGAAAGCTACCAACTACAGAAAAAAAAGCCATGGAACCACTTTATGAAGCTTTAACGGATTAGATAAGATTTTTGTGATATCCGGAATAATTAAAATGCCTCACAAAACGGTGGGCGTACTATAACATGCGCGTGCGCGTACAGTCATGGAGTATTATATGTAAACCACAAGAATGGTCGATATCAAGAATATGCCCGCAATGAGGAGATTTTAAATGACGTTTTACACAATCACCAAAACCGATAACTGTAACAGTAAGCCAATAATTATCTACAAAAGAGCTTTCCGCTACTTTTAATGAGATTTGCACAAAACCCTTAATCTTATAGTTGAAACATTTGCCTTATTCCCTCTAAAAAAAAATACCGCATATTCATTTCAATATCTACTTATTTGCTCTGCAACCAAACTAAAATAAAACAAAAATTAAGAAATCTGACCCCAGCGGTTTGTGTTATCTCCTTTGTAACTATCTTTGGACTTGTAGCTTTGACAAAACAATGCATATAGCTTCAGCAACGCAATTCCGGTAAATGCAAAGGACCAACGTATCGTTTCGAAAACAGTACAATGGAGGCAAGTTTCATCAAATTATGCATTGAATAATGCATCATGTCACGTCACTGAAAAATACGTCAACCAAACTTACTAAGTTTATCCAGTCATGTATTTATAACTTTGGCTTGAAGTCCCGTAAATTACTGAATCATGATTATAATACACTTTACTTTTTCAGACAAGTAAATATACTTCATTTCCATATTTATGACGCTATTAACAAATTACTTTAAACATTAAATAATATATAATCATTCGAATAGACATTTGCTTCTTACAGAAATAGAGGACAGTCGCACAAAAATCGGTCATAAAAAAACTGATTATAATCTCCTATTTGTTTTAGTCCAAAGAAGGCAAATCGAAATAAAAAAGTAGCTTTGATAACTAATGAAGCACTGATTTTTCATCAAACGAACAAAATTAAAACTATGTTTTCAGTTAATGAAATCAAAATCATTTAAAGATGTTAGAGTATTTCGTTGATGAAATTCTTCGGGAAAGGTGTCCAAAAAAAAGTGTCAGTGTCACCCCGAAAAAGCAGCAATAGAAAATTTAAAAGCAGAAGAAAACGTGACTGGTCATTGTGATCTAATATGGGTTAGTTTTTTCTGAATTGTACGTTTATATTTGTACAACAGTTATGTAAATTAGTTGATAACCATGTTCGTAATATAACTGTTTTAAAAGGTAAAATAAATCACTGGACCAGGTCAAACACGCAGTTATTGATATAACTCAGTAGACGCCAAAGCTGTCATCAGCTAATGCGTATTTACAACCGCGGCTGAACCTTTCAAAGTCGCGGTATATCTGAACAAACAAAACTGTTAACGAAATAAAACTTACTTATAGCTGACAAACTTACCTGATGCTAAATTAATCCATGATTTACTAGGTTGGTGTTCGGAAATACGGATCAGTCTACTTCTTGCTTGGTTCGCATGTGCGAACAACGCGATAAAAATAATCAACAAAATGGCAAGGAAAACAATTCCCACGATCATCCATTTCTCCCGCTTTGTTAATTTCGAGGACGGCGGAGGCAATGGTTTTACGCTCGTTGGCTGAAGTTCAACTTCTTCGAAATAAATTGAACGATGGACATTTCGAATAAAGACTGGCGATTCATCGCCGCACTTCTTGTTCGGAAGATGATTGGCGTTTATCAGGTCATCTAGCTCAGCTTTGCAAGTATTCCGATGCATAGCTTGCAATAAAGATGCAGTTTCCTTGGGCAGTCGCTAAACTTATACACTGGTCGAATCCACAGTTCTACGCGGTCAGCTTCAACACGTTATCCTCTTGTCAATTGCCTCTGTTAGGGACGTTCGCGTAATTGACTAAATATTAGCTCAAATTCATATCGCTACATCCAGGACTGAGAGTACAAAACAGAGACCGCTCGCTACCTGTTATATGCAAATCTGTTTTACCGGGATGCTGACTGCAAACAAAGGAAATTAGCGACCTTTAGTTCAAACTTCCACGTCTTTTGTCGTTCGGCTTTGAATAGACGACGAGCGAACATCACTTAACTACAGCATCATATACATGCATACAAATCGATTAAGTCTCGTGCTCTCGTAACTGATTCGCGTTCTTAATCGCTCCGTTCGAACATTCCTCTAACTCTGTCTGGTTTTCTAAATTGTACTTCTTTTCTTTCTTTCTTTTTCTCCTTTAGTCTTCTTCCTTTTGTTCTTTCGTATTTGTTTTTTTTTTTTTGAAGAAGGCATTGGGCGACAACAAGAGACATTTGCCTTTTAAATGGCCAACGTAAAAATTTAAATTTAAATTCTCCCACTGTCAATACAAAAAAATATAGCTGACGTGGTCAAGCAGTACTTCCTTTGTTGACATCTCCACAGGTCACCTGAGTTTACTCTGTTATCATGTTATTTTCCTGTCTTGTGCGGTAGTGCGAGTCCATGACGACTTTTACGTCACGACAAGAGCTTTTCACGCAGGTAACCCAAGCGTCCATTGGCGCGGCTATCGGCGTAACACCCTTGCAAAAAATCTCATCAGCTCATCAACCCGTTACTGCATATCAGAGACGGCCGGCAGAGGGGGGGGGGGGGGAACCGAGACTCCCCCCTAACTCAATCATTTGGAGAAATATTCCGAAGTCCCTGAACTGTTATTAAGTATCCACTATGTACCATTCGAGCCAAAAAAGTGTCTAAGCCAACAAGAGCTGAGAGCAAGATTAGCAGGAGTCAAGTTAATAAAAATTTACAAGTGTAATTTCCAAGTGTAACCATTGTTTTACAGTCTGAAAACAATAGCTACGCTTATTGACCCTTGCACCGTGGTGGATGACATGAATTTAAAGTGTCAAGCGGAATCAAGGAGCCTTAATCGAGAAGCTTGACTGCTAACTATTGGTTAGTCCGGCGTTTGTGAATACTAATGAGCGATATTTAGCCGATCGATGGACACAGGGTGATTGGCTCTGCAAAAAGGACTTTATCGGCCGCCCTGTCGAAGGAGCTGAATGGAATCCCGCTAGCAGTGGCGGGAAAGAGTTAGCAGGTTGACCTAGAAGTAACCATGCACAGAGAGCGCGCGCCGTTGAGTGGGGGAAAACTCCAGCTGTTTATTGAAAAAAAATTTCATTGAAATCTAGGTAACCTTAAGCCTACAGTATTCACTAAGACTGAAAAGAATATTGTTTGAGCACACACACACGAAGCGATCTCAACCGCGTGGTAGAAAGCAAAAACTGGACATAAATAATTAGCAGATTCGAACGAATGGTCAATTCGTGCGTGGAAAATGTGCATGGCGTAAACAGCTAGTATACAGTGTAGATCTTGCAGAATTTCAAAAATGGCAAACCATAGTTTCAATCCTTTCGCAAACTGTAGTGTCCACGGTTTAAAAGAAATCGGTCAAAACACTTAATCGCTCACGCCATCTGAGAAAAACAAATTGGCTGCTCTGATGGAGGTGAGCGTTTTTTTCTATCTGTAGTATTCTAACTTTGTCTTGGTTCTTCAGCCTTATTGGACTGTTACGTTCCCACTAAGGACGTTACCGCTATTTGACTTGGCTCCCGAGCTACGCAAAGGTTTAGCCATTTGCACTTATTTCAAGACCCCGGGAAAAAAAGACTCTTTTTCGCTAATTAGACGTAATGATTTTTTTTTGGCCGTTCTCGTTGCCGTCGCCGTTTAGCATGAAACGTTTTATTTATTTTTTTTTTTTTGTTTGAGTAAACTACACAGTATACTAACGAGAGCTTCGCTTTCAGCCTTGGCTAAATCTATTTAGTAAAATCCAACTAGTGGTCTATTATCAATGCTGCGTTCTGATTGGTTGAGCTACTACTAGGCTATATGTTATAGCCCGCTAGTGGCGAAACGCGCCGGCTTTGAAACCAAAACAATGGCGGCTGAATCGCGTTTGGCTAGCTAAAATTGTTTGTCTCGATATTTTTGACTAACTAGTTGGATTTTACTAAAACAATTATTCCTCTCGCCCTCATGGCCTCTGGGTCATTAGCCCATTCGGCCTCCGTCCTCATGGGCTATTGACTCAGAGCCCATTCGGGCTCGAGGAATAATTGTTAAATATTTTCCTGTGTATCCGAAGCATCTGCCAGTGTGACTATCGCGCTCAGCTTTTAACTTGTAAGAAACGATTATCTCAAGGTGTTGTTAGAGAATCATAGGGTACTAAGTTAAATGACGGGCAATTTACCTCATTTATCCGACACTTACTTAAAAAGCAATGGTTGAATAGTATGCAAATTTTGGTCAGGCAGGCCTTACGAAATCTGCCCACAAAAAAACAAAAAAAAAACCTTAATAGTGAAGTTCTTTTCTCTGTGCATTTTCACTCACATCTTTCATTGATGCGACTAATCAAATGTATATAATCATATTCTGTAAATGAATCCGGCTGCCAAAATGAAAAACGGTTATCGTAGTAGCATTTTGTGACCAAGGTCAAAACCTTGTCGATTCATTAAAATTTAATAAATTATAAGAAAAATAAAATAAGACAAATCTTCCATATTTGATTATATAGTTCACGCAAGTTCTGCGGGCAAAGTTTTAGTGTATTTGATAGCTGATAATTTTATCATCCAAAGAATTGCGTTTTCACTGGATGCCAGATTTGCCCATGAAAATCACGATGAGCCATTTTCGCAAAACGTACCAGATTAAAAGAAATATAAGTGTGTAGCTAACCCATGCAACATTTTCCCGCTAGTGTTTCAAGTGAAAATAAAATAAACTGCACACGGAATATTTTATCAAGCTCGATTAATAACTTACCTAATGCTGCTTGCTCTGCAACTTCATTTGAGCAAGAGGTGTTATTTTTAGCTTTCAAATCACAGGTTTTTTTAGCTTCATTTTGCTTCTTTCCTTCGCCACCTTCACCGCCGTTTGAGCCTTTACAATTCCAATTTCCACTTTCTTTAGAAGCACTGTCGTTTTCTACGTGTTTACGCTGTTTTTCCGAAAAGTATAAACCCGCGAAAATTGCACAAGCAAAGCACAAAATAACGATGCAAGCAAGAAAGAGTTTCTCCAGTTTCGACATGCCATTTCGCGGGCAGCGATAGACGATTGCTTCGGCATCGACGTTGTTGCTTTCTGTAAGTTCGATTCCATTTTCTGCTCTACAGTACTTAACACGATGATCAGACATTTTTAAAGCAACTACGGTATTCAACTGCAAGTTGCATTGAAGAAAATATCCTTCCCTTGCATTAAACCTTCACCGACAACAAACAGCCTTTGCAATAGGGTCTATAAGGTGTACGCCTCAAATCGAGATTATGTAAAAGTATTTTTCTTGTTCGCACAAAGAAATACATTGCTGGGTTGTAATTATTAGCCTTTGACGCCTTAAAATGGCCTCCAAGTGATTTTTGTAATTTATTCTTTTCTGGCGCGAACTTAACCATGAAAGAATAATTAAGGTTTTTTACCGCCATGGTTTGTGAATAACTTTGAAGAAAGTTATACATGTCGCCTTCTGTTTCTCAATACCCTCAGTGTACCCTCGACAGTAAAAATAGCTTTATATAACAGATATAATTACGACTTTAAAATAAAAACAAGTAAGAAAGCCGGGAATGTTAAATTACTTATAAACTAGATAGCATGTTAACACAGCGGCGTTTTCTCTCGACCCAGATTTGTTTGGGGCCATGGGTTCGTAACTACTAAAAGAGGCCGGAATCTGTTGAACAAAGAAAATCATTAAAACTAATTTAATAACGCTCTACTGTAACTTTCATAACTTCATCAGATATGCCATATAATCCTTTTTAAGAGCATTTCAGTCCGGACCTCTACTATATCTTACCCGGGGTAAGCCCGGGTGAAGTTCACAATTGTCAAAAAAAAAAATTGGAGTTTCCTATTTTATAGTCACATTTTAAAGTTTTGTTAGCGTACACCAAAACATTGAGGAAGGCTAAGAACACGTTTTTGGAAGACGCTTGTTGCCTCCTTATCCTCGAAATTCGCAAAGCGGAGTGTGTTCTAGAACTCAGAGGGCGGAAATCGGAAGTCGGAAGTTGCAGAAGTACACACTATGTTTTTTCTTCCCTTTTCGCCTTATTAAACTTCGCCTTGTCAATAAAAATCATTTTGGGGGCATAAAAAAAATGATCAGTTACAATATCAAAAGTGGCCAAATTCAGAAGTTGCCAATGACCACCGTTTGAGTTATCGCTAAAGGTAGAGGTGGTAGGGGTAAAGGCTCTTTATGTTATGTCGGGAGCTTGAAATAAACCTCGGTGCGCTCATTTGACCCCCCCCTCTTAACCAGGGAAGAAGTCGAAACAGGGATTTGAGGTCACATCAAGAGAGTCGATTTCTGGGCGTCAAGCCAAAAAAGCCGCGTGCTAACCAACTCTGCTTAATCGTCGCTGATTTTAGGAACCTCGCAACTAAAAGACGATCAAACGTCAGACTAACCAAAAAAGTATTTACCGTGTGACACGAAATATTTTGCGTTTCTGATTTTTGCGTTTTTTGTGACTTTTCCAGCGATCCGCAAAAGTACGTTCCCGCAAATAAAAATTACCGCAAACATTTTTCCCTCAAAAGTTTACTCCAGAGTAAATATTCTCCAACTTAAATTCGCTACACAAAAATACAATACTAAGAAATCGTGTCTGTTCAATCACAACTTCTCTTTCATTCAGAAACAAAACGTAAAACGGTATACAACGAAAGACAGGTTTATTGTTTGAAAATATGTATTTCTAATGCACGTACTCAATAAAAACGAAAATATTATCAATGCTGAATACTGGGTGCTTTCTGAAAATCGCTAAAATTAATTCCCAGCAAGAAAAACCAATCTGTCCTAATCGCAAAAATTAGTTCCCGCAAAACTACGAAAAAATCGCCAATCCGCAGAAATTACCGTAATTCCCGCAAAAAGTTCGTGCTACACAGTAACTGAATCGTCTGAACCGCCTTCAAAAAAATTCAATGTGAAAATGAAATAAGATAATTTGAGCACTCAAACCGAGATCAAACCGAACATGTTCGAATAAAATAGTTCTTCCAGATGCTAATGAGAGCCCCCGTTAGTTTTAAGTGACTGGTTCTTCCCAGGCTCCCTTCCCGGGTGAAAACTATCAATGAAAAAGCCGGCAATCGAATCATGTGGGTGTGCAGTGTAATTATGATTTTTGACGCCGGGTGTCCCTCTGAAACTTAAAACGACACCCAACTTACCTGAAGCTATTAGAACACAGAGCGGCTCCAAGCAAACCGACGTCGCTGGCGGACCTGATTTGTTTGTGCTCGGAGCATGTGTAGTTCCTTCACTTGAAGCCGATGAACTGCCGGGCTTAGCGGGCTTCTTTGAAACTTGCACAGCGTAAAGAACAGCGAACACTATTGCAACAATAACGAATACTAATAAAGCTGCAAAGAGGCATTTCTCCCTGCGAGAGTGTTTCCTTGAGAACGACAACTTGCTGCTGCTTTCTTGGTCGAAATGGAAATGAAAAGGTTCTCCGTAATCAACTTTCTTGGTGTATTTTGCAGAAGACATATCGTCACTCAACGCTTATGTAATTAAAATGCAGAACATGCACAAAGATTGCTAAGATCCGGGAGGTGAGTCTCCGGACGCTGTTGTACCAGGCGCAAAACAAAGCCAAGTCACGTAACGAAAGTTGATACGTTCAAGGTAACGTGCGTCACGCAGTTATTAAATCCTTTCTTAAAAACCAATATGCGCTTCTGGTCAACCTCGTTTCCAGGGTTCTCTCCTACCCGCCCTACGGAGCGGGTAGGAGAGAACCCTGGAAACCACTGGTTTTACGAGTTAAATTCAAAGTTAATATGACCAGAAGGCAGATGCTGAGTTTAATTTTCAACTTGTTTATTTGTCTCGGTCTCCATGTTTTGCATACTTTTTTGTTTCCTAAGCATTCTTTTATACTCAGATTAAGGTTTCTATCAAAAATTCCTCGATTTATACGGGTTTTAAGTAAAAAGGAATACATTTACATAAATCAAAACGGCGGAACCAAGATGGCGAATGCTTCTGGTTCCATTTTTAGTAATGAACGACATCGTCATGACATCACTGTTATTGTTAAAGGTTATCTAACTTCTTGACTTCTTGATTTTATCAAACTCCTTACTATTTAAGTATTGTACTTGGCCTGGTGAGACTTGGATCCTGGCCAAATAAATTCAACATTATGACGTCATAATGACTTCAGATTACGTCATTGTTGTTCCAAGCACGTTGTGCCCGGAAGTTGGAAATGATGAGCATACTCTTCTGTAAAATTTAGGTGGCCGTAGCATGAGCAGTTTTGAAGCTATAGAGGGGTGCCTCTGGACCCCTTCCCCTCTCCTCCCGGTCGCAGGAAGCGAAAAAAAAGACCGGTCTGAATAGGATAAGGCCGTTGTTCATCCTAGGCTTATCAGATACTAGTACATCTGTCATGTCATGCGACCTGTTTTACTTTGTTTCGCTAACACATGGACAGACAACATTTCAGTTAAGGCCCTGGGGCCCGTTTCTCGAAAGTCCCGGTAACTTAACGGGCCCGGAATCATATTTTTAAATCAAAGTCTCAAGAAAAGTAGGGTGTGTTCTGACCTCTAATGAAGTCCATTTTGTTTCGTTAGCTAATAACTCTACTGTATAATTTTCAAAACTTTTAAAACTCCCTTCTAAAATGGAAAACAAAACAGCTTAACGGGCCCGGTAATTACCGGGAGCTTCGAGAAACGGGCCCCTGGGTCGGAACCACGAAAAGCGATCGTAAAACATTATAACAGTAATAATGATAATAATCAAAGAATATCTGGACCTTTGAAACAAACGCATGCCGGCAAAATGTACTGTTACATGGTAGTAATTAAAGGTATTTAATAAACTAACAACTGTCAGAGACGTTATTATAATTATAATTACGACGGATTAATCAGATGTCCTTGTTCCGCTCTGTTTGTTTAGTTTTGTTGGTTAGTTTTTGTTTTTATTATTATTTTTTTTTATGGATGAGAAAAATTTTTGAGCAAAAGATAAGAATGAAGCCAGTTAAAACCCTAATAGTAATAATGATAATAATTAAAGAATATCTGGACCTTTGAAACAAACGCATGCCAGCAAAATGTACTGTTACATGGTAGTAATTAAAGAAAGGTATTTAAAAAACTAACAACTAACAAAAACTAACCAACAAAACTAAACAAACAGAGCTGAACAAGGACGTTCGATTAATCCGCCGTAATTATAATTATAATAACGTCTCTGACAGTTGTTAGTTTTTAAATACCTTTAATTACTACCATATAACAGTACATTTTGCTGGCATGCGTTTGTTTCAAAGGTCCAGATATTCTTTAATTATTATCATTATTACTATTACAATTTTTTGCGATCGCTTTTTTGTGGTTCCGACCGAGGGCTTTAACTGGCTTTATTCTTATCTTTTGTTCAAAAATGTTTCTCATCCATAAACAAAAAAAAAACTAACAAAAACTAACCAAACAAACAGAGCGGAACAACGACATTCGATTAATCCCTAGTTTTTTTTTTTTATGGATGAGAAAAAGTTTTGAGCTAGAGATAAGAACAGGGGCGGATCTAGGGGGAGGGTGCAGGGGGTGCGCCCCCCCTCCCCCCCCTGAAATGACCTGCGGCTTTCTAATTAACACTGTGCAGTCTGCTTCATAGTTATACAAAATCTGCTTTATCATTTGATATGTATTCTCAGCAGTTCACATTATGTTATTGCCTAGTCGAAAGCCTTTTTCTTCGTATTCGCTATTAAAATTTGTTTACGTCACCAGTCAATTACGCCATTCCTTAGTATTGCACCCCCTCCTACGAAAAATCCTGGATCCGCCTCTGAAGAAGTTGTCATGCCTCTTGCACTTTGGTATTCCAAATTCGTCTCTCATGATATGAATGTCACGATATAAAATCAATGACGCTGAAAATGAGATCCGTAGTGTTTGATTGTTTAGATGTATATTCAAATAAACGGTCTTTCCTTTGGAAATCAGGTCATGTTCAATTAACAGTTTGCCAAAATTTTGATGCTTCGATGGACATGCACCACACAAGATATTTTTTCGGGTATCGATAAACGTTCATCGTTTTAATACAAGATGCAAACTATCTTCAACTCGGATCCAAATAATTTTGAACAGATAAACTTATAATTAAACTAACCTGAGGCAATCAAAATACAATGGGGTTCGAAACAAGCCGTTGTCTTGCTTGTGATTGGCGCCCACGTACTTCGTTCGTTAGCCGTAGCTGATGAATCACCCCCTCTGGTCTTTGAAACTTGCGTGGTGTAAAGAACAATAAACACAATTGCAACCGTAACAAACACTACTACAGCTGCGAAGAGACACTTCTCTATCCGAGAGTGCTTTTTTGCGAACGAGACTTCGCCGCTTTCGTTTTCTATGTCGACCCTAAAGGCAGGACCTGCGCTTTCTCCATAATCGACTTTCTTGACGTATTTTCCCGAAGCCATATGGTGATTTTAAACTAAAACTTAACGGCTTCGTGACAAGAATAGTGATGAATCCGAGTTCCAAGCTACGAGCCGCCGAGTTTGAAACCAAGTTAGGGACCGAAAGTGGGAATCTATAATACTAGTGAGCGCGACTTAATATAGTCGAATATGCAAGTGTTTCTGTTGGCCAATTAACGAATGACGTCAAATGAGATTTGAATAATAATAATAATCGTGGTGACTTAACCAGGGCTGAGTAGTTCAGAGTCAAGTTAAGACTAAACCCAGGGATACTACAAAATTTGAATTTAAATATGAAAGCTTTAAAAGGAATGACGAAAATCATCCGAGAAAATGCTTCTGAGCAACTGAGAAAAAGAAACCCGCGTTGAAATTTAGCCCGGGGTTAGCGCTAGTTGACAAAACTGGGCCCTGTCGACGATAAGTCGAATTCCCCCTCGCCCCACCCCCTTCGGCATTGAGATAAGTGGGATCAAAAAGTAGTAAATAACATGGCCTGGTGTGTTCAGATCTCATAATATCTGACGTCCCTTTCCTTGTCAAATACACGAACGTGAGAGGTGTCATTATAAAAGGATACATAAGGGGCATCTTCGTCAAAACGTACCTTAAATTAATATGGACAGATTAACTTAGAGGAACAAAAAAAACTTTCTAAATGTTATTAACTTTCTAAGCAGTGGCCAATTGATGGTCTTTCAATTTAATATTGTAACTTATCGATTATTATGCCTAAAAAAATTAACATCTTAAAGGACTCCAATATAAAATTAAGGTGAAGTTTAATATTAACCCTCGGACGTAAAGTTGAGAAAACACGTATTTTCACCCAAAATTGGCTTGACCTTGACGTCATATCTCGTATGCATAGCAACTGACCGACAGTAAACTTAGCTCAAAATGTGCCCGAGGGATGAGCGAACAGCTACTGAAAACGTCAGGTACTGTTGGTTTATCCTTTAGAAAAAAAAATCAGAAAAACATACTTCTGAGTTGCAACTTCCGTCTGACCTCAGACGTTACAGCTTTCGACTTCCAAATTCCGACTTCTGAGTTCTGAGTTTCGACTTCCTACTTCCGCCAACGTACAAAGGTGTAACTTCCTCCCCAGTGTCTTCACGTTTTCCAACATGGCGATGGCAAACGAGAAGACCCTGGAAATGAGGTGAATACAGGAGCTGGCAAGCCTGACTCACATTTTCCCCAACATGTTTTTAGCCTTTCTTAAAGTTTTGCTTTTACGACTATATTATCTAAAGAAAGTCTTCGCTTTTATGATATAATTGTTCGTAGAGGAGTTTTCTGGGTTCTCTATCAGTTGAAATTTTATGCTTTTAAAGCTAGGAACTGATGGTTGGTATTTTGGTATTTATGCGTGTTAAATGGCAAAATGTATTATTTATTTATTTTGTAAGTACTTATTCTTTATATACAGAGAGTTTGATTAATCTTATTATTTTTTGGACGGTTCCTCTCTTTCTCTCGAATGTGCTTTCAGGAAATCAGTCTTCAGGCCAGTTTTGAATTTTTGTTCGTAGAAGCCGTTTACAAAGCCTTTCCTGACCCCTATTGGGTGGCAAATGTTGTGTCTTTAAAACCATATCATTATTAATAAACGAAGGAAAAGAAGAAATGAAACCCATCCGGTCTTGCTCTCGGAGAAGGTGACCGCGACCGCTTTAAGGCGTTAACCGACTAATACAGGTCAGTTTTACAGTAATTTTAATTAATTACTGTAAAATCATTTCCTTAATTAAAATTAAGGAAATGATTTTCGGGACAAGTGACCGCAAAAATAGAGGTCTGCCAATACAGGTTTGACTCTATTATACATATACAAATATATTCCTCTGCCCTATAATGCCTTAATGCAAGCGTCGGTGATGAATAAATCGATTTGTCCCATAAAATAACAAGACACTACATCAGGTAGTAAACCCCAATTTAGTTTTTACTGCCACACGACCGAATTACTTAATATAACTAGCCATCTCAAGTAGCACCATGACCTTGAACTTCATGGAACATTCGAACATCGCCTGAAGGCCATGAACTTGTCATCGAAACGTTCCCTTTGGTCCACAACTCAGTTTACCGACAATTACTGAGGCCCATTGCGTAACTTAGTGCGTTGAGCGTAAATATACACCGAAAAAACCGGAACGATGTTATTTGAAAAAAATAAAAATAAATAAAAATAAAAAAATAAACCAGAGCTATAAGTGTATCGGCTAGACTCTCTCTCTCTCTTTTTCATTTTGTAACCCGATCATGATTAATTTTTGATATTGGGTTAACAAAGATGATCGTTCCAGAGTGATCGGGAACATGTCCTTGCAATAATACGTCTCACTACTGACATTATTAATCTTTTCTACCACAGAAGGTTCTAGCTAATATTAATGAAGCAAGTTCTGCAAGTTACTTGTGATGGATAGCTAACGAAGTTATCCAATTGAAATTATTGAAGATAAAAGAATATTATCAGCATTAATGAAGCAAGTTAGTTAAATGGATAGCTAACGAAGTTATGGAATTCAAATTATTGAAAAAAAAAACTGAAGCTGGAGTTTCACAGTTTGATTAAAAGAAACGGTACGTTTGTTGCGGTAAAATTTGGTTTATATTAGATAACAAATAGAACAGGCGTAACGAAAGCAATCTTAAGGACTTCAACGAACCGCGGTTTTAAGATAAGCAAGAAGAAGAACCAGGATATGACCAAATCATTAAATTTAAAGTGTTATGTAAGTACACAAGTATAGCTACAATTAGCAAATCAAGATAAACCGATCCTGCGCGAGCTTACCTCTCGCTAAGCGCACTCGACTCCACCTTCTTTTGCAATGGTCGTCACATTTTCTTTTATGCTCGTGTTTGTGCCGGTGGTCTTTTTGCTTTGTTCTCCCAGCCTTTTTGACGTGCCTTGCTGATGTTAGGCCAAAGAGAAACAGTATCGCTAAAGTAAGCAGCAATAATCGAAGTATGTTTCTCCTCGAAGACAAATCCATTTTCAGAGTGCAGTCCTAAATGGCTGTCGATTGCAGCAACAACAGAGTTAGAGATCGAAATGATGGCTTGATTTTTCGGAGCTGGGTACGAGAAGCAACGTAGGTAATAATTCATTACATTTCATCACTTAGTCGCGTCATAATGAAATGGAATTTCCTTGTAATCTAGAAGTTGATTGGAATTCTTTTCCTATGAAAGCTCACATAGGATTTCTAAGTTTTATATAACGCTGACTCAAGAAATAATATTAATACTTGTTGTTTTTCAAGAAAGTTGAAACACTGGTATACATTTATTCAGTTATCTTTTCCTCATCATTCTTTTAGGTGTATAAAAATAGGTGTTACCAATTGCCATGGCAACAGACTTCGCCAGTTCCACGCGCGCACGTGTTAATAGATTAGGGCAGAAGCCCATCAAGTGATGGGCTCCTGATTAGGGAGCTTAAGCATTGATGACTGGCGACGGCAAAGAGAACGGCAAAAAGCAATAGGTTTGGATTGGCAAAATAAACAACTCTGCACGTGCATCACGTTTTTTTTGTACATTTCTTTACCGTCGTTGCACGACTACGACGTGAAAAAACCTAATTTCACGTTTTCTGGAGGACGTGAACACAAAACAACGACTTCCTTTTTCTTTTCCTGAACAATGATACAGTCTTTTAGAATTCAACTCCAGAAAAACAAACAAAAAAAAACGCCGACATTTGATGAACTGAAGGAGATGGAATAAGCGCGATAAAGCTTTTTTTGACGTTTCCGTAGCCATCACCGTTGTTGTTGCTTAAGTTCCCTAATATATGATGTAATGGGCCATTTCCGACTTCCAAACCTTTCTTTTCTTTCATTTCGTATATTAATGACTTCCTCGCACTTAGGCTGGCGTTAAAACGGAGGCTTGGGGCAAATTAGAAATGGCCTATTGATAAAAGGGCGAGGCAGGGTGGGGGGAAGGGGGAAGGGGGTTTGGAATTTTTTTTCTTCTTTGGTTCTTCATTTATGCATTTTTTTTTCTTAGTTGGTATGTATTTATCTCTTTTCCTTTCTTTTTCTTCCTTTCTTTTCTTTTTTTGTTTACCTTTTTTTCTTTTATGGTATAGCCTGAGTCGCAAACAGTCATCGTAAAAAAATAAAATAAATAAATAAAAGATAATAATAATAATAACAACAACAAAAACAATAATAATAGTAATAGTAAAGATAATAATAATAATAATAATAATAATAATAATAATAATAATAATAATAATAATAATAATTAATGAAGATGTAAACCTGGGGGCTGGGGTACCGTATTAAAACATGGCAAATGAAATGATGATGATGATGATGATGATGATGATGATGATGATAATGATGGTGACGATGAAAATGATATTGATAGTAATAATTATCAGTCCTGTCCAGATTGTGCTAAGCAACTTTTGAGCAATTTTTCGGCTTTTCGCGTTTCTAGCAACCTCGAGCAACTTTCGCCTTTCTGAGCAATTTTCTGTGAGCGAAAAATTATTGCTTTTCATATGAAGTCACTAAACTTCAAACTACAAAACTATCCATCCTACTGATATTTTGCTTTCACGGTGTTTTAAAGCAGCTGAAAACTAATAATCATACAAATTTTCGCTTCAAAGGGGTTCTTGGTTTTGTGAGATTACGCTTGAATTCCCAAGCTTTTTTGTGATGCGGCATTTACATGACGGCCGAGAGAGCTGTCATGTCGGTTAGAAAAGTGACTTTTTTCTGAGAATTTTGCTATCTGAACAGTTTATGAATGAGAAAAAGTATTAATTTGACGTTTGTGATTTCCTCGAGAGGTAAATTCACGCTTTTGTAGCAAAACTCGGTGACAGATGTTCCTTGTTGGTTTCCGGCTGCCATGTTGGTGCCTAAACGGATGGGCACCCGGCCAGCATGGCTTCTCCATACAGGTCTCTATAAATTTGGGTTAACCATTTCTTCAGATATCTCGTCATGAAATATTGCTTTGACTTGAAACTTGGCGAGTATATAATTTTGCATATTTAGCCCCTTTCATTCCCCAGATCCTGGGCTTTATCCTGGAACGGTTGTTTGAGTTTGATCTATTTTCAATGGCGTGACACTGAAAACCGGCAATAAGTTTAGGGCTCGCTCGTCCAAGCACAAAGAAGTCAACGGTTTGCGAATATTCTGGAGTGTTTATCAACTTACAGCTAAGCTTAAAGCCCATTTCGATATATTATAGAAAAAAGAAATAAGGACCCTCAAAATGTGCTTGGGCGACCTGTGGTTACACCCACATTTGCGAAAAAGTCTTTAGAGGTAAGTTTCAAGTTATTTTTCTTGACCGTTGCTAACAATTATTGTGAATAATTTGTTTGTATTTAAAAAATATCAATGATGATGGTGGTGATGATGATGATGATGATAAGCTGAAAATAGAACGAGGACGATCGAAGACTAACGAAGATCTGAGATACAAAACTGAAATTACGTAGCTCAGAAATGGGCTCAAATTCCAATCTATCGCTCGGAAATTACAAACAATCTACAACTGGTAACTAAGATTCAACCATTCCATGCAGCCCAATTTTCGACAAGTTACAAAACAAATCAAACCAGGTGGCCTTGATCTGCTAGGCAGGTAGTTTAAGATTGACGGTACTAACTATAAGTCGTCGGATACACTATTTCTTTGTAAACTCTTCGCCCAAATGCCGTTCTCGTTTCTCACTGAAGTGTCTCTTCTTATCAGCAAGATGTATGTGTAAACTGATGAACCGTTCCGTTTGTTTTGCCCGTGAACCAAAGAAACGACAGCAGGTTTCACATTATCAACCTGTCACCGACATTGGACAGGACTGATGTCCATCAGTCAGGATGCAGCTTAAGTTAAATTTTATAAAAGACAATATAATTACCCCATTAAGTTTACCATACAAGCATCTTACCTAGTGTATCAACTCTTTCTTCATTAAGAGGGATCTTTTCCAGGCTTTTTGGGAAGTGTACCACCCACTCCTTGACTTACAGATTAAAAAAAAAAAAAGGAATTAAGTTGAAGTTAAAAGGCGTAAAGAAAACACCCGAGGTCATTGGCTTCTGGAGGAAAACCAAACAGGTGGTAAAACTATATTTTGTAATAAAACCGTATGATCCACCTTCCACTAGTTCATAAATTATTCCAAAATAAAACAGAGGGTCTTAATTGGCTGGTGGCTTTTTCGCACTGTTAACATAAACTATACGTATACTTGTTTGTCTTGCTTTTGCTACCGATTTATTCCCTTCCCCTGTGGGAAATTAAAATCTGTATTTTTCATTTTTTGCGCAAGCTCGTTTGATACTGGGCTATCTTAGAAAATTCTGGGATGAAAAAAAAAATCAAATTAAATTTTATCCTAGATAACAACGAAACACATAACTGACTAGATGAGCAATCCTTGCAATTTTAAAAGATCGAAATGTGCCTACGCAATTCAATGGCTTACTTTTCCTAACGTTTTATTTCTTCATATTTCAACGGGAGGTAATATGGCTCATGATTTCGGCATATTTTACTCCAAATCCGTTAGTTTACGACTGCAGCCGTAAATCTCGCTAGTTACTTTTGGCATCCCCCGGGGTATACTTACAATCTCGAATCTCGCCCCGATTTTGCTTTACAATCCCGAATGTCCCGAGCTTCAAATAAGGGAAATCCCGAACAACCTAGGGGATCTTAACGCAGAGTATTTGGTAACAAAACAAAGAAGAAGGGAAGATAAATTTTGGGTCCGAATGAAATTACTCTAATTGGTTTTGGAGGCGGGGGAATTGGACTCCTTAAAGATATTTTGTCCCATTATGCGGACGTTTCTTTCCCGTGGCGGGGGGTACTATTGAAGCGAAGCCTTTCATAGCGTAAGAGGCGTTTTCTTTGTTTGTGTCCTTGAGGAGTCGCCATAAATCACACGAATTGTAATGTACCGAAAGTGGACTGTTTAGTTGCTGAGGAATAAACCATTTTGACCGGGTATCTTGCCTTTAATAACGTTTTAAAACCAACCTGACACGTTATCAAATGATATACCAGTTTATGTCACAGTAAACAGCTGGGAAACAAACAGAAAGCAAAAACGAGGAAAAACAAATAATCCAGGAAAGACCAAAAAAATCGATGGAAAAATCTTTCCGTACGGTCGGGGGATGGAATATATATTGAGAGTTTTTTTTTCTGTCATGACTCATGCAGTTTTCGTTCACGTCTGAAATGTTTATCTCTGTCTTGGTACATTCAAATGCACTTATGAAGAAATTGATCGAGGCCGAAATGCCCCTTAGGCATGCAAGTACTAAACAAAAAAATGACAGTTATCGTTATAAGTTTTCAGCTCCCCTTTTTCACGGCCTTTGCGGGAAAACTAGAAAATAACCACCCTGTAGACAGAATGACACACAGCACCTTATATTAGTCTTTTTAAATTCTTACAGATGTCTGTTGCAGGAAGCGATATTATAATAATCACGTCTTCAGAGTGTCTTCTGCTTCTCAGGTTTTCTCTCTTTTAATTAAACCTTTCAATGATTCAAGTGCGAAGGGAAAAAGGAATTGTAGAAACCCACAAATTGTTAAAACTCGTACGGACCTAAGACAGACTAATATAAACCCTATACAGAAGTTGTCTGCTCAAAACTCCTCAGTCACTTGACTACTCTCACGTTTTTGCACCTCAAGTAAAAATAATATGCCGTGGATGGTTCTTAGTTTGCTATTTTATTTAGTTTTTTTTTTTTTTGGGGAGTCTTCCCTGTCATGGTCATACATAAAAGAAAAAGATATCACACCAAGTGTTTTCCCACGTTCTTGTTTCTTTTTCAACAATTTTGGAAAATCAAACTGAGATCGGTTTTGTGGTTTTAGTTTCTTCAAGACTAGACATAAGAAAGTGGAAATCTTTTGGTGTAACCTAAGACAACGAAACATTATGCTGTGCATGTGTATAAAATTCGACATCTGCCGCGCGTTTAATAGTTCTTTTGACATCCGCTGATAAGGAAATTGTAATTTGCGACTCTTTTGACGGGTACGTGCTTGGCAACAGCAAAGCCTATGTAAATCTCGCCAGAAAGCTTGTCAAGAAAATCAGTTGACAGATTTGAACAGCCAATGCTTTTGCGTGTAGACAACGAGCGCCAGCAGAACTATTAAGGAAACACTTGGTTTTCTCCTTCTGCTAGGGACTTCCCACACGTTAATTGTTTAAAAGTCAACGACGGAAACCTTGAAGGACATTGACAAATGGTGTATGGCTGAAAAAAGACTCTCTCTAACTTAGAAAGGAACATGACCATCATTTGAGCAGCAATACGTTGTTTTAGGAAAAGCTTCATACAATTAATTGTACGAAAACAATAATTGTTCAGATGTATTGTAAAGTTGATTCCTCTATTGAATTGGTATTGACTTGTAGCTGTACCATTGGGCCTTGAAATCCTGCCTTTGCGTCTCGAGAAGAAAGAGGCGCTGGTGAAATGTAGAAACTCAATCTGTCGGATGCAAAGGATAAATTTGAGGACGTTGACTCACATATTTGTTAATTGCAATGGAGGAATATTCCAGAGGAAAAGTGCTGAAGACCGTCAAAGGAAGTATCCTGGTTTTAATGAACGCTATAGCAATTTGCGGCAACATTTTCGTTTGCTGGGCAATTTACAGAAAGCGAAAAACCTTCAGTGTGCTTTATTTATACATCTTAGCATTGGCAATATCAGACTTAACAGTCGCCATTACTTGTTTTCCTTTCTGCATTGAAGCCTTTCTAGCAGATAGATGGCTACATGGCCACGCAATGTGCCAATTTATCGGATTTACAATCTACTTTTGGGCGGGAGTCTCTGTTCCTACACTCGCTCTGACAGCGGTTAATCGCTATTTTCGGGTTGTAAAAACACACATTTACCAAAATTTTTTCACGATAATGTCCAGCGTGAAAATGATATTAACTGTATGGGCGCTAACCCTGTTTGATGGACTGATATCAACTTTTGTTGGCCCAGTTATATACAAGTACAACCCAAGATATTTTTTCTGTATTGGAACATTTGTAAGCAAAGCGCATGAAAGAGCCATCGGTTTATCTCTGCACCTAATCCACGTTTTCATTCCGCTTCTCACAATCCTATTTTGCTACTCCAATGTATTCTTTGCGATACGTCGACATAAAACGAACGTGATGCCCTCGCTCCACGCGGGTAATGGTCAGCAGCTTGCAGTTAACGCGTGGGAAATGCGTGTAACGCGATTGCTGTTTCTTGTGGTCGTTGGGTTTCTTCTTTGCTGGATTCCCGTCATTATTATTGGGTTACTAGCGCATTCGTCTTCCCTCAAACTACCTGACTCTGCTTACGAATTGTACACTTTCTTTGCCTTTGCTTCGGCGGTCATCAATCCCATTATATATGGAGTGGCTAACCGTGGATTTCGGAGGGAATTTATTGGTATTTTTCGATGCAGCTAACTTTAATAGAGTAGGGCTTCATTGTCCTTGGTCACTTGGAAAACACAATTGAACTGGAAGAATCCATCCATCAGTTAGTCAAGTTTTCTCTTATTCATAACACAGTCCCTGGAAAGCGAAATGGTTTTATTAAATGTAGCTAGTGCCTTTGTACGTACCGTATTTATTCGATTAACCGCCCTGGGCGCTTATTAAATTTTTGGACCTTGAGAGTGGGCGCTTATTAAATTTTCAGCATTTTCAGCATGTGAAGTATTTTTATTTTGCAACAAAACAATAAATGCTAATAACAAAACACAAAGAAGTAACAAAGCAAGGTTTCTGTAAAATACTCTGCAGAAAACTCCGTCCTCGGGGAAGTCTCTTATTAGAATTTATTCACTCAAGTGGGTGGGGTGGGGGTGAGCGCTTATTTGAGTTTGATTGGGAGGAGGAGGGGGTGGGCGCTTATTCGAGGCTAGGCGCTTATTAACTTTTTTCTGCCTTTAGGTTGGGCGCTTATTCGAATAAATACGGTACTAACCCTTATGTCAGTCAGTGTACGAGTAAAAGACACCACAGAAAGCTTCATTTTACATTTTTTTTTTTCACCAAAATATTCAGTACGGTTATTTATACTGAAAGAGGTTAAGCCCTCTCCCGATAGCAAAATGATAAAACTTGTTACATTTTGAAGAGACTTGTTACATTTGTGCGCATTAGATCATATATTTGAATGCTATTTTGCGCCTAATAAATAATAAATTATCATTATTATTATAACTTTCCCGCCAATACGACATTCTCGCTAAAACCCGTTGTAGAATGACGATGGCTATCACGTTTTCCAGCCAAAATGACGCTGTCTCACACGCGTGCGCCACTTTATAGAATTGAGAAAATCTTGTACTCGTAGTCGCCCTTTAAAATCGCCTTCGTCCTCGAATCTAAAGCTCTCTATTGACGTAACCATAAAAACCGAGGTTTGACTGGCATGGTAAGCATTCCTTTTTTAGATGAATCAAGGGCCATACTCTTCATAACAAATTAAAACCTTCTTGTTTATTTTGCATGGTTAGTTTCATTATCAAGCTCCAGTATAACAGAGCTTTTTTGGCCATAATTTGTGAAAAACTTCAATGATCTGCGCATGGCCAAATGACAGATGTACGTCGCGATCATGTCTCAACAGTAAAAGAAGATCGAAGGTAACACACGGGGTACGATTTCATTTCACACTGATTTCATTTCATTTCATTTCACACTGAACAAAGAAAAAGAAGCAAAGCCAGCGAGTTTTGTTCACTAAGGAGTCACATACATGGCTATTTCTGAGGAAAACAACTAAATAATTTATCTACATGTATAATGTGGTTAAATAGTTAAAACATTATATTCTTTCATTTGTAGAAGTTATAAATATTCATAATTCAAATAAGATTTTGGATTTTTCCTGCAAAAAAGTCCTTCAATACTTGAATTCGTTTCGCCTTTTCATCTTCTTCTGTTAATCCATGGCCTTTCACGGGAGCCTCAAACTCGAGATCCTCTGCCTCAAAGTATTCTGGGTAGTCTTCAGAATAAAGTTCCCTGAGTTGTTCAAATGTTCGACCGATGAAGTCGTCATCACTGTCAGCTTGCTCTCTGAGTTCCGTAAGGCAATTCCGGAAGCTGTTTAAAACAGAAGAGCAAAAATGGAGATTCGCCCCAGTAAAAATCAAACCTTGCGCAGTTTCAGGTTTTGTTCAAAAGTTGTTCTTACAGCTTCGGCTTACGGCCGAAAATGTATCAGTCTGCGGACGATTCAGAGAAGTTTCCGTAATGCTGTTTAAATCAAGGACGATACTTACCTGTATTTATTACAAAAGTTTTGCGTGACACTAACAGTGTCATCAAGGTTCAGGACAGCATGCCACCAGCCACTGGGGATAAAGACTATATCCCCTGGTTTCTGAACACACTCGATAGGCAGGTTACTCTTCTAAACCAAGAAACACACATGCACAATAGATAAATTGGTAAATGCATTGCTTATGAAATAATAAAGTGGATAAACTAACGCTAAGTTAAATTGTCTGTGTCACGGCTGTATAGTTCATTTTCTTACTTTGTAATGCGAATTGCGACAATTGCTCGACCATGGAACTTGAGCTAATTAATTTAAATGACAAAGCGACAGCTTCGTGTCAATGAAATATGTCTCCCCAGCATTATGAAATGAAATTTGAAATCCTGTTAGACTAACAAGTTTTCAAAAACCACTATTGCAGTCCCTTTCAATTTTCCTTCAAGGTTGACCATACGTAACTTCCCTTGAATTTCCTGTGTTATTTGTTCTGCACCTTCTTTTCGTGTTTTAAGCAGTTATTTAAATGTTTTATTCAATTCATACGAGGCATTTCCCATTGTTTGAATTTTGGTGACAGAGCTCCTTAACGGTGTTACATACAGCTGTAAGAATTCACTTACGAATAAAGATATTAAGCCTTAAAGGTTTAACACAACGTTTCGAAGTCGCCATGACATCATTATCAAGTGACAAAGATAAAACTAAAATTGACCTAATATATACGGTACAAAACGAATTCAGTGTAGTAAGTAAAAATAGAAAGATAAAACCGAATTTTATTTTAAAAAAAAAGTGAAACTTTTACATTTTTTTTTTTTGAAATTTGCACATATTAAAACTCGGTTGCCATGGTAACATCAATAGTGACTTTCAAGTTAAACGACTTTTAAGGTGATTCCATAGTAAAAGAACCTAAAATAGATTATAGCTGAAACTTGGCACATTGATGTAACAAGTCAAGAAGATGATAAAAAAGTAATAAAAAGTGGGGGTCACCGGGCTCGTTTTGACGTCACAGTGCTGACAAACACGGCTATTTAGGACCCTTTTACAAAAACCGCGGGCAGCCCAAAACTAGACAAAAAGGAGAGATTTTTTCGATGATGCATGTGGCATCACACAGAATTTGACTATAATGTATTGTTTATCCACTTACGTACCAGAAAAATGCCTTTTAATGCCCTTGTTTTTACTTTACGCTCCAAAGTAAAATTAAATTGGACGCGCGCTTTTCGACCCGTGATGGCTCAATCCGTACAATTTAGTAAAATTGCCAAAAAACTGAACATACATTTGTGCCAATTTTTTTCTCATGGAAAGAAAGCACTGTCCTTATTAAAATCATGAAATAAAAAATGGGGGTTACCGTACTCGTTTTTGCGGTAGGGCTGCAGAAAGTGCGCACCAAATGCATTTTCTCCGATTTTTGAGAGAGGACTGGGGCGAGTTTCAAAGTAGAATGTATGTGAAAGGGGGAAGAAGGCATTAAAAAATCCGTTTTTACAGAATTTACATCGAGATGTTACATTTAGGACACAATGTGATAAAGAAAGTGTTTAAATGAAAATCAAAGTAACTAAGGACAAGTTAAACATCAACTATCGAGGTTCTCCGAGAGGAGGTCGAACTCAGCAACACGCGTACTGCTTACGTTATGCGCATTCCCAACACATTGAGTCTCACCTCGGCAAGAAACAACAGCAAGCAAAAATTCCAATAGCGTTTCTCTTCAGTCAACTTCATTTTAATAATGTAACTTCACATGCTCTTTTTACGGCGGCCATCTTGTTATGCGCAGTAAGAGATGCGCAGTGCAAAACTAGGGAATCACCTTAAATGTTCCAAGATAAATTTTGGTAAAATTCGCTAGGTTTAGACGTCATAGCTTGAACGGGTTTGAAGTTATCTGACTTTAAAGCTTGGGGAGTGGAGGAAGGGGGTCTGTTGAATTGGTTTAACTTTTTAAATTAAGAGACGTGAGTCACGTGAGAATGGTGTTAACCTAACAGCAATGAATTCGAAGGGAAAAAAATCTTCTCTAGCTGAAGATCATACCAAGTATGGCCGAGTATAGATCCACCAATAGAATGCATCTTCCATGTCGTAATCTCTCTTCTTATAATTGTTGTTCTTCACACCTAAACAAAAACCATCACAACAGTGATGAATTTCGACTTCATTATTTTAGGTCGCAGACTAAACAAGAAACATTCTGTCGTTATTTTGCTTTTTTTTAAAGCCCGTTTTGAAGGGCTACTAAGTCTCCTCGCCCAGTATATAGTTGATCACACAGTATAACATTTCTCCCTGAATTGAGATGTTTCTTTGTTTCTTTTCTTTTTTTTGTGAGTTGCGATGTCATTGGCGGATTTCGAATTTAACTTACGAAAGGTCTTAAACGGTTTGTGTTGGGATCAATAAACGAAAAGAGCACCTCAAGGCACGTTTTATATAAGAACCAATTATCACAAACTCACCCGGAATATGATATACAGAGGGTGGGTACATCCCCCATAATTTAGCCCCCTGTATGAGTGCCAACCATCCAGTTGTATTAGCAGGGTCCACGTGCCACCCGGAGCCACTACGCTTAGCAGCCATGATAATCCAGCGCCAATCCAGGCGTAAATCGTCATCCAAACCAGTCAAGAAGTCATCAGATTCAGAAAAGAAATCCGGTACAGTATAATCCTGTCAATAATGACAACGAATTGTAACTGTCAAAATGCCAAACTGCCTTACGAGCGACGGTAACCAGGACATAGTAAGATATGCAGCTTGTACGCGGATATTTTGCAAACTGAAGTGAATTTTTAAAATGTTATCCCGTATCTACTACTTAAACACCGAATGAGGGGTTTATGAGTCCATTCCTATTAAGCTTCAAATCAGTACGCTAAGACTCTGTTCAGTAGGGTAACAAATGGCGTTGGGAGCGACACTCCCATGCCAACAATTTTTAAACCGTTTTCAGCCGTTAATACTCTCTATGACCCCGGTTATTTTTGGAATCCGCAAAATTTTCTCTGCAAATTCAAAATTTTCTCGTCCACACGTAGCGTATTGAAATCGAATTTGCCCTTCCACACATAACCAGATTCACTCTCAGTTCGTCAGCTGATTTGTAAAGCGATGCGAACTTTTCTGGCCACTTTTTAAATCGTAACTGTTTCGCTGAAAAAGTCATCCCACAAAGCACTAGTTCGCTCATTTAACTTCTGTCTGACACGGAAAGAAGCCTCAGAATGTACACGTCGAGCAAGCGTTTGGCATAATTGCAGTGGACAGCGATCATAGCTACAATAGGTTTAATTACACGCGCGTCACTTAAAACTGATGTCCAAGAGGTGAAGAAGCGACAACTTAGCGCTCGGCACAATCTTGAATATTCACGCTAAAGAACTGGGATCGATCTTGTTACGTCATTGGATTTTTTAAAAAATATTCCAGATTTAGCTTCCCCGCGATTCCGGATTCTTAGCGTATTCAAAAATTTCCAGTCTGGAGAGCGGATTCAAAAAGTTGCGGATTCGTCTGCTGCCGGATTCACTGGATATGTGTGGACGGAAGCCGAACATTCCCAAAGAAAAAGTCACGAATTAAAAAAATATTCCGATACGTGTGGACGCGTCCTAAGCCATCTGCTGTAACGTTTTCTGTTCCTCCGTTTCTAATTTTGGGCATGTGTAACTTCTTAGAGAGGTTGCTTAAAAGGCGCTCGTGATTATTATCATTATTTTTTTTTATGCGCATTTAAGTTCGATCTAGCTTGAGGAACTATGACGTCAGTGTTTGAATTACCTGGATATTTTTTCCCCGGTCTAGGCACTAAAACGACACCCACGAGTCACTTTCTACAGCGTTTTCGAGAACCTCCGTTTTAAATTCCTTCACTTTTATATTTTGAGCTCAACCTCTTCTACGTACGGTTGATGACGTCATTGTGAAACAACAAGAATTCACTCAGTCTATAGAAACGTTAGTTATTTCTGTCAAATACGTGACATGGCCGTGTTGGCTAAGCAACCGCGCTTTCCATGCTGATCAGTTTTGGCAAGGACAATAAACATGATTTCTTGAATTCACAGCTGTTACAACAATCATGTTCATCACTACACCACTCACCATCCTCAGCTCGGGATACAAATCAAACACGTTCGACATAAAAATGACCCACGGCGCAGTCTCATTGGCTGCCCTTTCTTTCAAGTATGTCACGTAGTTTGTTAAAGGCACTGGTGTCGACCTCTGACCGACAAAAACGCCGTCTGCTATTCGAGGGTCGTGTTGAAACTGTTCAAATAGCCACTTCTTCATTGCTTTCCAGTCATCCATCATGCCTGTTATAATACATGCTTGACCTGTGTAACATACGGTATTATGATTATTTAAGTGACATAGACGAGAGTTCGAAAATCCAATAGGCAGATGTAGAAAAAGCCGGCATTTCTAGATTTTCCACGAAACGTCTAAGAAACGTGTGAGGAATGTGTGCAGAAATTCCGTACTGATGACGCGTCACTTCCCAGATCTGGGTAGTGCTTCTGATTGGTTGAAGCAAATCTTCAGCCAATCGAAAGCACTACCCAGATCCCTGGGTAGTGACGCGTCACCAGTACGGAATTTCTGCCCCTGTTTCTCACCTGGTTTCATGCACTTCTCGGTAAATTCCTGTTTAGTTGGCTTGTGAATTTTTGGTATCGTACAGTGTGTACTATGTATTGGCCAGGTGTCCTCTGGGTCTAGGTTTCTCAGAAAATCCTCAAAACTGCTAACTCTTGCTTGAAATCTTTTCTCGTGTGGCTGAAGATTTTCTTTGTCACCTTTGCAAAGGCAAAAATCGTTGTTAATTCTTAAGACACTCTACATGCGCGCATTCTTTTTTGATGGACGTCTGGTCTTCCATGAAACATTTCAACCGCTTTTTAAGAGGTCTTCGCGTACCCTAAAGATACTTGTCACTTAAAAGAGCGATATCCAGGATCCATGCAAGTACCTTGAATCCGGAATCCATTGCGTGCAATCCAGAGCCCAAGGATGACATGGATTCCCTGACATGTAGCTACTTGATGCAGTTTTATTATTCATTCAAATAATTTCCCCGATTCTCAGTGGCTAAAACCACACGCATAATTCACCATAACCAGCTACTGATGACCAAATTTGGAAGAATTTTACGATTAATCAGCCAATGAAGTCAAAAGTGCAGCTTCCTTGCAGGTTAATGTACTGTTAACCGAGAAGACCTGGGGAAGAGGTTGAGTTGTGTTGGTTGAAAAACAAAAATGGCGGACATTTCACTCGTTTCAAGAGTAAGAACTAGGCGAAATGATAGCTAAAAACATGACAAGAACAGCAAGAAGAAAACTCGAAGGGCGACATCTGCTATTTGGAGAATATTTGCAGAGCTGAACAAACCTAAACGTGCACTATCGAAGATCAACTAAACATCGATGGAGTTACGCATGTTTCAGCTATGGTTTTAAACTAGGAATTATTTTTGAATGAATAACAAAACAATTATTGAATTCGGCTTTCGTATCATATAAAGAATTATAGAGATCTAGGAGGGTGTTATCCGCCTCGGCCTACTGGCGCGACGGATAACACCCTCCTGCTCGATCTCCATAGTTCTTTATAAAATACTCAGCCTCATTTATTAATTGTTAAATAATTACTGCCCAAGCACTAAAACATTTGAATTAAGACAGCGCTTACTTTGATCCTGTCACCACCTCTCGAAAGAGAACAGTTTTTATCCTAAGTATAACAACTAAGTTAACCGGGTCGCATACCAAAAACGTTTTCCAAACCTCCCCCTCCAGAAGATAAATTTTTCAGGAAGGACAGGCGACAGCACTGTTGAACCACCCCCCCATAGTGGCTCTCACCGGGAGACTCAAGGGGGTACCTTTTTTTCAGGTGCCTATTATATGAAAGGGTAGGGATTTCACGAGTTCAAGGAAAAAAAGATGGGGAAATCTGTCTGTTCGGTCGGTAAAAAGGCCCAAAAGTACCTAACAAATGTCTTGTGTCTGTGAAAAGGCCGAGAAGTCGTTCTGGTTTCGTGAATTTTTTTTTTCGTATTTTAAAGACAGCAGTAGAAAGGGATGCAAAAATCTAAACTAGGCATGTGAAAGAGATGCCTTTGGTCAATAGAAGGTACACGAAGGGGGTCATTTTTCCGTCAATGAAATTGGTATATGAAAGTTAAGAGCTAAGTTGGACCTCGGGTGCGTGACCTCCCCGTATAAAACTTTGTTAAGTAATTAATCTCCGGGTGTTCAGCTTACCTGTTTTCTGACCTCCTTCGATGTAAAACAGTTCCGTATCCTCGCATAACTCCCTTTTGTCCTTGAGCAGTGCGCAGACTCTTAACTTATGTTCCCCACCCCCTAAATTCTCCGGTACGATAACATGCTTCTCATAAATCATTCGTTCCCTCCGCTTTTCCGGAAACAATATATCGGCAGGGTACGAGTGGACGATGTCTCCCTTGCTGTTCAATACCCTCAAAAGCCATTTGTCAGCCTCTTCATCGCTGTACACAAATGAGACTCGCCGAGATTTGCCGTTTGCCACCCATACACTGGTTTGCTTGGGCTCAAGGATTTCAAGCACGTTGAAAGCCATACTAGCTAAAACAAGAAAATTCATTTTTCGCAAAGTGAGAAGAAACGTTTCCATTTTAAAAGTCAGTGACGAGCTGGCATGTAGAAGGCAACGGTAAATTCTGTTTAAAGTAGTTCATCTAAAATAATTATGTCATTGAAAAGTGGAAGTGACGCTTGTTTAACATGCATATAATTACATGGGTAGACCGGTCGGTTCACGGTTTGGGCAAATGGTAAGCAAACTTCAGGACTGTAAATTTCGTCTCGGAATCGCGTTAAGAATTTGTACAAAGATGGTTTTTGAAGAAATGGATTAGTTTCCGTTTGGAACATTAAGTCCGGATAAATATGACTACCTTTTCAGTTTTTCCGTCAATGTTCCCAGAAATTTTCTGCTGGAACGACCCAAGAAGTCGCTTTCCGTTTACTTTCCGACCGGATTTTCCGGAAACGTTTTGTATTACTTGAAATGGTAAACGGCCAATATTAGCCATGAATTAAGTTCGTTCAGTTAGCTTCCTGTAGCAACACTGTGGAGACTTTTCACTTTCACTTTCTCCCTATAATAAGCTCAATTTGTATTCGGGAATTAAAAATCTTTGGAACAGATTTCGAGAACAAAAATAATTATTCATGGTTATCATAGTCCGGACTCCGGAGAGCTTTAATCCTGGAAAGAAATCTCATTAACCGTTTTTCTGTTGGCTAGTCGACTGACGCTAGTTTGGGCTAGAAGGAATTGATTTGCAAAACGACGAGAACGAATGACTCCATTTGTTGTGATTACCTATTTACACCAATAATTAAAGAAGAACGACATGAGTCAAACTTTTACCTCTTTGAGCCTACGTATACGTACCTTGGAAACAGAACAGTATCATACGCATGATTTTCAAGGCTTGAGTCATGGTCTCCTGTGCGATCCCCTAGTTTATGAGAAGAAAAGCAAAAGCATTTATGCAATAAAGTTTACTGTTTCTTGTTCAAAACATTTTCTCAACATTCACACAAAACCAGCTACACGTTAATTATCAAGTTTTGTTACATCATGAGGAAAAAGATAGTCACTTACTCTAAGACAATATATAGCCTTTCAAGTGGTGTAAAATGAATTCTTTCAATTCTATACCGGTGTTTTTTCGAACTCCATTGCTACAGTTTTTCCGCTTAAAGTGACTTAAACTGATAGTCTGCATATGACGCATGCGCCGTGGATTCAGATCACCTGTTATTTGGGCATTTTAACGTAGAGCAAATACAGGCGGTTAAGCTGTGTTTATCATACAGAAAATTATCGTTTCGCTGTGTATAGAGCCCAGTTTTGGATCACAAACTGTCTAAGTTATAAAAACAAGCACAGTACTTTAGTTAACAGGATTTCTTCCAATAGAAGATTTTAATATTAATTTATCAGGTCAGTGTAGTATATTAAAAGTTAGAAAAAAGTGTCATTTGAACACCAGTGACTATTTTTTGGTCTCCAGTTACTGCTGAACGATTTTTGAGAATCCATCTAACGGTCAACATTCGTGGAAAAACTCTCTGATTAATCGACCTAAACTTAAGTGAACTCACGGTCTGTGGAAACTCCTTTGATTCGTTGCAGACCGGGGCGCAAAGGAGTTGGACTCCTTGAGTCTTCATTGGTAAGAGGCCAGTCTGTGTGAATTACAGCCAATATAAATAATTAACTTCAATAATCACTCATTCCCCTACTCCCTTTCGCCATTTGGGATCTCAAAGCCTCGTATAAAGCAACGAATTGAAATGATATAGCCCAGTTCTCAAGTACATGAAGGATTACAATCAGGGGCACCCAACGACCGTCTCCTTCAAAATCACATTGAAAACTCTTTTAGACTATTCAGATTACTTACTTCAAGATCTTTGGAAATGCATTTCAAGCGGCGCTATAAAATTTGTATCGGTTCGGTCATCCTTGGAGAACTTATTATAAATCTTTTCGAAATTATAAGGGCTTCAGTATTATTTTCTTGAAAATTTTAGATGCAAGTTATCCTTCGAAAATTTTAGGTTTCCTTTTTTGTAAGAAAAACCTGAGTAATGAAACGTGAAAAATTAAACTTCAGAAAATCGTGGAGAATTTATCAGATAACCTTCGAAAATTGAACATGAATGGAACGCAGTCTTCCAGAAATATTACAACGTTCTCAAGCTATAGAAAATTCTAGGCCATATACAGTCAAACCTCTTTAATACGGACACCAAAAAGAGATAAAAACAATTGAGATAATGAGATAAGAGTAGAAAGCGATCTTATTTTAAACTGAGCGTGTTTGTGTTTTCACTGACAGGGAAATAAAACTCGTCATGAACAATCGATAACGCCATAACTAAACGTGTTGACATTTCTATTCTATCCACGCCTCGGTGCATAGACAAATATAAATTTACGTTCTCGAAAATTCTCATTTCTATCAGTAGGGCGAGGAAACTAAGGACATATCTGTTCTTGTTTTTCCTTCAACAATTGTCCATTTGGAGGTACAGGACTTTAGGGAGCTGGCCGTATTGTATAAATACACGAAAAAGTCCAAATTAGGTGCATTATGTATTTTGAAAGCCGATACAGCGGGACCATATTTACAATCAGAAGACGTAGAGTATATGCCCAAAGTATATAGGCCACTTATTACAGTGTAACCTCGATAATTCGAACTATAATCTCATTTCCCTTGAATTTCATCTCCCCCCTAACTCGTACTAAATTTCGGCTTTCCTTTTATCCGGCAAAATTTCCCTTACAGTCCAACCACTAGTAAAATAACTCTACTTGTTATATAATAGCCCTTGTAATCGGTAAAAACTCTTAAAGTTAACTTTACAGCAAGTTGGTTTTAACTGGTGCAACGAACAGATCATCTTTTGTCAGAAATAATGCATAATGAAATCATAGTACCGTTTCTGATGAAATAACTGAGTACATCAATACCTACTATACAGTATACCATACCATACCATACTATACTTAACAATTAGCTCTTGAGTCAATAGCCCATGAGGCCGAAGGTTATCAAATCTCCTGGATAAAATGGACTTTTGAGCATTTCTATGCTTTAGTTTGAAATTTAGTCCATTTTTTCACAAAATTCGAACTTTTTTTATTCATTGTACAGTTTCTGGGACATTTTTGCACATGTGTAGTCAATGACAAAGATTAGCGCATTTTGATCCCATGTACGTCATGTAAGACTTCATATAATGTCCTAAGGCAATTCGTTGGCGCGGGAAGGGGGGGGGGGGGGGGGGCGGGGCAGTGTGGAGTGGGGGTGTTAAACTCCCATGCGGTTTGATTGCTACGGCCTTAGCGCAAAAAAAAAAAGATCAAAACAATAGCCAAAACGACCCAACAGAAACGAACACGCTTTTTCGGGTTGTTGCTACGAGCTTTGTTACGTAGATTGACACTTTGGAAACAAACTTGTAAATTTTCCTTATGATCCACAATCGCAATTATGCAAACTTTGCCGAACACTTAAAAAGTCTTTTCAATTCTAGTTTTCACGGCAGTCGGCCCAGAAACCCTAACCTTCAACAACAAACCCAAATCTTCACTGAGCTTTAATTACAAGTTTAGACATCAGGCCAACTTTTCCGGGGTGTGAACCTTAGTTGGTTGTCCTGAATATCAAGGAAGTATTTTTCCCATTATGATATATCAGCGAAAAGACCGATTTTAAAACACAATTCGATAGAAGTTGACTAAGTAAGTTCTAGGAAAATGGTCGTAAGGTGATGCTACAAGGGACGATTCGCAATGACGATTTTTAACAATGTACAATGGAACCCCGTTAATACGGTCACCAATGAGCCAAACAAATTTGGCAGTACAGTCAACTCTCGCCTTGCGGACACCCCGCTATGACGGACACCTCGATAATACGGACAGCAGATAAATTCCGGGCAAAAATAAATTACAGACATTTGACTGAAATAAACTCCCGCTATTACGGACTCTCGCTACAGAGGACACTAACTTACAGTCCCTACAGTGTCCGCTATAAAGGGAGTTGATTGTATTAACGGGTGACCGTATTAACGAGGTGTGTTTTTTTTTTTACAAGAAAATGTATGGTCGTTTTGCCGGGCGGCCAAAAAAGTGGCCGTAATAGTGAAAAGGTGACCGTATTACCGAGGTGGCCGTAAGGCGGGGTTCCACTGTAACAATGTAACGCTGTGTTGCGCTAAAAATCTTCGTTGTGAATCGCCACCTTTAACTCCAAATTTTCTTCGAAAACGCCACAAGTTTCCTTTTCAGAAAAGAGATATATTAAGTGGATATCGTTATCCACCTTTTAAGCAGCTGGGTAACGGATGTGTCGTGACAATCTGAACGATGTAAAAATTAGTGTGTAAAATTAAAAAATGCAATAATTTCCAACCGAAATATCATTTTTAATATTTACCTTTGATGTGGTGGTGAAGTGTGGTAGATTGTGTCTGGCCTGATCAATCCCATCTATAGTTATCGACAAATACTTCTTAGGTTCCCCTTTCGCGTTTAGCTCGTGTTTGTAATACTTCTTGCGTTCAGCTCTGTTTGTTGGATGAAAAGCTTTCTATTTCTTTCTTAACGACACTTCAGTTTAGTGGATGGTTAAAACTGACTAATAAAAAAACTGTGAATGTTTTCTTGCAAGTCTGTGATATGAACGTTTTCACAAATTGTAAAATACCGGCACCGTAATTTTTAGGGAGTTATTATAACTCCAAAAATGGAGTAAAAATTTTAGGTACAGGATAACCCCTTTTTTGGGGTTATTTTAACTCCTAATTTAACTCCGAATCTGGGGTCATTTTTACTCCTGAAAGAGAGTTCTTTTTACTCCCACTCTGGAGTTAAAATTACTCCGAAATGGGGTTATTTGTACTCCTTACATGGGTTGTTTTTACTCTTTTTGGAGTTAATTTAACTCTGAAAGTGGAGTAAAAATTTTAGGTACAGGATAACTCCGTTTTTGGGATTATTTTAACTCCTCAATATCTGGGGTCACTTTTACTCCTGAAAAAGAGTTCTTTAAACTCCTTTTTGGAGTTAAAGTAACTCCACGAAAAATAACTCCACTGTAAGGAGTTAAATTAGCCCCACTAGAGAAGTTATTATAACTCCCTGAAAATTACAGTGGGGTTAGTCTCCAATAAACTTGACCCGCGGGATATAGCGTAAATTGTTTATTTCCACCCCTGTTTACACTTTTGAAGGAAACCTAGAACGTTATGAAAACATTATTTTTTTTGAAAGCGTTAAATTTTTTTGTATTTCTTTAGCCGAGCCGGAAACTTTTGACGGCATGAAAGGAATCAGCCGTCCATCGTTTTGTTTTGTTAAAAACAAAATCTTTTGAACAAGATTCTTGCTCGCGGCCGAGTCGCCGATCGCTGCGCTGCGAAGATCTTTCTTTGGCAAAACAATATGTTCCAAAAAAAAAGACACGTCTTTTTCTCGTTGAATGGAGAGATTAACCAGTCGGCTATTCAGCAAAATACAATTCTTATGCAAAGATGTTGCAGTATATTTGCGGAGCTGAACAACTTTCTAGCTCCTACACTTGCCGATTAACGTGCACTATCGCATGTTTTAGATTGTTTTCAATAAATTAACTACCGAGTGGCACGAAAATTTTGTGGGAGTTTATTTTTGCGGATTGGCGATGTTTTATGTTTTGCGAGAACTAATTTTTGCGATTAGGACAGATTGGTTTTCTTGCTGGGAACTGATTTTTGCGATTTTCAGAAAGTACCCAGTACTCAGTATTGATAATATTTTCGTTTTTATTGAGTATGTGCAATAGAAATACATATTCTTAAACCATAAACTAGTATTTCATTTTATACCGTTTTGTTTCTGTATGAAACGGACTAGTAGTAATTGAACAGACATGATTTCTTAGTACTGTATTACTGTGTAGCGAATTTAAGGTCGAGGATATTTACTTTGGAGTAAATTTTTGCGGGAACTTGTTTTTGCGGATTGTTGAAAAAATCGCAAAAAACAGAACCCACAAAAAATTTGGTGCCACACGGAAGGAAATATTTTGAATGAATAATAAAACAATTATTGAATTTGGCTTTCGTATCATCTGAAGAATTATGGAGATCGAGGAAGGTGTTATTAGGCCGTACTCAGCCTCATTCAATAATTGTTTAGTATTTTATTTGGGAGGTGTTATACACTTATGCTCTCTTGACACTCATCCACGATAGCCGCCCGTAACGCAAAGGGATCGACCTCGACGATCTTAGAGGGAAAAAAAATAGAGGAATGTAAAGTTGTACAAGACCAATTCTAAAATCAGCCTTAGTAGGTTAGAAATAGAACAAGGCTGATGACTGGCTAAAAATCCTGCTAAAAATACACCTTGATGTCTGCAAACTACGTGAAGTTCCAACGGATAGCAGTCTTCTGCTATCTCTACTTTCGGGGGGTCGTTACTTTCGGATGGCTAAAACGTGTACTCCACATAAGCACTTAATTAAAAAAAATAAAATCGCAACAAAAGTGAAAGGAATAATCTTTGAAAAAAGGTATTTTATTTCCTGTACTTTAAGAGTAATGAATAGGCATGTCAAATATTCATTATTTATAAACTTTGGATCACTATGGCATTTGTTTAGGATATCTGTCATAACGTTTTTTTTTTCTTTTCCTGCAAAAAAGGAAATTAGTTTTGAGGCCTCTATACCTTCGGAGGGTCGTTATTTTCGGGATTTGCTGACACCTGTGACATTTTATCGCTACTTTCTGAGGTTCGCTACTTTCGCTCTTTATCCGAATTTAATCTCAGCCACGAAGAGAAGCTATGGGCTGGAAAGAAAACGGAAAGTTTGGAGTGACAACTGGGCGAACAGTTCGTGCGCCTTTCGCAAGTTCACCAAACTGCTTCCGTGGCGAAGAGATGGTCCTGAAATTTACCAGGGGAACAGGGAACTTATCCAGCAATGAGTTGCAAGATTTCCTGAAGGAGAACGATATAGACTATGGTCTTAGAGATTTCAATGAGTTTACAACCAGGTTATTGAGAATTCAAGGTGTCGATCGTTGCTGTCATGTTCATTACTCCCTCAAAAAAGGAAAACGATGGCAACTAGCAGAGAACGTAAAGCAAATGGAAGATACAAAGGAAACTGCCCCTAATGTGACTTTTATTCACCGACGAGTGGACAGAAAACGCACAGCAGATTGCTTTGAAGTGGTAAGAGCTAAGGCAGGCGAAGTTTTGCAGCCCAGAAAGCGTAAATATGCAAGAGCGCAAGACTTGCTAAAGAGATTTGAAATGGCGGAACTGGAACCAGAGGTTTGCTATGAGATGAGGTATCGTTATCCAAGGAATGAGTATCCACAGTGTAAAGAAGTCCCTAAAAAATGCAGATGTTCGTTATGTAGGTGGTTTGATCCTAACCCTGGCAAAGCGTTGTGCAAGAACAAAGGTGCAAAGAACAAAGGGCGTCGCTGGGGTCTGTACTCTGATGATGACCTTAGAAGTGGACACATAAAAGAAAAGAAACCAGTACTGCAGGAGAACTCACAGAGAAACACTTCTGGTGGAAAAGTCCAAGTCGTTGATTCAACTGAGTTTCGTAAATGCAATGATTTTCAAGAGAGCTCTCCCTTTTGTGGAACATTGGATCTTGGATTGTACATGTTGGAAAGCTCGAAAACTAAGAGGAAACAAACCAAGAAGAACAAGCACAATCCCGATACTTAGCACTATAAAGGATGGCTCACTGAGATATAACTTAAAGTATGGAAAGAACAGTGTAGTGTACATCGAACAAGAGCCAGAGGAAAAGTCTTCTGCAGACTTGAGCCCCTCTGCCATTGAAAAAAAAAAAACCAGGCTCCATCATGCCAGATGCTATTATTATTGTTATTATATTAGTATTTTTTATTCTTTCATTTTATTCTATTTATGTATCTTTATCAGCAGTTTTACTTTTCATAAGTTTTATCTATCATAGATTCATTCTTTACATTTTAATTATTTTTATTGTGAAGCGCTTTTGACCATTTTTTTTGTTAAATTATGTTAACCCTCGGACCTACAAGCAAATTCATACCCCCGCCGTGGTAGAAGGAGAGGGTAGATGGAACCCCTTCCCGGAATTTTTGATATGTTGCAGTAGTTTTTAGTCAAGTAGTTTCTTCGAGTGTGTTAGTATAACTTTACACACGATTCCTAGCAAGACCATGTAAAAGTGACACGATTTCGTGTATAAATAAAGATTGGTGATGATGATTTTACCTTTAGTGGAAAGCCTTTGATCTTCTTAACAAGATGAGGTGTATTTTATGGATGATGGCACTGCTGGAGGCCTGTGACCTCACCAACAATGGTCGCCATCTTGGATTTTACCAAGAATTTGAATTCAGGTTAAAACAGTGAGAAATGGTATTTTTTTTGTGCTTTACATGAGACAAAACACACGAATAAGCACTTTGCATGATTTTAGCCGCAATATTTACTTTTATTGTCGAAAGAAGTTGAAAAAAACATGAATTTTCACCCAAAATTGGCTTAACCACCTGCTACTTTGACGTCATATCTCGTAACCATAGCGACTAACCATTACTAAACTCGTCTTAAAAATCTGCGCGAGGGATGAACGAACAGCTACTGAAAACGTCATGCACTGACATTTTATCCTGTAGGAAAAAACTCCGAAAAACGTTTTTGGGGGGGCATCCACCTTCCCCCCTGTACGTCAGAGGTTTAAATTATCATTATAAGATTATTATAGGCCTTTGTATTACTTGATCACGTGATCAACTTTATGTAAACAGGAAAATAGTGAGCTTTGGAAATCCTTTGTTAGCAGGAACTGAAAGAGCATATTAATATTAGGTAACCTGTAAATTTTTAGTCGTATATCTCAACGTATATCTGGATTGCAACGGCCGCCGAAAATTAGAAGGATTTGTATGTGAAAAACAACCCCTGCCACCTTGTCACGCTTGAGTGGTCTTCCATACAAATCCTTGTAAATTTCGAAATTTGCAAACTGTCATAAAATTTATTTTTAAGGCTTATGGTCACAAATCTCCTCTTTATTCCTAACAGGCTATTGAGCCGTTAAATGCGTAAGGGAAAGATTTAAGGACAGTTAAAAAATTTCAAAATTTACAAGAATTTGTATGGAAGTCTGAGCTTTTTACACCTAAGCAAATGAAAACAGAATTGCTCAAGAAGACAAAAAAGCGTGAGAAAAGTTTTCAACATGAGAATGATACTGATCACTGTATTCAGCCTGATGATTTCAACACAGTAGGAACACTAGGGATTTCTGATTGTGGAATATGCTGCAATGAACTTAGCGAGTACTTAGTTGCGTCAATTTGCTGAATGAGTGCTTACTGCTGTTCCCTGCATGCCTTGGGAAAGCTTGAATGGAAACAAGATCATGTACAGGACTTACAAACCTCCATTAAGTGACCACCCTCAGGGTACCAGCAAGGTGCTGCTTAATGGAAATTGGCAGCTGTCAATCCATAAATTTGTAGAATCTTTGGCAAAAACATCAAATAATAATATTATGTGATGGGAGCAACATTACTGCTCCACAATCTATCTTGAACTGTATTTTTCTTCATCATATTCTTGAAATAAAGCCAAACTAATGGCTCATTCATTTTTTAATGGTGGTGGTTCAGGGAGGGGAGAGGGGGGATCCTGTAGTATATGATAAATCCCCCCTGTGTCCAGATGACCCCCCCCCCCCCAAAAAAAAAAAAAAAAAAAAAAAAAAGAAAAGAAAAGAAAAGGAAAGCAAAAGAAAGAAAGAGAGAGAGGAAAAATAAAAAATAAAAAATGACTGAGTGTGTTACTTTTTCCTAATGAAAAGATCGATTTGTTTCTGTTTGCATTATTACAAATGCCATCATTGCAAAATTTGAAGGGATTTTTTAGTGACCCTCCTTTAAACCTAATGTTTTTTCTTTCCCCCTTTTAAAGCCATTTTTTTTTTCATGGCTCCCACCCTTTCCCCCCCCCCCCTGCCCCCCCCCCCCGTCAAATCCCAACTGATAAAAAATGAAAGGCCCCTAAGTGATAGAGGTTCATACATTTTAATAAGTTACTATTCTTTTCTACAATTATTTCTGGACTTTGATTACTGGTCACTTTATGGAGGGTTGTCGATTAATAAATAATGAAGAATGACCCTCGCAGTTGTGAACATTGTTTACGCAATTGCAATTTATGCAATTGCGTATTTTACATACACCTACAGCTGTATCACATTCACTTCTCTCTAGGGAACATACATTTAGTTCGTTTATTAACGTCTTAATTTTACTTTGTGTTATTTTCCTCACTTATACATTGTCGGTGACTGTGCTCACATGGTGGGTGGCTTCTCCTAAAATGTTCTGCAATTGGTATAGGATTTAATGGGGGCGAAACCAGTTGTGGAATTGCACGCATTTTAGGCATCCTACTGGTGAACAGTTGCGACACGTAGATACATATTTTTGAGCAACTAAGATAATTTGCAGTCTGTCTACTTTGAATTGATTTGTATGAACACAAAATTCACCAGCTCCCAACATTGGTGGCTTCATAGCTCAGCTGGTTAGAGCATCAAACAAGTATCACGAGGTCACGGGTTCAAACCCTGTTGAAGTCCTGAATTTTTTTCAGGCTTTTTATGCAATTGCATAAATTGTGTTCACAACTGCAAGGATCATTCTTCATTTGGTTTTATTTCTGCAGTTCTTATAAATTATACATTTATAACATTCATCTCTTTCACAAGAACATAAAACACAATTAACCAGCTCCCATATCAGTGCCTTCATAGCTCAGTTGGTTAGAGCATCGCACAGGTATCCTGAGGGCCTGAATTCTTTTCGGGCTTCTTTAATAAGAAATTGCATAAATTACATTCACAACTGCAAGGATCATTCCTTATTTGAAATTACAGGTCAAGCATACCCCCCAAGATTCCATTAATGAATTTATTATTCAAAAGTTGAATTTGTTGGTAGTTGTAGATTTCAGATTCATCTCACCCCTGCATTCTTGCATGCATAATGAGCTGTGAATTCACACGTTAGACAGTTATGAAATTTCTCCTAGCTCAGTTTCCCTGAATTCGATGTAAATGTCAGAGAGAGTTCTTGTAAAATATTCACTGCTCATTACGTATGCAGGAATGCCGTTTTGAATTTGATAAAGTTAAGGGAACGACTAACCACAGGCATCCCACGCTCTTGTTATGAGTGTGTTTACGTAAATTATTAAACTTTCTCACAAGAGAGTCAGTGTCGTGTTACAAGCAACCGTTGAGACTTTGTATGAGAAAAAAAATACTGAGGTCTGCAAATGCTAAACATAATTATTCTTACTTATTTTTCTATAAACTAAATAAAGGAGACTTAGCTTTGATGATTGTATTCCTGTGTTTTTTGGTGTGAATTCATTGATTAAATCAGTTTTTTTGGCTGTTATTGTTTGACCCCTGTCACTCTATTCATAATACGAAGTAAAAAACACAGAAAAACAGCTGGCAGTTCGGACCTTGTCTACTCGAAGGTGGTTGCGGCCCAAAAACCCATTGAATCGCAGATTTTTTCAACCAGAGGTAAACTTCTACCATCGCTGCACTGCAGTAAACATTTAAAAGCGAAATATCCCCACACTTGTTGTTGGAAATGAAAATTTCCTCGAGCCATGTCCAAAATACCTTCTTTCTCCAGACACTGTGATATGGCAACTGAACACAGGATGTTGGCTCTAAGGTCAAATTTCCAGTCACAAAGGAGGAGAATCGTATTCAAAAACGAGGTGGAAACCTTGAAATAAACAATATAAAATGGAATATGTTTTAAGGGAAATTTATACAATTCTATACCTTCAGGGCTGTGCTCTAGCAGAGCCCAGTGGCCCCTGGCACCTAACTTTTGCCCTTGGGCGACTAGAAAAACTCAGATTTTTCATACAAATCATATGCTGGGCACCCTAGATTTTACAGTTTCAGAGCACTGGGCTCCCTTCAGTTTTCCTTAGAGGACAGCCTTGACCTTTGTTATTAAATTAGTTTATATTTCAGAATACATTCAACCTTACATGTATCTCTAGCAAGTACCTTTCTTTAACTATACATGTGGCCAAAGTAAGAACAAATAAACTATAACTGAAATGATTAAGTATTTCTGCACAATAAATCCGTATGTAATGATTGGCTTGGTTCTGACACAAGTCAGGCAGTATTATGCAAGGGTTTCAATAAGCACCGACGAATAACAAAATGCGTCGGCATCTTTGCTTTGTCACAAAAGGCCACAATGTTTACAAACGGCAGCACTAAAAGACGGAATCCGGAATCCGGAATCATGGAAAAGGAATCACGGAAATGGAAATGGAACACGGAATCTGTGAAAGAAGGTTCCAAGCGATCGATTTGAAAAAAAATATTAGCAATGACAATAAAATAAATAAACAGATAAAAAAAAGACACCCATGAACAAATTTGCTGAGTAGAGGAGAGGAGACTGCTGTATCACCAGAGGAGTCGATTCTGGTGAAAAGACGCTTGATACCACTATCGGCAATGAATGCAAATTCTCATGGGACAGCAAAGCGAGGAGAAAAACGTTACTGACAAAAACTAGTGCCTTAAGAAAAAGGTAAGTTATATGGAGACAGACTTTGTTTGAATCGTCAGAGGCATTGTTTACATAACTGAAAGGCGTCGCCGTCAAGTTTTTCTTAGTGTCTTTTTTGGGTTGTCTTCAACATTGTTCAGTTTTATTTATCAAGACAACTTACTCAAGAGAACCATGGCATTGTGGAGTCCAAAGAGAAGAGAGAATTGTGCATGCATTTGCTTGATTCCGCAACCGATTACATCAAAATAATGCACCATGTTTAATAAGCCTCTTCAACAAAAATACGGACATCCACGTGAACTCAATTACCAGTACACCAGTCTTCCATCAGTATTCAGCTTGGCGAAAAAGTTGAACTTATTGCTAAAACACTGAAACTATGGTCACGTCACCGGTCGGTCATGCGTGGAGTATTCAGTTTGGAGACAATCACGTGGTGTGGTCTGAGGCTAACTACTACTATTCTTGACAGTTAGCTACAAAAGTAATATTTAACTGTATTATTCAACCCATGAACTTGTGAATAAAAATTACCTATAACATTACCTTCATCAGCCTTGCAGTGCAGTAACCCACACCACGGCAAACCTTATCAAGACACAATAACAAGGATATATTTAAGGGAACTGCCAAGAAAGCTAAAACAATTTCTCCTTGGATTGTACTAAATTGTGTAATGTGAAATTCTTTAATTTTCTGTCATTGATATTTGATTCCGTATTCCGTTTCTGTTTCCATTTCCGTTTCCGTTTCCGTTTCCATGATTCCATGATTCCGTTTCCGTTACCGGATTCCGGATTCCGGATTCCGTGCTTTAGTGCTGCCGGTTTACAAAGGCTTTCGTGAGAGAAAAGATATAAAATCAATCCTACCTCATTAACTGAATGAAATTCTGCTAGCAATCGAGGAAAGTATTGCAAAGACTGCACTTCTCCTAGTCGTTATCGATGCGGTATTTAAGACCCCAAGAATTTTTCCATGAGGACTGGTAAATCTAGCTCCCGGCTCGCGCCGCAAGGTAAATTGAAATTTGTCCACTGCGATTTTGAATCTATTGAAGCCATGCGATCTGAGAAACACTACAGGACATGTCTCTGCAACTTGTTACTGTTGCGGTTTCTCGTGGTCTAAAACAAGCCAAAATAGGCCAAGCCGTTCTCGCCTAAGCCTCAAGATCTTCCCTGTGTTTTATCTTGGCTAAAAGTCATCCAAATTTCCCCCAGAACCACTCGTTGAAAAGCTTCTTTGGCCGCCATTTTTTCCGGCAATACTTTCAGTCAGCGGCTTCTGATGGAGCACAAATAACCATGAATTTCGCTACTCAATGTGTCCTAAACTAATGAGCCCGAAAACTTTAAAACAGGCAGAAATCCTGCGTTACAGAATAAATGTATATCTCACGAAATACTCGGTCGGATTTTAGGATCTGTCCATTGGCATGTTTGGGTTTCACAAATTGTCCAATCGCCGAGATTTACCAATCCTGTATCGAACATTACAATGTAAGATCAGTAAGATTCATAGCGCGCAACTTTTTAGACAATTTCATCTATTACTAATTAAGTAATAGAATCCGATATCTTGATTATTAGGGGACAGACTTTATTGCGCCAAGGATTCACGCGAAGCCGAGCTGATGACACTCAGGCTGATTCAGGTACCACAGGTAGCCCAAGCTCGAAATATGAGCATCGACATTGTTGCGTAACATTCAAAACATAAGGATTTGTATGGGGAAAAAACCTATCGTTTCTGTAACCTACGAAAATGAAAGAATTTCAATAAAAAACAGCTTACCTTACTTCATGTGTGTTACGTCTCTCCTGTGTGATCCACGGGCCGATTTATGGCCGTTTTATGGGTTTTTATGTAAACGGTTTTCTCTCTATATAAGGTAAACCTTTATACAGAGCGATATTAGCACTTCAGTGCTACACTGTAAATTCGAGGGTAAATAAAGTTTATTGATTGATTGATTTGATTGACGTAACACACATTTTAAGTAAGGTAAGCTGTTTTTTATTGAAATCCTTTCATTTTCGTTGGTTACAGAAACGATAGGTTTTTTCCCATACAAATCCTTATATTTTGAATGTTACGCATCATTGCCGCTACTCGCCGATTTCGAGCTTGGGCTACTTGTGGTTGTACAAGTGCAATTATAAAATTTGGCTTTTATGGTGGCTTTAGGAACAGCATTCACAAACTGTTGAATAGAACACGGTTGATGATTGGCTAAAATACTGCTAAAAATACATCTTTATGTCAGAAAACTACCTGTCCAATCATCAAGCTTATTGCACCACAACAAGAAATCCAAGATGGCGGATAACAATGTAAATAAAGCAAGCAAAATTTTTATATTTGCCGGTCTTTTTCTGGGTTTAAACTCAGCCACGGAGGAAAACCATGGGTTGGAAAGAGAACGGAAAGTTTGGAGTGACATCTGGACGAACAGTTCGTTCGCCTTTCGCAAGTTCACCAAACTGCTTCCCTGGCGAAGAGATGGTCCTGAAATTTACCAGGGGAACAGGAAACTTATCCGGCGATGCATTGCAAGATTTCCTGAAGGAGAACGATATAGACGATGGTCTTGGAGATTTCAATGAGTTTACAACCAGTTTAATGAGAGTTCAAGGTGTCGACCGCTCCTGCGATGTTGCTTACTCCCTCAAAAAACGAAAACGATGGCAACTAGAAGAGAATGTAAAACGAATTGAAGATACTAAGCAAACTGCTCCTAATGTGACTTTTATTCACCGACGAGTGGACAGAAACCTCACAGCAGATTGCTTTCAAGTAGTAAGAGCTAAGGCAGGCGAAGTTTTGCAGCCCAT
>OZ037992.1:11875952-11878452 GCA_964035705.1 Porites rus | reverse complement strand
TCCGGTGCCTGTAGGCTGTAGTTGTGGAAGTCTTTGGTGCTTTCAGTGCCGTAGACCTGCCCATTGGCCTGCGTCTTGTGCTGCTGATAAGAAATTCCACGAAGTCAGCAAGAATTATCTTATTGAGATGGAACTGAACGAAGAAGAGATGATAACCTCAGTGATGGTCAGAAATTGCCCTAACTGCCATTATCCAATCGAGAAGCATCTAGGCTGCAGCTTCATGTATTGCTTAATGTGTCAGACGGCTTTCTGCTGGGAATGCCTGACACCCATGTCAAACCACAAGCAAGGCTGTCAGCAGAAAGAACAGTCTAAAGAAATTGAGCTGGAAGATTACAGCACAGGTACCAATCACTTTACGAAATACTTCACTGTCTACCGTGAAAACAAGAAGGCTCGGTCCAGTATGACTCTGTCTCGTCAAAGGAAAAGGCTCCGACTTGTTGAGCAAACTGTTGGAAGGTACAAAAGTATTCTCTCCTCTCACTCATATGTTAACCAGACTGTGGACAAAGCCCTTCAGACAAACCTCCAAGAAATCCTCAGGTATGGCGTGGAACTAACGTATGTAGCACGCTTTACACTCGAGGGTGCGGCAAAGGTGGCTGTCATTTCAAAGTCAGCTTGCCGATCAGGCTTGCAGCATGACATGGAACGCCTGCAATTCATTGTTGATAAAATAGAAGCCTTAATGGAGAGTGACATTGAAGGACTTTTGAGATGTAATAATTTGGATAAATTAAGTGACTTCTTGCTCCGTGGAAAAGACTGCATTCTTAAAATTGGATGGTTCCTGGCTAGATGGCAAGTAAACTGGAAAGTAAATTAACTACACATTCTGCTTCTGAGAGTAGCTAGATTTCGATATCGCTCCATGTAAGGGAATCCAAGACAGTCTTCAGGGGCGGATCTAGGGGGTGGGTGAAGGGGGTGCGCACCCCCTTGAGATGAACGGCGGCTTTCTAATACAGTTATACAAACTCTGCTGTTCGTTTGATATGTATTATCGGCAATTCACGTAATGTTATTGCCTAGTCTAGGGCTGAAATTCGGGTGCATTATTTTGTTTACAAGGCCATTAGCTGGGGGGGGGGGGGGGGGGAGGGAATGTACGGTAACCGTTGATGAGCAATGAGCTGCTTTGTTCCTGCAAATCGTACCCAGATCTCTGGTTTACGAAGCCGAAGGTGAGTTCTGGTCAAGTAAGAAAATTCAGTTGTTTTTATTGGCTAGATTGTCAACGAATGACGCGAGTGGTGTCTCCTGCGCGCGCTATGGCATGTGCAATTCATTCTTTGCAAAGTCTTCAGTTCTTTTCAAATAAATATTTTCGCTGAAGAAGTACTTTTCCGTCTCAATATAACTTGTAAAACCGTTTTTATCTCCTCTATATTTCGAGCATGCGCCCGTTATCGCCTGTCACATTCCTTACAGGCCATCACGTGTACAAATCGGATTTGACCAGATCTCGCTTACGGCTTCGTCAACAAGAGATCTGGGTACGAGATTATTGTTCCTGCAATAAAGCAAAACTTTACCTTGAACGAGTTTTCAGTGGAGGGCCGTATAGCCAAAGTAATTGCCCTGATCGCTAATAATACTAAATAGACACATACAGCGCAACGCACCAATCAGAATTCGAATCAAATTCACAAAACCAGCGCCAGGCGAAAGTAACGACGTGCGAGCATGAACTACAGTTAAAACATAACTAACTAAATGAAGGTTTACGTTTTTGTGTAATTAATTTGAATTACGAACATCAGAGTCTCGTATATTTCTTGTACAAAAGCCTGGTAATACAGTGTTTTGATTTGATTTGATTGAGGACTCAATCGGCGTTTGTTAAGTCTTACACTGCGTTCTTGGTGCCTGCGCCTTAGGATTTGACGGAACGCTCAATTACTAAGACCACAGGTCACCCAGGCTCTGTGATAGTACCACAGTATGGTGCCAGTGAGTAAAAAATACGATCAGAAAATTTGTAGGAAATACGGAATAAAGGTCAATGAAAGTTACTCTGCAGTTAGTTGTTGTTGTCCTTAATGCTCAAGCGAATTTTTGTGATGATTTGTCACGTTTACGGCAAACGGCAAACGTCAGATTCAAGTTGACAATTTCTGAAAATGGATATTCAGTATATAAAAACTGTCCAAAACGATTCTTATGGATAAAACTAAAGTGAAACTACCAATATGTTTTTTAGTAGTAATTAACATCATCTTACTTTACGCCGATAAATAGCTTGAGTGTGGGTGGTTTCATTTTAGTTAAACTTGTTTGAAACGTTACCAGAAAAAAGTGTGACAGCAGAGCCACTACTTTATCTCGGAGCTTCCGCGAAGATAAAGTATGTGTGTTTGTCTCATTAATTGTATATTTTGATGATGGTTCTATAAGTATATTGACGCCAGGTAAAGAATTTTGAAGGCAGTTTAAGGAGCAATAAGAGTCTGATGAAATAACTAAAATTGTGTGGAAATGCCCATATAGAGTC
>OZ037992.1:11835952-11870952 GCA_964035705.1 Porites rus | reverse complement strand
GACTAAGACGAATTGTCGGCACATTGATAAATACAAACATTAATAGAGTACTTACGTGATTCGTGCTTTCTCGTTTCCGATGAGAAGAAGACGACTTTTCCTCCTTTTCCGTTTCCTCCATGGTTTTAACGCATGAACGTTTCCACTCAACTAGCTTCAACTGAGTTCAAACACAGCCGCGCATTCTTTTTGACGACTTCCAGACAAATGTAAGTGACAGCGCGTCAGTCACAAAAAAATCAAAGGCAAACGACCAAGTGTAACCTCCTGACCGGAAATTAGGTTATGGCCAGGAAAATAATAGAGTTCATTGACTGTTGACAGGTTTACCACAAAAGCCTCCTTCGTAAGACTTTTGTACAAGCCTACCTACCTACCTACCCCCTATCTAGCTCATTGTCATATCTTCTCATAGCTCTGAACCAAATCTGGAGCTCGAATTTTAAGAGTCTAAACGTCTCGCGCTCGCACTCAAAACACTTTGAAGTCTCGGTCTCGCAATCTAAAAAGTCAAAATGTCTCGGGCTCGTAAAGAAAAACGCTAGTCTCGCCATCTCGCAAAGTCTCGCATTTACCATTCGCCACCCCTACAAATGCGGATCCAATTTATCGCATAACTGCATAAAAACGTGGACCGGACTGTATTAATGAAACATTAATGATCATACATACAAGGACTGATAAAACATCCGTTGTTCACTACTCGACATGAATTGACAACTTCCATATTTGTCATATTTTAGAATTTCGAGGCTCTTAGGAATAAGCATCAAAAGCTTGCGCCCCGAGGTACCAGGTGAATATATCACATATATACTCCCTCGTTCCGCGTAACTAACTGTTACCTGTTTGTTAATTCATGTTTTATCAATGCATGTTTTATTAATCTATGCCAAGAGAGCATAAAGGGTTCAGAGAAGGCATCCCCCATACACACCCTATTCCATAGGTAATTCGTCTCGAGTTATTTTTAGAATCGGGATAAAGTTACCTCGCGCGCTGCGTGGATGTTTCGTGAAGGTTTCGCATGACTAAACGCTGTGCAAAACATGCCGGGCGAAAGGCAATGAACGCGTAAAGAGATCGAGAGCATTTCTGAATTTTGAAGCGAAATGAGTCGGCGCTCACCTGGGAAAAGGGAATCGCTAGACTCTTTGACAACCCGTGAAATCAGTTTAACTCAGGAATACAGGCGTTTCGAAGCTTTTTTCGATATGTAATCAATATACTTGTTCCACTTTAAGTCATTACTGATAATAATATCGAATAATTTATAAGTTGTTACACATTTGGCTGGCATGTGTTGTTACGTAGGACAATTGGTCTTGTAGTAAAATTATCATTTTGTATGAAGTTAATCAACATTTCTTTGCACTTTTTCGGATTAATTTCACATTATGTTCGATAGAAACTAGTGAATATTATTGACAGCTACATTTAGTAAGCTAATACCATTCCTTGGCAGGATTTCTAATGCCGTGGTATCATCAACGAATTTAATCCTCAAATGCCAGTCACGCAAGAGATTGTTGGTCATCACAGCAAACAAAATCACAACCAGGTTTCGTCCCTTGCGGGATACCTCCCTTGGATGACTTCCAATCAGACAGAGAGTATTCAATCCTTACAGCTTGCGATCTCCCAGTCAGGAAGACCCTAATGCAGTTAATTAAGACAGTGTCTATATCGAAAAACGCCAACTCCCTGAAAAGAATTGAATGGTCAATCAGGTCAAAACCCTTTGAGTAAACGGCAAAGAACATTCTAGCCCCACAATTCCCACGATCACTTGCCTCGTGAATCGCCTGTAGGATATAAATCAAGGCGTCCGTGGTTGAGTGCCCCTCCCTTGCGTACTGGTGTGGATCAAGTTTTTCCGAAATTTGCGCCACGAGCCAGGGTGCATGTCAGAGAGATAGGTCTCACGTCAGATTGAATTTCTTGAGGCGGAGAAACTTTGGGCAGGGGGTTGATTATAAATGGTTCAGCAGATCAAGAACATACGGTAGCCCTTCCTGAGTGAGCAGTTATAAATATCGATAATTTGCGGGACGAGTTCAGGTGCGAAATCCTTAAAGACCCTGTTCGGTATCATATCAGGGCCAATTGCTTTCCCGACATTTAGGCTTGATAAAGAGTCATGCACCTCCTTGACACTCACTAAGAGGCCGGGTGGGGGAACCTGTTGATTGGTTACTCCAGAGGGGGCCAAGGGAACAAGTCCGATGTCAGACTAATAAAGTGGTCATTTACCATATTAGCTAGAGACTTAATATCTGAACAGTTTTCGCCTAGGAATTGATGGTACCATTCCTGTTCTATATCCTGGCTAGTTAATAACTTTGTTTGTTTCCACCATTTTTTCGAATCCGTCTGCTCAAGGTCACTTACTTTATGATGGTAATAATCGTATTTTGCCGACCTTATTTCCCACTGGACTTAGTTCCTCAAAAGCCTATAGGAAGCAGATTCGATATCTCCCGTCACGGATGAACGCAGTTTGCCGCTTTTTAATTAGCATCTTGATTCTCTTCGTTGTCCAAGGCCTATCAGTCGGATGAATTCTAACCGTTTTCCTGGGAAGATAGGTGTCGACTGCATTTTATAGCTCGGTAATAAAGATGTGAAACTTGTCTTTACATGATTCTGCCGAAGACAACTGCGACCAGTTCTTGTTAGTCAGCCAACGCCCAAACGTACGCCACGCACTATCCCGTAAATCGTGCTCCCTCAGCTTTTGAATTACATGTATTTGCGTGCTACTTGTTATTGGTTTTGCTAAAATCGTAAAATGGTCACTCCTTGCTATCTTAATTAGGTAGTTGAAACAATTGAAAAATAGCAGGCCTATTCGTAAGAAACCAGTCCAGGGTTCCTGTATCTCTGGTGTTAAATTTTACGATTTGTTTAAATTGCGTCAAGTCCTTTAATTTGAGGCCCGTCGAAGTAGGGTTAAAATCCCCGACAATCACCACCAGTGCATTAGGTTGTTTCATAACTGCGTAGCCTGTCTAAATCTGATCAGATATGGTTGGAGAGAACAACGTTCCCGGGTTGTCCGTTAGCTGTTAAATGGTAAACGACACAAAGGGTTGTTATAGCACGCTCAGTGGTTGAATGTGGGTGTGCCGCTACTGTGGTTTACCCCCTATCACTTTCCATTCTGGCTAATGGTAAGAAAAGACTCATATTAGACTTACGATATCCAAATCAATTTGTCAAGAAATCCAAGATTAAACTGGAGGACGCCAAAACCATGCTTTATTCCTTTGTCGAATGTTCCCAGAATTGGCTATTTTCCTTAAATATCAAATCTGGTTATCATCATATTGACATTCGGCCCCCAGACCAAGAGTTTTCAGGCTTTTCCTGGTCTAAGGATGGGGTTATTCGATTTTATAAATTTACCGTTTTGCCATTCGACATTTCCACCGGGCCTTATATTTTTACAAAAGTCCTGAGGCCCTTTGATTTTTACTCTAAAAAGGTCACCTACATCTTTCGGGAGCCTTTTTTCTGGCTGAAATTTTCGAAAAAGTAAGTTTTGATCCCTATAATTTTCGGATCAGTATTCATATTCACGAGAGGAACTTGAACTTGACATCAGGGCCTTGTTGGCTTGCCTCACATACCATGCATATTAGTCGTTACAACATGGGAATGTGAACGGAATGTGAACAGAGGTGCTTACCATTTGACAGAAAAATCCGGTTGGGGTGTCGAAAGCATAATGGTAAGCGATTAATCAGTTTACTGTAGAAATGCCACATCCGTTACGGTTTGATTCCAAAAAAGGCAAATTTTGTAGCGTGAGTCTAGAACCGAGAAGGAACCGAGAAATTGGTTAATGGTAAGTAACATTCCGTTTGGTTCGTACCAACCGGAATGAATGGACTACCACAAAACGTACTCCACATTTTTCGGTTGAAATTCCGAAAAGTGACCTTACCATTTACCTTCCAGCCGGATTTCCGAAATTTTCTGTCAAATGGTAAGCTCCCCAAATCGAGAACAAAACCGCCTACACGGCGAAAAAAGTGCCGCTGACCAAGAATAGGTGGCGGGCGACGAAGGAGCCCGCAAATATATATTTGCTCGTCTCTTCAACCCAAATTGAAGACCTTTACTAACCTTTATTTGTCATATTAATTTAATTTTTCAGTTGACTTATTCTTCAGCTACTGTAAGTGCAATATAAATTTTATTTACGCAAAAATCATTTAGTGATGAAATGTTCAACTTAAATTAGCGCTTTAATCACAGGAGCAAAACATCGTGCTTCAACTTACATCTATAATCTTTCATCTGAATAAATTTAGTTAAGGTTTGCGTGACTAACTTTTAACATATGTGTGGCGCGATACCACAACTCTGAAATCATATCACGTCACGAATATATATTGATGTGACCTTCCGGGTTTGGGGGAGGGAGGGGCGGTAGCTACTTCTAGCTAATGGAGGGCGGGGCGGTAGCTACTTCTAGCAAATCTCAGTAGCCTGTGCCCACTCGGTTCTCCAAATCAAGATCCTATTTTAGACCAAGAAATGTCATTTTCCACACCCGTTTTAGAATCTTGATTCCAAAACCTTGACCGTCTTTCGGAGGTGATAAAGAAATAATTTAGATCAGACGCGAACAAAAAAAAATTTCTTAAGATCCATTTCTCCTAACTTTCTTATGATTTGGCATTGAAACGACTAATACGACAATCCCTTGAAAACCATACCCCATTCCAGTCCTAAATGTGCAAAGTCCATACCCGTTGTTAGACAAGGAACGGCGCAAAATCCATACCCTTTGGGGTGGCACACAACTGTACATGTCTTACATGAAGGAGTAGCACCCCAGAGGACAAATGCACTGATCAAGTTTATGTGATGATTTATCTTGAAATGTAGATCTAAATGTCAGTTGTATAAAGGACTTATTGGGTTTTTTTTCTTCCCTTTATAATCAGTCTTTGTGATGTCATTATCCATACTTTCTAAAGGGTTTTTTTGTTTCAAAATTCTCTTTTCTTCCTCAGATTGCACGGAGTGGCTGAATTGATAAACCAACCGATGGATAAGATGTTGAACTAGCAAAAACAAGACTTTAAAGACACTAATGTCGAAAGAAACAATAATCCATTCGACGTATTGGGTAAGAAAAGATACCTTACATCGTATAATCCAAAAATTAAAACACAGACGATTCCGTAGACTGTTGCCCCACGAGCAGAGGTTTTTGTTTGTTGTTGTTTGTTTGTTTTTTCCTTCGGGTGGCTTGCCACCAGTTGCTTGTGTTTTGTTAGTCGCCACGCGAACGACTTCGTAAGTGTTATGGTATAACAGCCCGAAGGGGGAGAGGGGCTACTACCTATAATGGCTGGCCTGCAAAAACATGCGTTTTTCCTCACTACTTCGCCGCTGGGGTCGTTTCGCGCGGAGGAACGTCTACGACTCAGCGACAGAAATTCCATGATCGTGCCATATAGTCCGGCGGCATAGCTCAAAATTTCGGTTGAATCGGCACTTTTAGAGTACAAGCATGAAAATTGGCATCCTGGTAGTAGTCACCAATACAAGCATTTTCAGATATAGTGCCAAGCCGGAATTACGTTGGCTTCCATAGAAACCACAATTAATTAAAATTCATGAAAATTCCGCGAAATTCCTTTTTCCTAGTTTATCAAGACACAGTATCATTTCAGTCAGTATAATACCAATCTGTTTACCGCATACTTCTTGTTTAGATGTTTAGATTTAGATAGCCAAGGCCCTTTCAAAGAGATGAGCGTGTAGGATGTTGTGGGTTTTTTGTCTGTCCCATAGGCACCCAAAGTTCCTTCAAGTCTAATTAATCCTGTTCCAGCTAGACTCTAAGAAAGTGGGGAAAACGAGAGCGCGAAAGTTCGAATCATAATTGATTAGTGGCCATTTTCTTCTGCATCGGCTACACGAACTTGCATTTTCATGTCCTCTTCTTCTCCATGCCAACAGAAACATAGTTGAGCGTGCCCGTTTGCTGCCGGTGTATTTCTACTGGCATTTTTCTTTTCATCATGTGATCCAGTTTCATCCTGTTGAACGCATTACGACAAGATCTATGACACAGCATACGACTTGCTTATGTGTGAGCAAGTCTATTTCAAACGTTTAAACATTTCCCGGTCAATTGCAAAACTTAATACCCCCGCCCCCGCGCCGCCTCATAAAATTACGTCTTGCACAAAACTCAAAGTAAGGTATCCAGCACTAGAGTGGTCCCGTTTCCAGTTAACAGGGCAGGCTACACAATCTGTTGCAGTCATCATTTCAAGCAGCTAGATAATGTATAAAAAACCATGATCAATTTTTCTCTGCGATGTTGTGTGTTGAATTCCCTTAAGTGCGGGACATCGATTTAAGTGAGTTAATTCATGTTTTGTGGCAGTCTCCCTTGTGACTTGTGAATACACAACGACTTTTGATTGCTAAGGTATCCCCTGAATAGAGGTGAAATCAGGGTTTGGACCCAGAAAAAGTGGCCCTTCCCCCTGAATAGAGGTTTCCCTTCAATAGAGGTAACAAATACAGAGATTATGTGAACATTTTTCGGGGACCAAATTTTTTGTCCCCCGAATGGAGGTGTTACTTGAATAGAGGTGTCTCAAAGGAGAGGTTCCACTGTAATTTGTCAAAAATGGTATGTAAACAGGGTAAGGGATCGAACCTTGGGGCAGAGCCTTCCCGTACGTAGGGTAACAGAATGTTCTGGAAAAAATAAATAGAATAAAACCCTGCATCCAGTAAGTTACGAAAAATCTTCAACAAATTTAACGTTACTCAACAGAAAGAAATACAGAAACATATCACAGGGGACAGACACGGACACTGGACTGTTATTCATTAAGGCTCTCGCTCTTCTTTGCAGATCATTATCGCAATATTGCAGACAAGTATGACTACTTCTACAAAGAAGTTCACCAAGGTTACATTCCCATCCTAATGAAATGTTTGGACTTAAAGCCAGAGCATGTGGTCGCTGACATTGGCAGTGGAACGGGTGCCATTGCGAAAGATCTCTTTGAATTGTCAGATCTTCACAATCCTATTTGGTGTGTTGACCCCAGTGTGGAAATGCAAGAAGTTGCTCGACAAAAGAAAGGGGTTAACTCGATTCTGAAAACAGTTGAAGAATTTTTTTCAAATCCGCAAATTAGCGAGAGGTTTGACCGAGTGACAGCTACTATAAGTGCACATCATTTTGTAAACGCCGATGCTGTTTTTGAGGGAATACTCCGTAGTCTACGTCCCGGTGGTTTTTTCTTGCAATTCAACGCCATTAAGAGCACTCCCCCGTCATTTAAAAGTGCAAAAATACTTCTTAGCCAATGCTTTGAGCGAGAGAACCAAGTCAGCGACCTATTGCTGAGAAAAATCGGTTTGAATGCAAAAATGTCTGAGGAGGAGTTCTCCTTTTCTGCGGGGATAAAGAAATCCAAGCTGTACGAACGATATCGATGCCGTTTTGTAAGTTTATTTCAGAAATTAAGCGATGACCAAATTGAAGAGGGAATAAACGAGTTAGACAATGAACATTTTCAAAATGTCAGTGACAATGAACTCATCAACTACGAACGCACAGTGCTTGTGACAAAAATAGAGAAAGTAGCTTGAAATAACCTTGATACGCGTGGTACAGTGTTATTTTAGTGGCTTCTTATGTGTAGGGGTTCACTGTAACAGCTACATCATCAAAAATCAAAATCAAAATCCTTCAATAGATAATGTTCAGAAGGAGGGAAGTGGAAGGAGAACCATAACTGTGTTGCATTGTATTGCCAGCATTACATGGTATTGTTTCGTATACTATTTATACTATTGTATTGTATCGTATTGCATATCGTATTTTAGTAAAATCCAGCTAGTTGTCTATTATCAATGCTTCGTTACGTTCTGACTGGGCTATTTAACAATTATTCCACGAGGGCGCGTTGGATATGAGATGACAGATAGCCAACGAGGCCCCCTAGCGCCGAGTTGGCATTAGGTGTTTTTGTTGTTAAACAACTATTGTTCTAAATTCTGTCTCGTACCTTGAACTGCATTTTTCATTTATCCTCTGAGTTTTGCAATCACGTCCGTGGTTAATTTATTTAAAAGTTCTAGCCAATCATCTTCGATGGTTTGATGCTAAAGATGCTAATGAGACTGTTTTAACCAATCGGATTAGACTTACATCAGCATTCGGTTTGCACTAAGTAGCTGGTTTCCTGGCTGATATAAAAATGAGCGTAACACTGATTTAGCGCAGAGAATTGTAAAACAGGAGTTGGGCTAACTTTGTGACACTGGAGTAAAGAATAAAAAGGAGACAATTGAAAAAAATAATCGTCTGTTTCCTTTGAGAACCAGCTAGTTCCCAAGAAAGGTTCTTCGACAACAATCTGATGGTCTCGAGGTCGTCCGCTTAGAAAGAATTGTACTTTCCTACAAAGATCTTGAAGCAAGAAGAGGCCGCAGTTGATGTGATCACTTTCCTCCGACACCACTTGACAAACTGGTGCTGAAAACCGTTCAGTGGAATTTTATTATTATTGTTATTATTATTATTATTATTATTATTATTATTATTATTATTATTATTATTACTATTACTATTAATGTTGTTGTTGTTGCCGATGCTGATGCTTATTATTATTGGCCTTAATTATCCTCCCACCATCTCTTTCAAGTTTATTACAAAGTACGACAGCATATTTTATTACAAAGTCCCAGATGGTCTGTTATTACAAAGTGCGACAGCTTTGTTATTATAAAGTAAGACAATTTTATTGCAAAGTGCGATAGGTATTACAAAGTGCAACAGAACATTCCACAAGCCAAAATTTCCAGGATTCTGGAATACGGAGTTCAGTCTTTGCATGGGGCGAATATTTGGACGTATACGTTCAACGGATCTTGGATGTGAAAAACAACAACAATAACCAAAACAAACAAACCAATAAAAACCAAACAAAACAATAGAAAAAAAGCCAAACCAATCTGCACACGCGCCGTAACAATAGTTGACTCTTCATTGGCCAATCTCGACCCCGAAACTCTTCTGCGCATGACTGCGAGGGAAGGACTCAGAAGCGTAAGCACTGGGGTCGAGAAAAGTCATGCTCGCGTGATGTGATTCAGGGTTACAGTTTTGAGCAGTCCTTCACAAAAGCTGGTAAGCTAAAGCTTATTGAATGCATTCGCTTTTACTAAATTATCCCTGAGTCGTCGTTTGATTATAAATTTGGTGAATTAATTTGTAGCTGTCGTTTGATTATAAGTTTTGTGAATTTATACCTGTACTATTCAAGTTGTGGCTGTAGTATACTAGTCGTCGGTGCTAAATGAATTTTAAACTTGAATCTTGAATTTTTTTGTCTATTTCCAGTCCTCGTTCGCAGAATCATCACTAATTGTGAGTACCTGAAAACTCTGACCAGAGGAATAGGTAAGCTATCGTTGTTATACTTACATCAATTAACTTGAAAACGTTCATATCTTAATCCCAATCGGCCTGCTACTATTTAGGTGGTCAGAATATTCAGTTAGCTAGTATGTACGAGGATATCCCGCTGCTTTGATAATTCAGCGCATCCTTTGCAGGGGTACCCAACGTTTGAACGTTTCCAATACGCTCTAAGTGTCTGAGATGGTTTTCTCTATGCTTTAGTGCCTGTTTGGTCAATTTAGAGTTGCCCTAAAAACTATTTATTTGTTCGGATGTCTTAAGGGAACTTTGGTCGTCACGACAGTTTTAGGTGGCTTTTTCGTCTTATCCGAGAGTGTTAGCTCTGCAAAAAGATCCGAATTTAAACTCGAGGGAGGCTGTATAAGTCAATAAATAAAGAAAGGCTCAGGGAATTAAATATTTTGGGCCCTTGTAAACGAAGTGAAAATTCCCTTACATTTGCCCTGCAGTAGGACAAACGGAAGGAATTCCTACTTGTAGTGTTATGAGAGGGTCTCAATGGGGTGGTAGCTTTTACGGTTATCGGCTAAAATTTTGGCTCTTTTACGGCTATCGGTTAATTTTTTCCAGTTACGGTTAACAACAAAGTTAAAAATTAATTTCTTTGGTTTCAATGAGTTAAATATTAATAAACCTGCATTTTGTATCTTTAAAGCAAAATAAAGGGCTTAGGATCATCTCGGGATGAAATAAGCCATTCTTTTGAAAAATTTCAACATTTGATAGATAATACTTTTTATAAAGTATTCCACTTCTAATATTATTTTACGCATACAAATATCAATAGTCATGCAATTTAAAAATAATCTTTGTGAAAAAGCAAAAGCAGACACGCAAACGCCCAACTCAAGGCTGGGGAGAGACGTTCATTTATAACAGAAATGGCCGTTTTCAGAGGCGGATTATTCGGGTGAGACAGGTTATCCGTTTGATAATTCGCGTCAGATAGGTAATACGTCTTAATTTAAGAATGGAATGATTTTAATTTTGAATCAGACCAATCCGCCTGGCTTTCTCCGTCAATTTTGACGGACAATTTAATTGAAGATGGATTATCCATTTCAGATAGCCTGTGTACAGCCGCTCCCTCCCCTCAGAAGGAGGAAGGGAAAAGGAGTGTCTGTCGGGGAGGGAGTGACTGTACACAGGCTAGTCTCAGATGGATAATCCATTTCTAGCTCTAGTGTGAGAACGGCCACTGTAAAACAATTCCCGTGTCCAGTGTTTTTATTTACTGATAGCGAAGGACTGTAAAGAACGACTGTCTGCCGTTGCCTTGTCCGTAGGCCTCATTATTCCGCGCGGCTGATGCGTTTCGGGTCACGTGGTCCGAGCGAGTTTTTTTCTCAGATACGCCACCGAAATGCCTTCACCGAGATTGCGTGGGAAGACGCCGTAGCGTCAGAGAAAAACAGGGAATTGTTACATGGAATTGTTGTTTATCAGCGACGTGTTTTACAAACAGTGACATCTCTGCGTGTTGCTAGTATTTCGAGGGCACTACCTCCTGAAAATCTCAAATATTAATCCCCAGCAAGAAGCCAAATTTTCGCTATGGAAAAAATTAGTTCCCCGAGAGAGCGGCGGCGGAAATGGAGCCTAGGTCTAGGTCAACACCTAAAAGCTAAGCGCTTGGCCTAACGTGCTTACGCAGTCAAAGTAGCCGACAAATAAAAACGCAACCATAAATGAGTTTAGCACCTTCCTTAAAACTAACAAATCTAGGAAACAATTTCTTTTACGGTTAACTCTTTCTTACCCTATTTACGGCTAACGGTTAAAATTTTCAATTTTTACGGCTATCGACTAAATTTTTGGCCGTTTTACGCCTATCGGTTAACCCCATTGAGACCCTCTTATGAATGCACATCACAGTTATGGAGGTGTTTATGGTGAGCATTAATTTGGTGAGCATTAATTTGGAAAAATTAGCATAACGTCAAAACAGTGAATGTTGTAAGGCGGATTTTTGGTTGGTTCGTAGGCTAGGTTCATCTTGAAATTTCAAGGTGTTTCGGTGCATCAATCTCAATGAAAGCTTCAGGCATTATTATCTACATAACGAAGATTATGTGTTAAGGTTTAAAAAGAATTCTGTCGAGCCGTTTTTGAGATATACAGAAAAGCGCTAAAAGTCGGCTGTATGCATAGGTGTATGTGAGTACATGCACGCTACATTCCTGGTAGGAGAAATTGCTGATAGGTTCCTGGGCCGAGCTTTATAAGGGTAACATTTTGTTGCTAACAAAGTTTCGCCTAAGTGTATTGTTTTTGTCTTCTTTTGAAGGAAACGTGGATTTGCCTCAATTATAATAAAGCTTGACAACTTTTACATAGAAGCAGTCCTGTGTCTTAATATTCCGACCCCCATCATATATATATTCTGTGCATTTTTAAAATGAACCTCCCGAAATCAGGCATCTTAGAAAATTGTACCCCCCCCCCCCCCCCCCCACCCCGGGACGTAATAAACGATCGGTCCCTTATTAAAGCAACCTTCTGACGCTACTTAAGATTAATTTGAATTATTTAGAACTTTTTTTTACTGAACAATTTATCCCGGCTATGGAAAATGTAAGGTTTGAAGTATATTTACGGTTTATTTGAATTCAAACATACAGAATTTGTTGTGATCGGACAAGGACAAAATCAGTAACTATTGAAAAACATCGGTAACGAATTAGCCGCAAAACGTAGGATCTGTAAAAAACCTGACCAGCAAAAATATACACTGAGTAGACACACTGAATTCTGCAAAGCTGATCGTACTACGTGAAAATTAGGAAACACACGTCACTCTGAGTACGAGCAAATGCTATTGCTAGTGGGTCGTAGGTATAAAACGGGGTATAGAGATCTTTAGAGGATCAAGAACAAAACGTCTGCAGAGGGAAGATTCGAAAGAAGAGATCATAAGACTGGGATCGGAAATCACAAGCCTTGCCATCGGGACCAGCGGCGAACATCATAGAAAATATCGCTTTTTTTATTTTATGTTTTTATTTAGTTTATTATTATTATTATTATTATTACTTTTTCGCGTAACAGGCGCTTGGAAGTAGTGGGCGCAAGAAAAAACGAGCGGGCTAGAGGGAGACACACGGAGAAGAGAGAACGAGCGGGCGAGAGGGAGACACGCGAGGGGAGAGGGAGCACCTGCCCAGAAGGCCTACGAAAATCGTCTCCCGCCCGCAATCTAATTACCTGGCAGCTGCTGCGTGATCTGTCAAAAATTTTGACAGAAAACGACTGACCTCGCACAAACAAAACGTGGTACATTTTATCCTTGTTCTAAATATATCTGTTATAAAGATCAGCTGGGTTATCTGATTATAGAGCGATGGAACAATAAACTGATGGTTAACAAACCGCTTTAAATCGTTTTTAACCACGGGCACAATAAATAGAAAAGAACAAAGTAAAAAATGGGTATCTTTTAAAGAATGCATGCTGTGTATTATAAAAAAAAACTATTAAATATTGTCCTCTGAGCTCACTTTGTCAAAACTTTACGGACACCAACAATCACAGCGTACGTGGAAAATACTAAGTGGCAGCCGTTTTTGGAGCATGTAGACATGTCTTACTAAGTGGACTTAAACTTCAGAACACAAACTGTACTGAGACGTTTTCTGCTGCAGTAACGAGACATAAACAAAAGACCTCAGGTCGCCTCCGAGCAAATAGTAGAATAAGTGTTTCATTTCATCAATCATGTCCAAGTTTTGATGGTACGTGTTCTATCGACAACACAAGCCTCTAAGTTCTCCTGAGCAAAGAATATTTTCGTTGAACTTCATTGCAACGATTCGACAAATCTCTCGTCACTTCTGCTAATGTGTATTCGATGTCAGTTCTTTGCTTCGTGAATACCGTTTGAACATTTCAACTTTTCTTTGAGATTACAGCCACATAGTCCCATTAAACCAGACCGAAGGACCTCCGAGACCTGAATTTCGATTATACCATTTAGTGATTTCAGGAGCTGGTGGTGTAATATAAGATCTTCACTACATTGTCCATGTACTATTGATTGACAGTTTTCTCGCCCAGCGCGGTTATTTTTTCCCTCGGGAGCCTCTCAACCAATTGAAAACTTACTTTGAACACTTCTAAAACTGAATTCATGCTAATTGGCTCCAGACAAAAATTGAGTACTTTGTCGAACCCACTTGAGCTCTCGATTAATAATGTTCCGATAGAACACGTTTCCTCTGTCAAATCGCTTGGAATATTTATTGATGAAAATCTACGGTGGCAAACACACATTGATAAATTATCTAAAAAGGTCGCTTCCGGAATTGGAGCAATAAAAAGAATTAGACCTTTTGCCCCTCCACCTACCCTTCACTATATATACAACTCACTAATTCAATCTCATTTCGATTATTGCAATCTTGTCTGGGGTAATTGTGGTAAAACATTATTTGACAGGCTACAGAAGCTTCAGAACCGTGCCGCTCGCGTTTTAACCTTCTCTAGCTATGATGCTGATGCTAACCGTTTGATTAGACAACTCGATTGGAAAGACTTGAGCACTCAATTTCAAATACAGAAATCCATAATAGTATACAAGTCTTTAAATGGCCTTGTTCCTGAATATTTATCATCTAAGTTTGTTAAACGAAATGAAACGCGTTACTCCCTGAGGGACTCTGTTAACAAACTATTTGTCCCATTTCCGCGAACTAATTTCATGAAAAACAGCTTTACTTATAGCGGAACAGTTCTCTGGAACAGCCTACCCTGTCATGTGAGAGAAGCCGAATCTCTTAGTCAATTTAAAAGATTAGTTAATGTTCATTTTTAATGTTATACACGGCATTCATGAAAAACAGGTTTTAGTTAGATTAGTTGTAGTCAGGTTTTGAATTTTGTTTAGGATAGTTAGGTTATTTTTAATTTTTTTAAATTCCTGATGGATTTTACCGTGTTTAAATAAAGATTGACTTACTTGACTTACTTACTTACTAAAATATCCGCACTCACAGAATGCGAGTTGAAACGATTTTCGTGGGCCTTCCGGGTAGGCCCTCCCTCTCCCCTCGCGTGTCTCCCTCTTGCGCGCCCGTTCTTTCTTGGGCCTGCTACGCAGGCTAGCGTAACAGGGATCGGACTTATGATCAGCATTTGGCAAACAGGAATCGTTACGGCCCTGATCGAAAGCACAGATAACAAAGAGATCCCTTACCGCATCATATTTTTGAGACATTTCAGACCCCCAAAAGATATTAAATTTCCGTGCTTCAATGATTAATCCACGCGAAGTCAACTTAAATGTATAATCTTTCATCTGAAGAAATTGCCCAAAAGTTTAGCTATTTTGTGCAATTTTTTTTTTCAAAATAAGGTTTGTTTTATATGATTTCGACTGATTTCATTGACAATTGTCAACGTGTATCTTTCGTGACCAGCCTTTTAACCCTCGGACGTACAAGCAAATTCGTACCCCCATCGTGGTACAAGGCGGGGGGGGGGGGGGGTGGATGGAACCCCTCCCCAGAGTTCTTGATATGTTGCAGTATTTTGAAACGATTTTGCTTTCAGTGGAAAGCCTTTGATCTTCTTAACAAGATGAGGTATATTTTTTGGGTGGTGGCGCTGCTGGAGGCCTGTGACATCACCAATAAGGGTTACCACCTTGCCGCCCTCTTGGATTTTACCAAGAATTAGAAATCAGGTTAAAGGTAAGGGCAAGCGTTTCCGTTTAGTTTCGGAGCAAAAAAACCTGAGGGACGGGATTTTCGGTTTTGACCGCGCGAGAAATGAAACGAGAGCCTTTTTTCGCGCGGTCTTCGACTCTTGTTCCTGGTTCTTTACTGCTAAACCGCACAGAAACCCTTGCTACGCAGGCTATTCCATATCTCAAACCGCCCTCTCCCTTTTCACTTACACTAACATGAAATTTTGTAAGTTTCTTGACTCAGAGACTTAGTTTCTGCTCAACAAATGTCAAAGTGCAAGTCTCTTCAATTTTAAAGGAAAAAAAAATCACGAATCACGAGCAGGAATCGATCCCGGAGTGCTAAATCTGCAGTGTCCTAGCCCTAACCACTAGACCACCGAGGATTCGCTGCGGGACGTTGGAGTAACTATTCTAGGTGCTTAACCCTAATCAGTATTTTCAGTGTTTAACCCTAATCAGTATTGTTAGTGCTTAACCCTAATCACTATAGTCAGGGCTCACTCATATATGTACACATATATACAATTACTTTGTGTAGGCCTCACAAGGTATCCAAGGGCGGTTTGAGATATGGGAACTTGCGTTTACCCAGGTTAAAACCGCGAGAAATGGTAATTTTTTGTGCTTTACTTGAAAAATAACACATGAATAAGCACTTTGCATGATTTTAGCCACAAGTTTTACTTTCATTGTTGAAAGAAGTTGAAAAAACATGTATTTTCACCCAAAATTGGCTTGACCACCTGCTACCTATGACGTCATATCTCGTAACCATAGCAACTAACCATCAGTAAACTTAACTAAAAATCTGCGCCAGGAATCAACGAACAGCTACTGAAAACGTCAGTTGCTGATGTTTTACCCTCTAGGGAAAAAACTCAGAAAAACCTTATGGGGGGGTGGCATCCACCCACCTTCCCTCGTACGTCCGGGGGTTAACATATATGTGGCGCGAAACCACAACCCTGAAATCATATATCGTCACGAAAATATTGATGTGTCTCCCCCGGGGGAGGCCCACTCCTAGGAAATCTTGGTGGGAGTGTGCCGCTCGTTTCTGCAAATCCTGATCCTATTTTAGACCAAGAAATGTCATTTTCCACACCCGTTTTAGGACCTTGCTTCCAAAATCCAGACCGGTTTCAGACCTGAAATAACCTAGATTAGACGCGTACAAAAATATTTCTGAACATCCATTTCTCTTAAGTTTCTTATGATTTGGAATTGAAACGAATAATACGTTCAGACACTTTCGTCGTTCCCTCGAAAACCATACCCCATTCTAGACCTAAAGGTGCAAAGTCTATACCAGTTTTTAGACACAAAACCGGCAAAAAAATCCATCATCGCTCTTTAGGGCGGCACATAACTGTATATGTCTTATGTAGGAGAGTACCACCGCCGAGGACGTTTGTAGACAAATGTAGTGATCGAGTTTATCTGATAATTTATCTTGAAATATAGGTCTAAATGTTGTATAAAGGTCTAACAATTGGGTTTTTTTTTTCTTCCCTTCACAATCAGCCTTTGTGGTGTCGTTATCCATACTTTCTGAAGGCTCTTTTTGCTTCCTCAGATTGCACGGAGTGACTGAACTGATAAACCAGCCGGTGGAACAGATGATGAACTCGCAAAACGAAGACTCTAAAGAGACTAATGCCGAAGGAAACGATTTAAACTCTTTCGACGTATTGGGTAGGAAAATATACCTTATATCATTTCATTCAAAAATTAAAGCACAGAGATACCAACAGACTGTTACCCTGCGAGGAGAATTTTATTTATTTATTTATATCGTTTGTTTTTCCTACGAAGTCCTTCGCCTGGCTTGTCAGTTGCTTAGGGTTTGATGGTCGCCACGCAAACGACTTGGTAAATATGTCATGGCACTAACAGCCCGATGGGGGAGGGGAGTACTTCCTATAATGGCCTTAATACGGGGAGGCTCAGCTCGAAACGGGCACCTGACATCCTATAATCCGAAATTAAAGTACAGAAGATAAGCAGCTATTGTCTGGTGAATTCCTTTCTGAGTCTCTGATTCGTCCAGTGCTGAGAAAGCCAGACCTTGACAAGGATGTTTTCAATGATTAGTAGCCAGTATACCTTTTCTAGAAAAAGTGATCCAGCGGGTTCTCGTGGTTTAAACGCATCCACACTTTGAGAAAAATCTTTTAATGCCGTCTATGCAATCCGCCTACCGCAAACATCACTTCTCCGAGTCAGCGCTGTTGCAAGTAATGAATCATGTTCCAAAGACTATTGATTTTCAGCAAGATGTTGTTTTAGTAATGCTAGATCTGTCAGCCGCATTTGACACCCTAGACCATACTTTATACTTTTGGGTAGACTGAGTACTAGTTACTTGGGTTTTTTCCCGCACAATGCTAAAGTGGTTTAATTTCGTCTCATCTTACCGGTCGGACACAATCTGTTTTTTTGTTGTAAACACGACATCTAGTAAACCGGACGTTAGAATTTGGAGTTCCGCAAAGGTCGATACTTGGACCTCTCTTGTTCACCCTATATACGGCACCTGTTCAAGACATAATCTTTGCTCTATGTTCTATGAAGATGATCATGATTTTCAACGATACAATTTACTATTGATTCTCTTAATCGACGTCATGCCCTGAACACCGTTCAGTTGGGTCCAGTTTTTCGAAGGCTGATTAGCCCTAACCCGGAGTTAAATTTTAATCTGAGTTTATTTTTCTTTTGTTGAAAATCATTTACCTCGGATAATTTTTGCTATTCTCTTTAGCGTATCCATTCATTGAAGACGGAAAGAAAAAGACTAAATTTTTAACCTTTTATACCTGAGTTATTTAACTCTAGATTGTCTTTACCCAGCTTTGAACAACACAGCCCTGCAGAAATGCAATAGTGAAGTTATAGAATGGCCAATACCGAAAATAAATGGGTTAGGGTTAATTTTCAGTGTCGCTTAATTTTTACGTGCGTACGTGCATAAAATTTACGTTTGCAAATGAAATAAAGGCAATGCATGAAAGGTCGCTCATATTCGTAAGAGTTGAACCTCGCTCAACTTCTCGTTTATGCTTAGCACTTTCTATCTTGCCTCTATTTTATTTACGTGATTAAAATTTACGTACGTTAACATGAGAAGCCAAAAACGCGTCAGTGGAAATCAACCTTTAGTGTGCAATCCTACTAACCCGCGGACGTACACGCAAATTCATGCCCCCACCGAGGAAATCAACCTTTAGTGTGCAATCCTACTAACCCGCGGACGTACACGCAAATTCATACCCCCACCGAGGTACAAGGGAGGGGGGGGGGGAAGGGGGAGGATTTGATGGAACCCCTTTGGCTTTGATATGTTGCGATATTTCGAAACCATTTTACCTTCAGTGGAAAGCCTTTGATCTGGTTGCGCTGGTGGAGGTCTGCGACGTCACCAACCATGGTCGCCATCTTGGATTTTATCAAAAGTTAGAAATCAAGTTAAAACAGTGTGAATCAACAATTTTTTTGCGCTTAACATGTAAAATAACACGTAAATAATTCCTCTGTATCATTTTATCCACAAACTTTAGTTTTGTCCTGAAAGAAAGTGAAAAAACATGTATTTTTACTCAAAAATGGATCAACCACCTGCTAGTTATTTTTTTTTTCCTTTATTTTTTGCACAAGCACTACTACATCTATACCAATAAAATACTACTACAAGTACACCAAATACACTTCCTACTATACATAAATAATGGCTGACACAAAGACTGTTTAGGTACAATTACTACTATAAAATAGGACATAAGTTTTTTTTGCATTCTAATTCTCACTACCACGGCAGAATAGCTGAAACTTTTCCCATTTACTTTCCTGGTCGGCAACTTTGTTATTTGAATTCATAAGTTTCTTTTCTAACTGATGAACATAACTGACTTTATTTAAAAAAACTGTAAAGGAAGGATAAGTACATTTGTTACGACAATCATAAATATGTTGCTTAGCTAAGACTAACATGTGATTGATAAACAAGTAGTCTTCTTTCCTTTGCCAAAAACCAAAAAGTATATCGCTGTCTGAAAGGTCTCTTAAGGATATGTTTAATTGATTACTCCAAGTAATAAAGTCCGACCAGAAGCTCTTAGTACAGGAACATATAATTAACAAATGCTCAAGGGATTCGCTCTCTTGTTTACAAAATGTACATGATGGTGAATTTGCTAGACCAATTTTATGAAGAAAAGAATTTGTTGTCAAGTACCTGTTTAAAATTCTATACTGGAATTCTCTGGATTTGGTGTCTATGAGAACATTAAAAGGCAATTTATAAATATCGTGCCAATCAAGGCATATATCAGGAAACTGTTCTTCAAATCTCGCTTGTGCAGTTGGTCTGGTTTCATATCCTGCTCTAATTTCAGAATAAACATTCTTGGAAAGGACGCTTTCGATCTGTACGGCTTGGTTTTTAAGATAGAGTTTAATTTGATCATGCAAAAAAAAGGTTTTACCACTTTTGGGTCCGCAAGATGTCAAGGACTTTCGCCATTGAGTTGGTAGGGCCTCAAAAATTTGAATTAAGTGAAACCATTCAAGAGGTGTGAAAGGTAACCCATTTGGATTCTGCTTGATTAGTAAAACATTTGTTTCGGTCACAAGATTTTCTAGCGTGATTATTCCTTTGTCAAAAAGGCTTTGATAGAACACCGATTTTCCGTCGATCAGAATGTGTCTGTTGTTCCATATAACTGTGCTAGATCTGGAAGAGTTACCTGCTAGTTATGACGTCATCTCTCGTAATCATAGTAACTGACCATCACAAAACTTGTCTCAAGATGGGCGCGAGGGATAAATGAACAGCTACAGAAATCTTCAAGTGCTGATGTTTTATCGTCTTGGAAAAAAATCAGTAAAACCTTTTAGTGGGGTGGCAACCACTCCCACCCTTGTAAGTCCGAGGGTTAGTTTAGTTATCGTTTCGTCAAGAACCCAGTTCTTAGTGATTTTTTGAGTGGCAACGCTAGAGTACAACCATCAGAGAGAGTTTGTAATTTTGGTGTCAACCTAGATAAAGACATGCAAAAAGGCTATGCTGGCGATTTGATTTGTTGGAAGATTGAGGAATTATCTGAGCAAGGATCACCTTAAGATGATGGTCAATTCTTTCCTCATGTTTCTCTTCGATTATTGCAACAGCAGTATAATGTGGTCTTCCCAATTCCGAAATAGATTTAGCTGCAACGTGTTCAGAGGAAGACGAGCAAAACGATCTGGCCATATAACTCCTGTCATGAAAGACTTGCACCTATTATCATAATTATCATTTTCATTATTATCTATTTCAGGCTTCAGATATATTTGAAGGGTAGGGATTTAACCTGTTGAAGTATGTGAAAGGGTAGGAAAATCTGTCATTTCCGTCACAAAAAGGGCCAACAGATGTATTTTATGGCTGTAAAAAAGTCAAGAAAACGTTCTAGATTTGTGTTATATTCATATTTTAACGACAGCGCATTTACAGAAATTAGAAGGTATGTATATTTCTAAACTAAGTTTGTGAAAGAGGTATTATTTTCAAAAGAAGGTATACGAAAACGGCACTACAGTGGAACCTCTATTCATGGGACATCCTTGGAACCATGGCAAAGGGCCCACTGAGTGGAAGTTGGGCTGGGATTTGTTGACAGTAAACCGACAAATGAAATCTTTTCATTACAGCCGAAAAAGGTGTTTGCTTTCGCAGGCGTCAGAATCTGAGGCAGTCATTACTTCAAGCAGCTGGATAATGTATAAAAAATCATGATGAACTTATCTCTGCAATGTTGTGTGTTGAATTCCCACAAGCGCAGGACATCGATTTAGATGAGTTAACTCATGTTTTGAAAGCTGTCGGCATTGTGACTAGTGAACACTTTAAATTATCGACAATTTTGAGGTCAGTCACTTTTTGATTGCTAACATGTCCCCTGAATGGAGGTGAAACCCAGTTTTCGGGACCCAGAATACAGGTAACAAATACAGAGATTATGTGAACATTTTTCCGGGACCAAGTTTTGTGTCTCCTAAATTGAGGTGTTACTTGAATAGAGGTGTCCCAAAGGAAATATCCCACTATATTCTTTCAAAAATGGTATATAAAAAGTACGAGATCGGACCTTTGGGAGGAGCCTCCCCGTACGTAGGGTAAAAGAACGTCCTGGAAAAAGAAATAACCAAGCCCATCCACTAAGTTAAGAAAAATCTTCAAAACACTTAACGTCACTCTCAACAAAAAGAAACGCAGAAAAATATCACAGGGGACAGACATGTACACGGACACTGGACTATTATTCATTTAGTTTATTTTTGTAAAATGCATGGTATCATAGAAAGATGGCCAGGGAAAAGTTAAGACTCTCGCTATTCTTTGCAGATCATTATCGCAATGTTGTGAACAAATATGATTACTTCTACAAAGAAGTTCACCAAGGTTACATTCCCATCCTAATGAAATGTTTGGACTTAAAGGCAGAGCACGTGGTCGCTGACGTTGGTAGTGGAACAGGCGCCATTGCAAAAGATCTCTTTGAATTATCAGGGCTTCACAATCCTATTTGGTGTGTAGACCCCAGCGTGGAAATGCAAGAAGTTGCTCGACAAAAGAAAGGGGTTTACCCGGTTGTGAAAACGGCCGAAGAATTTTTCTCGAATCCGCAAATTAGCGAGAGGTTTGACCGAGTGCTAGCGACTATGAGTGCACATCATTTTGTAAACCCCGATGCTGTCTATAAAGGAATACTTCGTAGTCTACGCCCCGGGGGTTTTTATGTGCAGTTAACTGGCACCCTCAAGAGCAGTCTTCCTTTATTCAAAGGTGTAAAAAACCTTATGAGCCAATGTTTTGAGCGAGGGAAGGAAATCTCATCTCCGTTGCTAAAGGAAATTGGTGTGAATTCAAACATCTCCCATCAACAGTTCTCCTTTTCCGCGGCTGTGACAAAATCCAAGTTGTACGAAAAATATCGATGCCGCTTTTTAAGTGTATTGCAGCATTTAAGCGATGATGAAATTGAAGAGGGAATAAGAGAGTTGGAGAACGAATATTATCATAATGTTAAAGATGATGAACTCATCAATTACGAGTGTACTGTGCTTGTGACAAGAGCGGAGAAAGTAGCTTGAAACGGCCTTGATATCATAATGATACAGTGTCATCTTGGCGGCATTTAGCATAGATTGCTGATTTTCACTGTTACGCCATTAAAAAAACTCAAAATCAAATCCGTTCAACAGATAAAGTTCAGAATCTGGGGAATAAAAGGAGGTAAATTTGCAAAGTACTTTGCCAAGATTCAGGACATTACAATTTTTCATATGCGAGATATTCGGGAAATGATTTACTCAAATTTAAAAAGCTCCGTATGGAGAATCCACAATTAACTCACGCACGAGGAGAATCTCCAACAGTAGCTGTCCGATACGGCTCTTCAATTTTAGCTTGCGTGGCATGCGTCAAAAGGGGAAGGGGGAATTTGGACGCGCGAGGGAAAAAGGAAAGAAACCTCTGTAAGGAGACCATTGTTTTGTTCAATCCGCCTCCTAATTTGATATGCAAAGATAAGCTGACTGTGAAATGTATGGTTATCAAATTACATCGAATCAAAAACATTCGCTGGAAATTCTGGGCGCGAAGCGTGTTCTCGTGTTTCCTGTGCTAGCTTTGTCCCGGCACGTGCTAAAACCCAGACGATAGATGCTGGACGATAGACGATAAACGCTGGGCGATACCATTTTTACAGACATTTTATACGAGGGTCATAAATACTACAAACTACGCGAGACCTGTTACACAAGCGTTAATTAATTGCTGATTTTCCATTTCACGCCATTCAAAATAGATCAAAATAAAAATCAAAACCCTTCAATAGATAAAGTCCAGAATCTGGGAAATGAAAGGAGGTACATTTACAAAGACCCTTGCCAAGATTCCGGTCAGAGGAATATTTCGTATACGAGATATAAGAAGAAATGTTTTACCCAAACTTATAGAGATTTGTATGAAGACGCCATGCTGGTGCTCACCTACATTAGCTCCAACATGGCGGACGGAAACCAACAGAAACATCTGTTACCGAGTTTTGTTACAAAAGCGTGGATTTATTCTTCGAGAAACTCATAAACATTAAAGTAATACTTTTTATAATACATGAACTGTTTAGATAGGAAAATTTCCTGAAATAAGTCATATTTTTAACCTACATGACAGCTCTCTTTGCCGTCATGTAAATGCGGCGTCACGCAAAGGCTTAGAAATTCAAGCGTACTCTATCACAAAACCATGAACCCTTTTGAAGAGAAAATTTGTATGGAAATTAGTTTTCAGCTGCTCCAATGCATCGTGAAAGTAAAATCTCGGTAGGATCGATAGTTTTTAGTTTGAATTTCTGTGACGTCAAGTGAAAACCAACAATTATTAATTCAAATTTGTCGCTCAATCGCAGGAAAAAACGAACAGATAGTTTTTACGGTATTGACTTGTTGCCAACAAAGTTTCGCGCATTTAAAAAATACACTTTATAAAATAGAATCCTTGAAAGAAATAAGCACAACATTTAAAAGAATTTAAATCCACACATTTTGTTAAAGTGATCTACATTGTCATTACAGTTTTTTAGGAAAAAGGGAACAACAAACGTGATCATCACGGGAATTCACGCACGCGGTTTTACTCTGGCGGACCAATTTTTAATTTTTTTCTTCAAATGCGATAAAATGATGTCAAGATACGCCTTTTGCCACCAATAGTTACTCAATTTTTTTTTTTTTTTAACTGCTCGACTAGCTTCAAACGACTCCTCCCTCAAACTCTCCAGGGCCAAATGCGCTATATAAAATATTTTCACTGCGAAAGGTGTGTAGGATTCAGTGGTGTACATGGAGAGGTAAAGCTCTCTTCCTAGTGTGCGTGAGGTTCTCTGGGGTGTGGATTCGAACTCCCCCGAACATCCTCTTTCTTGCTAGGGTTGTTGTTGTTAATTCTTTTTGTTTTGAATTGTTTTCTTTGTTTGTTTGTTTGTTCTTGATCTGTCGGCCAATTCCCTTTAGCTTCGCCAGGTTCTGCGACACTCGTATATCTAGTTTTATATTGAGCCAATGCGATATGAACATTGAGGCCGAGATTTACCCACACAAATTATTAAAAATGTGTAGGCTAAGACTAGAGCATCTCGGGCTTGAATTTCGCGAAAAAGTCTGACAATTTGGTATCGTCCATCGTCTATCGTCTATCGTCCACAATCCATCGTCTGGGCTTTATCACATGCCGTCTGGTGAGGTACCAAGGCAAGAATTTGCTCGTGATCTATATTCGGAGTCGCGGTTGATCACGTGGTTGCATTTTGGCAATGATGTAACTTCTCTCGAATCGAGGTCCTTGGTCTTCGTGTATTCATACACACATACACGCCTAAACGCGTACTTCGAACATTAAAAGTATATACCCTGAATAATACTCGATCAAGGCTAATAGTGCAAGACTAATTGTGGGAAAATCCTGTTTCTTGTAAAAAGCCACGTTTTCGTGAAACTGCGTTTGAAAGCAAAGGAATGTTGAGACAATACGTTTCTCATGCAGAATTGGTGTATGAATTCCCGGAACTCTACGGTAAAATAAATTCGCTTTCTTATTGCAGCTTAACTTGGTTAAATGTATTTATTGTAATTGATATAGATTGTTGAGGTTGTTAAGAACTTTTTTGGGGAAATGTGAAGTATATATATACCTACCTCAGATATTGTTAAGTAAACAAACGATCTCCCACTCGTCACGTAAAAACGTGTCACTGGTAGTTTTGAACTTAACCGTCACGCACTTGACTTGCAGGAATTCATCATTTCCAGTGGATAATAATAGTATAAAAATTGAACCAGTCGATTTTATTTCGAAGTAGTTATAGAAATTTGGATTTATTTTTTTGTAGTGGATGTTTTCATTGATGTTTCCTTGCTACGTATCGTAGTCAGTTTCGCAAGGTCTCTATTAAAGCCGCCTTGTATTGCCTTCAGTAAGCATACTATTTGCGACAGCTCCTTTCACTCTCGCTGAATAAGAGACGGAGAAATGGAACCGCGCTTGAGTGAATTGGAAGTGGAAAGGACAGGGAAGGGAGGGAGGGAAAAGAGAAGTGCGGCCGCACAAGGTGCGATACGTGAAAGGGGGAGACAAACAATTCACGGCTGCCAGCAGCCAAAGGATTCTTACGCGAACTGGGCAGAAATGAGATGCGGAGCTCTTATTTATACTCGCGTTGCAAGAGACTGGCGCGGATAGCATACTATTCGCGACAGTCCTTTTCACGCTCGTTGAATAATTAAGAGACGGAGAAGTGGAACCGCGTCAAGACGTTGAACGTTACATACGTCCTTAAGAACCCAGACACTGCCAAAACTCAAAACCGGGTCCCAAAACTCAAAGAAGAGAAACACCCAGTTCTCCAACACTGAAGGTGAAGGGGTGGAACAACAATACTCATAAACTCAGAGTATAGTGAAACAACTAGACTGCTGATACTTGCTGAGAGCTGGGCAAGGAGGTCTTTAGGGAATACCAAAAAGAATGCGTGGCAAAACACGAATAGGCTGCCAACCCTTTAGTGGCAACAAGCAAATAAACTGGAGATAAAGGTCCAAGGTAAAAAGGAAGCCTAAGGCACAGAGAAGACGCGAGAAAAACCCACCCAAGGGATGGCAGCCTGAACGTCAGTAATCCGACTAGGGCATCACACACCCTTTCAGGCTACCATGGAAGCGTAGGAAGAAAAAACATATGAAATGACGGCAGAAAAGGCGAGGAACGAATAGCACACATAAACTAAAAGAATAGAAAAACAACTAGGAACACAAGGGAGCAAATACACTGGGACAAGGGAGTTAACCCGCAGAAGTGGAGGCCGCGTGGCGAAACGCGCGTACCAATCTACACTGGGGACCGAGGAAATATCACCACTGTTAACATGCAGTGTAAAATAAAACACGCCGAATAGATTGACCAAATAAAGCACAAATGCAACAAAAGTGATGAACCAACTTTACAGGAATCGAAGGAAGATTAAATTAGTGAGGGAAAGAACGCAGAACACAAACTTAAATCTAAATAATACAAAGCAAAAGGTAAAACGTGCAAATTCGAAGGGAACCGGGGAAAAATCACTGCACAAACCGGAGCTTGTTGGGCAAAGCACGCACAACAAAAGCAAACTGAAAAAAACAAAGAAAAGCAAAAGGGTGTAAACTTGAGGGGAGCCGAAGGGAAAAGCACTCAACAAGACCGAAGTTCGTGAGGCAAAACACACTGAGCAAAAAAATTAATGAATAAAGCAAAATAAACACAAGCATGCAACAAACTTGAGGAGCCGAGGGAGTAGAACTGCACAAACCCGGTGTTTTTGAGGCAAAACACGCAAAACAAAGTTCTGACTAAAGTGTAACAAAAGCGTGTAATTGACTTTACTGGAGCCGAAGGAAAAGCACTGCACAAACCCGATGTTTGTGAGGCAAAGCACGCAAAACAAAAATTACTGAATAAAGGAAAATTAAACACAAGCGTGCAACAAACTTTACGGCAGCCGAGGGAATAGCACTGCACAAACCCGGTGTTCGTGTGGCAAAACACGCAAAACAAAGTTCTGACTAAAGCGTAACAAAAGCGTGTAACTGACTTTACGGGAGCCGAAGGAAAAGCACTGCACAAACCCGATGTTTGTGAAGCAAAGCATGCAAACAAAAAATTACTGAATAAAGCAAAATTAAACACAAGCGTGCAACAAACTCTATGGGAGCCGAGGAAATAGCACCGCACAAACCCGGTGTTTGTGAGGCAAAACACGCAAAACAAAAGTTACTAACAACGAAAGCGTGCAACAAACTACGGGAGCTGAAGGGAAAGCACTAAAACTTTACGAGGGGCCCAGGGAAGAACACTGCACAAACTGCAGATAGCGCGGCAAAGTACGAATAACACCGCTACTGGATAATAATAAATGCAAAATATTAACGTGTAAAAACCTTACGAGCCAAGGGATCGAAGGGCTGTAAACAAACTGGGAGTATTGCGCCAGCGAAACAGAGCGAATGGATTCTTTCGCGAACTGGGCAGAAATGAGATGCGTGGCTCTTATTTATACTCGTGTTGCAAGGGACTGGCGCGAATAGCGGATGATTTCGTGAAATTACTCCATAATTGCCTAGACATCATCAAACATTTTCACTTAACATTAAATAATTATTGTTTTTTTTCGTATTATTGTTGAGTACGTCAGTAGCTAGCTGTCAGCGAAGCTAACGTTGTGCTCGTTGCAGGAAGGTGCATGCTCAGGTACAAAATAGGGCTATGTAGGGCTGTGTATGGCTGTGCATGGCTATGGAGGGCTATGTAGGGCTATGTAGGGCTGTATATGGTTATGTAGGGCTATGTAAGGCTACGTATGGCTATGTAGGGCTATGTATGGCTATGTATGGCTGTGTAGGACTATGTAGTGCTATGTATGGCTATGTATGGCTATGCAGGTCTATGTATGGCTATGTAGGGCTGAGTATGGCTGTGTATGGCTATGTAGGGCTGTGTATGGCTATGTAGGGCTATGTAGGTCTATATTTAAGCAATAGAAAACGTTTTCCGTGTTTGCATAGCCTGATATAAACACGAGAGGGGTTGGGAGAATTCGAAACAGTTATGCAAACCCGAGACGAAGTCGAGGGTTTGCATAACTGTCGAGAATTCTCCCAACGCCTCGAGTGTTTATATCAGGCTATGCAAACACAGCAAAAAAGTTTTCTATTGCTTTTATAAAATAACTTTCCCGAGAAAAAAACGCAAAACTCTTTGTATGACTCTGATTAAAAGAAAAATTCTTACCAGTCGCAAAATCTTGTCCACGAAGTCTTGCACGCGTAATCAGTTCTTGTTTTGCAAGAAGATGCTTTGCAAAATACGGATTTTTCTCGCTTGAAACGGTCAGCTTAAGCGAAGAAAAATGTACATACCTTCTTTGTAACGATTTTTTAAGTTTCAGCCGACGAAGGAATGGGTAAATAAAGTAAACTTTTTGAGTTTTGAACTCGAAGACTTTTTCAAATTTGTGCTTGCGTGATTAGCGCGCGAAAAACCAAACAACTTGACGCCACAACCATGTTTACATACTCTCATGCAAACACTCCTCTCGGCCAATCAGAGCGCGCGTACTATCTTAGTTATTTTATAAATGGCTATGTAGGGCTGTGTATGGCTATGGAGGGCTATGTAGGGCTATGTACGGATGTGTATGGTTATGTAGGGCTATGTAGGGTTATGTATGGCTAGATAGGGCTATGTAGGGATATGTATGGTTTGTAGGGCTGCGTATGGCTGTGTATGGCTATGTAGGGCTGTGTATGGCTATTTATGGCTATGTAGGTCTATGTATGGCTATGTAGGGCTGTGTATGGCTGTGTATGGCTATGGAGGGCTATGAAGGGCTATGTACGGCTGTGTATGGTTATGTAGGGCTATGTTAGGCTATGTATGGCTATGTAGGGCTATGTATAGCTATGCAGGGCTATGTATAGCTATGTATAGCTATGTATGGCTATGTAGGGCTATGTACGATTATGTATGGCTATGTAGGGCTGTGTATGGCTATGTATGGCTATGTAGGTCTATGTATGGCTATGTTGGGCTCTGTATGGCTGTGTATGGCTATGAAGGGCTATGTAGGGCTATGTACGGCTGTGTATGGTTATGTAGGGCTATATATGGCTATGTAGGGCTATCTATGGCTATGTAGGGCTATGTAGGGCTATGTATGGCTATGTAGGGCTGTGTATGGCTGTGTATGGCTATGGAGGGCTATGAAGGGCTATGTACGGCTGTGTATGGTTATGTAGGGCTATGTTAGGCTATATATGGCTATGTAGGGCTATCTATGGCTATGTAGGGCTATGTAGGGCTATGTATGGCTATGTAGGGCTATCTATGGCTATGTATGGTTATGTAGGGCTGTGTAGGAATATGTAGGATTATGTACACTGCTTCTAGTAACTATAACGGGGAACCACTATATGATGATTACACCACGTACCTACCCGCTCATCACGCTGCTCTTCGGTTCAATGTGTTCATTTTCTGTTCGATAAAGCGTCAAAACTATTTATTTATGGCTTCAACAAAGAAAAATTGCTGGAAATTAATGCTCTCCGAAAGCTGAAAATGCTATTTCAGAGACCCTATATTTAATTCTTCCGGGAGAGCATGCCCCGGACCCCACTAGCAACTCGCGCCTTCGGCGCTCGAGAAGGGAAGTTTACCACTTGGGAATAAAGATGAGACAGATAAGACAATCGTCTTAATCTTCTCATTATCCCCAACAGCAAACTGCCCGTTCGAATGTGATGGTAAGTCTTAAAAGTGTGAATAAATTACCAAATACAAGGGTTTTTATGGCAGCTGAAAAATGGATGGTTAGAAGTAGTGGAGTTGGTGGCCAAAAATACATTTTGTAAAAAACCGGTCCTACACTAAATGTTGCTGGCGAATTCAGCTTGTGTTCATATTAAGTTGTTTAGCCTTTACAAGTGTTTTCGGGCTTATTTCTCGATCTGTAAAATAAAACAAGCATTGCCATACGTTACAGACGCCTTTATAGTCCCTAATTCTTATAAACCAATCGGCTGCTGTTTTTATGGCCTTACAAGTTGCTCTGTGTGTTGCAAAATTTAGACTAACAAGCAAGTGTATGTGCGTTTGTAGCCGTCGAATGAACATGTTCCTACGTTGTAACGTAGACATGACACTCTTGCATGCAGCCACATGGATTTCGACATAGCATGAATCCCCTGATAGAAATCTAGCGAAACGTAATACAGGAAATGGCCTAACAATTGCTAGAAGTTATAATTTATCCAGTGCTGAGAGAATCAAAGCAAAAGGAAATGGCAAACTTTTAATAAGCGATTAATATATATACAAACATAGGAAAACAAAAGAAATAGTTATAGCGGGGCTCCCGCGCGCGCGAAGCGCGCGTGGGACAGAGCCCCATACTCATGGAATATGGTCAACCTCTTTTCCTTTGGTTGTCACGTGATTGACCGAGCGTACGTACGTACGTACGCGTCTACAGATTGTATGGTTGGGGTAGGGGAGACTATCAAAAGGAAGGGAGGGGTGTCTCAGGCGTGTCTTGGCAAGTCCACATCTTTAATATAGAACATTAACAATATGGTCAATTGACAGCTGTCAAAACAGGATAGCCACTGACCAGTATCCCATGACCATATCGCGGGCTCATGTGTCAACTGATCGAGGTGACGTGATTTATTTGGAAGCTGTCCGCTGACCAGTTAATTATTTTACTAGATCGCGAACAACGTTCAATCTCACACTTTTACTAGCTTGGGAGCAGAGGAAAACTGATAATGCGCACATATTGGACATCAATGTTTTGATCAATTGACAGCTGTCAAAACAGGGTACCCGCTGACCAGCATCACTTGACCGTATCGCGGGCTCAGGTGTCGACCCATCTAGGTCAAGTATTTTTTTGAAGTTATCCGCTGACTAGCAAACTAGTTTTCAAGTGATCGCAGGCTCAAGTTCAATTTTTTTCTATATTCATACGAAATATGTTGTGTTTATGTGCTGCACAATTAAAATTTTGATGGCAAACTGACCTCGGACGCGAAAATTCAGCCAGCTGTTACAGGCAGGGAAGAAAGTTGCCTTCGACTTTTCTCGCCTCACCTCTCTCCATTGTCACGCGATGGTCACGCTCTACGTCCAATTTTTATGCTCTGATTGGTCAAAATTTGACAGGTGAGTTCATGCGCAAAATTTATGCAGCATCTTGAATCTTGTTTACTTTGACAGCTGAATCTGACAGAGTTTTGTGTCAACATGTGATGTTTTTAACTGTCTTTTTCCACTCGATGTACAAAATGAAATTCTGCTGCTATCAGGAGTCTTCTGTTATTCATGGCTAGTTTGTTTACTGGGTTTTTGGTTCAGAAATACGTCGCTTGTCAAAGTCGGAAATCCGATTTCGGATGGCATCGTTTTCGTTTTCACCTTGCTTGATGCGTAAGAGGATTGCAAAGTCTGAAGCGATACTGGCTTTACTTGATACCTTTCAGAAGCTGCATCTCGAATGGTAAGCCAGAGAAATTATTGTATTTGATGTTTGTTTTTTGTATCTAATTTAATGAAGTCGAGCGTAGTTTATGCGGGTATTTAGTTTATGCATGTTTGTAAGATTTGAGACAACGATCTCACCGAGTATCAGGTTTGATATAATCTTACAGAACTTTAAAAAGCCTTTAGACAGTTTCTCACCGCAAATAGAAAGAAAACGTTCCAAGCAATATTTAGTTATAATTCTGGCCGGAAAAGAAGCTTTGAGCGATTTTCTTGCCTCGAGTTCGTCTTTGAAAAAAGCAAACACTGGGAAGCCGGCTTAAAACATAAACTTAAGCTTGAAGCTTGAAGACTCAGGATATTTAGGGACTCTTTAATACTTGTCTTCCTGAATGAAAATTGTGGTCTCTGTATATGTTCCATCGAATTATATTTCTTTTATTGATTGTTAGAGACTTGTGGCAATTGTTTTCAGTCGTTCAGTGAACATCGCTTGCAGGAGTACTCAAAATGCTGCGCGTTAAACCATTAAATAAACATAATTAATTTCTTTATTCTCTTGGAGCGTAACTCTCTTAATGTTCATTCAAACACTCGCCACAGCTCGCACTACAAAAGTGAGAACCGGATGGCCGTATAGGTGATTTTGGAAATTTTTTAACAGTTTATGAATATTGAATGAGTGCAATTTGTATTGTGAAATACTGCTTTCTGTCCATGGTATAAAAGGTTGGTTTACACGCACCCAGATTTGTTGGCAAGATTTTGCAAAGTAAACTTGTCTAACGCAAAAAAGTTGACCTGATTTTTTTTCCAGGCCTAATTAATCTACATTGATCAATAGCCATTACGGCTCTTCAATGTGATCGAAGATGATTACCAGTTTTTGGGTGTACATATGAGGCTATCAACTCGATGTAAGATTTGGTTCACTCTTGGGCTGTTTGCAAATTATTTTTCTCTAAAATCAGGTAGCCTTTCCCTCAAAAGTCACATAAATATGCTCTAAAGTTCAACTGAATTGTGGAATTCGAATACAAGTTTATTGTTTTATACTACTACATAAGAAATTTCTGCAATTTGATTGGCTTAGAGCAGTGGTATTTCAGCTTAATTTGAAATACCTACATGTGAAAATTACAGACCTTTTGCGGGTAGTAGTATAAACAAATAATAGCATGATTTGTACGTCATATTTGGCATAAATACCACTCGTGATATTTCAAAATTGTCTCAATTTTCACTCGCCTAACGGCTCGTGAAATTACGTATAACAATTTTGAAATATTACTCGTGGTATTTAAGCCAAATATGACTACAAATCATGCTATGACCTATACTAATTTTATAAATTTACTAATGGGAGCCTCGCTTTTAGCCCTGGCTAAATCTATATATTATATCGATCTGCACACGTGCCGTAACAATAAGTGACTCTCTACCCCAAAGCACTGGGGTCGAGAATGGCCATTCTCGTGACCCATTCTTGACGGCAGAACTCACGCGATGTAAAAAAAGTCGATCTTGGGTTCACTATTATAGCTAGATCTGAGCGATCCTTCACAAAAGCTGGTAAGCAAGGCCTGTTTCAAACGTCGTGCTACTGCCGTGCTAAGCTGGCTCGACTGTAGCTCGAATGCAGCACGACACTAGCACGACTTGGTTTCAGACGTCGAACTTCATTCAATCGAATAGACCGGCTGTAGCCGAAAACACAACACAAAAAAATAAAGAAACAGTTAAGCAAACTTTTAAATGCATTCTAGTGTATTTATAATTTATGAATTGAGTTCGGCACGGCTGTAGCACGACGTTTAAAACCAAGTTGAGCTACTGCCGTGTAGCACGGCAAGGCTTGCCGTGCTACACGGCAGTAGCACGACTTGGTTTCAAACGTCGCGCTACTGCCGAGCTAAAGTCGAATTTAATTCGATCAATTGAGTTCGGCATGGCAGTAGCACGACGTTTGAAACGGGCCTTATAAGCTTATTGAAGGCATTCGCTTTCATTAATCATTCCTGAGTCGTCGATTAATTTATAAATTTTGTGAATTTATGTCGTTTGATTATAAATTTTGTGAATCAATTATACCTGTACTATTCAAATTGTGGCTGCAGCATACTGCAGTACATCGACTGCCGTCGGTGCTAAATAAATTTTAAACTTGAATCTTGAAAATGTTTTGTTTATTTCCATTCCTCGTTTCAGAATCATCACTAATTGTGAGTACCTGATCGAAAGCTATTAACAGAGGAATAGGTAAGCTATTGTAGTTATCCTCGCATTAATTAAGTTGAAAACGATCATACCTTAATCCCAAGTATTGAGTTGGTCAGAATATTCAGTTAGCCAGTATGTACGAGGATATTCCACTATTTTGACAATTTAGTGCATCCTTTGGTCAGCTAGTAACACAGTTAAGCAATTTACATCAAAGGTTTTAAAATTCAAAGCGAGTTTAATTTCGGAATTTTTTTGCAGGCTGTAAGTCCATAAATAAAGAAAGGCTTTTGGCACAGCTTCTTGCATCCTGTCACACACTGTGAGCACGAGCAAATGCTATTGCAAATAGGTCCCTGATATAAAACGGGGGTAGATGATCAAGAAACAAAAGTCTGCAGACGAACGAATCGAAATAAGGGATCATAAGACATGAGATCGGGAATATCACAAGCCGTGCCATCGTTAACAACGGGGAATATTGTGTAGGGAAAACCGATTTTTTTGCGTTACAGGGATCGGACTTGCGATCAGCATTTGGCGAACAGGAACTAATCCTAATTATATCTTGGGTGAAAAAGGGATAAATTATAACTAAAATATAACTCGTTACGACCGTGGTTGAAAGCACAGGTGACAAAGAGATCCCTTGCCGCATCATGTTTTTAAGACCAACAAAAGATATTAAATGTTTGTGTTCACTGATTAATCCGGGTGAAGTCAACTTTAATACATCTATGATCTTTTATCTGAATGAAATACCCAAAAGATAGCTATTGTATGCCTTTTTTTAGATTAAGGTTTGCTTTATATAATTTCGACTGATTTCATTGAGAATTGCCAACGTGTATCTTTCGTGACGGGGGGAAATCTCGGTGGGAGTGTTCCCCTCGGTTCTCCAAATCTTGATCCTGTTTTAGACCGCAAGAAAATAGGGATATAGATAATAGTCGGGAACAGTGGAAAAAACCCGGCTGTCAACATGATTTTTCCGGCTGAAAAACAATGCAGTCTTTAAAAAGGTAACTGTTTTCGCCCATCAAATGCCATTCCCACCTGTTATGAATATAAGATGTATATGTTGTGGTTCAATTTTATCCTTGGTTCAAATTTTCTTTTCTTTTGTTTCAAACTCATTATCATATTATTATCATACATTACCATACCCAAAAACAAAAGAAAGGAAAATTTGAACCAAGGATAAAATTGAACCACAACATATACATACCTGAGAAATGTCATTTTCCATCCCCGCTTTCCAACATTGCTTCCAAAATCCAGACCGGTTTTCAGACTTGAAATAACTTAGATAGGACGCCACCAAAAATATTTCTTAAGATCCATTTCTCCTTTTCTTATGATTTGAAATTGAAACGACTAACACGTTCAGCCTCTTTCGTCGTTCCCCTCGAGGAACATACCCGATTCCAGACCTAAATGTGCAAACTCTATACCCGTTTTCAAACAAAAACGGCGCAAAATCCATACCCTTTGTCTTA
>OZ037992.1:11790952-11830952 GCA_964035705.1 Porites rus | reverse complement strand
GTGTCTCCTGAATGGACGTGTTACTTGAATAGAGATGTCCCAAAGGGGAGGTTCCACTGCATTTTGTCAAAAATGGTATATAAAAGGGAAAGGGATAGGACCTGGGCCGAGCCAACAGAATGTCCTGGATGATCAAAACATTTAACATCACTCAACAGAAAGAAACACAGGAAAATATCACAGGGGACTGACATGCAAACGGACACCGGACTGTTATTCATTAAGTTTATTTTTGTAAAATGCGTGGTATCATAGAAAGAAGGCCAGGGAAAAATTTGAGACTATCGCTCTTCTTTGCAGATCATTATCGCAATATTGCAAATAAGTATGACTACTTCTACAAAGAAGGTCACCAAGGTTACATTCCCATACTAATGAAATGCTTGGACTTAAAGCCAGAGTACGTTGTTGCTGACATTGGAAGTGGAACAGGCGCCATTGCCAAAGATCTCTTTGAATTATCAGGGCTTCACAATCCTATTTGGTGTGTAGATCCCAGCGTGGAGATGCAAGAAGTGGCTCGACAAAAGAAAGGGGTTTATCCGATTCTGAAAACAGCTGAAGAATTTTTTTCGGATCCGCAAATTAGCGAGAGATTTGACCGAGTGCTAGCTACTGTAAGTGCACATCATTTTGTGAACCCCGATGCTGTTTATAAGGGAATACTTCGTAGTCTTCGTCCCGGGGGTTTTTATGTGCAGTTAAACACCCTTAAGGTCAGTCTCCCGTCATTTAAAAGTGTAAAAACGCTTAGAAGCCAATGTTTTGAGCGAGAGAGGGAAATCTCCTCTCCGTTACTGAGAAAAATCGGTTTGAATGCCAACCTCTCTCAGGAGGAGTTCTCCTTTTCTGGGGGAATAACGAAATCCAAGCTGTACGACCGCTATCGATGCCGCTTTATGAGTTTATTGCAGCATTTAAGCGATGATCAAATTGAAGAGGGAATACGCGAGTTAGACATTGAACATTATCAAAATGTCAAAGATGATGAACTAATCAACTTCGAATACACAATGCTTGTGACAAAAGTAGAGAAAGTAGCTTGAAATAGCCTTGATAAGCATCGTACAGTGTACGACTAATTCAGGTGGGGTACGTGACCAGCCTGGGTAACACCGCGGCAAAACGCACTGTGCATGAGCACAAAATTTAACATCCGGTCAGCTTTTTATTTCCGGTCTAGTGTATTAAAGCATAACATTGCCGTCGCGCCAAGTTTAAAGGCGAAAAGGGAAAAAGAGACAAAAAAAGGAGGCGAAAAAAATCACTTTATTCGAAAGCTTATATATCTTTCTAGTGTCAAACTTTTGCACCACATGGTTGTCTGTTTGCTGCACCAACAGTGAAAATGATGTTTTTTGACGAATTTGTTTTTACTGGCTTTCTTGCATGCTACTGGTTTGGCATAAGTTAATTTGGGTGAAGGCGATAACTAAGAAAAGAATGGCAATACTTTTTAAAGAAACCAAAATAAAGACGTCATCATTATCATTAACACTAGAACCAGGAAATAAAATTTTAGTCTGTTCAATAATTTTTTTAATATCAGAGAAAACAAGAACTCAAAACAAGAGATGGGCGGGATTTAATAACAACCTCGACTTTGATGACTGCAGTCACAAACACCCGGAGCTTTCAGTGCCGGGCAACTAAACATGCCTATAAATGACTTTCATTCAAGAAAATGCCTATTTAATTCTTTTACATGGTTGTTCTTTGGTTGAAGACTTCAATAATTTCAGACTGTGCGGCTCGGCTGCATCTCATGCAAACACGAAACTTCCAGCTGCTAAATACATGGTATGAAAATTTCGACTTCTAAAAGCCATGGAACCAGCTTTCGCTCTCTGATTCTGAGAATGAAAAAAATAGAGTTGTCAACTTGCTGCCAACCTCAACAGTACAATTAAGCTTATGTTTCATGGCAAACGACTCAGAAGAGTTTCGTTTCAAAACACGGTAAAACTCACTGGTAAATAAAACTACAAAGCGATTGTGTGTTGTCGTTTTCCATGAAGACTGAGAAATTGAAGAACTGATACTTAGAACTACAATACACAAGCTTGCAATGATAACTTTTTAGTTTCAACCAGGTTACGTGAAAAATAACAGTCCAAAATGTTGTTTTCGTGAACAAAAATCAGTTTACCTGACGCTCAAGCCAGTTATTATCAACTTACCTTTTCTGAATCTAATCGACTAATTGTTTTAGTGATCTGTACCTGGTTATCCATGAAAGCAATCTAATAACTACAAAATAGTCAAAAACACGAGCAGCATGAAGCAGAACAACTGAACCACAAGCTGGACACAGAATGAAGCGGAGCGTGCGCCGGAGACTTTGATCTGACTTGAAAGTGTGACTGAAAAAGAGACAGGAAATGCTCAACCTGGCGCATGCGTAGACGTTTTGCTGCGGTGTTAGCCTGGGTTGCCTGTACCCGAAGCCAGCCTCATTTGAGACTTTTGGATGTAAATATGTTTGTTTGCTTGTACGCATGTATGTGTGTATGTATGTATGTATGTATGTATGTATGTATGTATGTATGTATGTATGTATGTATGTATGTATGTATGTATGTATGTATGTATGTATGTATGTATGTATGTATGTATGTATGTATGTATCTATGTATATCACCTTTTTTGCCTCGATTTCAAGCATGGCCCTCCAAATCGAGGCTCTTTTTTTTTCACTTTCCATTGGACCGAGGTACCCATCGAGAATATAGTTCAAAACCACTTTAAAGTAGCATTGTTGAACGTATTTTAGTATTTAAACGGTAGATTACATAGAGGATATTACACGGTGGCGCGAAGATATGAATTTTATTTTCGAGCGGCATAACAATATTTTACTCACTCGCTTCGCTCGTTCGTAAAATATTGTTTTTGCAACGAGAAAATAAAATTCATATCTTCAAGCGGCCGTGTTATGTTCTTTTTATTATATAGACATCGAAAAAAAGTAATTGTGACCGCTCAGATTTACAGTACAGCAATATAAGACATTGGTTACAATAATCTTGAGAAATAACACTGACCCGAATAGGGCTCTACAATGACAAAATATAAGCAAAACTTTGAAAAATGTGCGAGTAAAATTCAAAGGACGCAAGACGCCTACAAATTTCGATGGAAAATTACCGAAATTATGTTATCGATAAACTCACGTGTGAGATTATGGAAAATAAACCACTCCTGTCCCGGATGTAGTTTTTATAAATTTTACGAGTGGTATATTTTCAAGTAAAACACTCGTGTCTATATAATAAATAGGCATATTTTTATCCCCTAAAAATTTTCATTTGTTCGGATTTCCTAGCTGAAAGTCTAGTGATTCGAAAATTATAGGGATCAAAACTTTCCTTTTCGAAAATTTCAGTCAGAAAAAAAGATTCCCAGAAATTCTAAGTGACCTTTTTAGGGTAAAAATCCGTTAAAAATGGGCAATTATACCATTTTTTAGATGTTCGAAAATCCTAGGAGAGGCAGGCAAGCAGGAAATTTTACAACAAATGTTCCGAAAATTCTAGATCTCAAATCATCTCCCGAACAGATATTTTCCGAAAATTGACGTTGGGTGCCCCTGATTGGAAACTATTAGTTTTAGCGGTTCTTGTATGATAGTAGGTTTCACTGTAACAGCTATGCCATCAAAAATAAAAATCAAAACCGTTCAATAGATAAAATCCAGAATGTGGGAAGTGAAAAAAGGTAAATTTGCAAAGAACTTCGCCAAGATTCAAGTCATTGCAATGTTTCATATGCGAGATACCGTAAAATTCCGAAAATAAGCCCCGGGGCTCATATTTTTCAAAGGCCCTTTTTGAGGAGCTTATTTTTGGAGGGGCTTGTATTCGGAGGGGCTTATCTATGGACGGAAATTTGCGTTTCAAAATCGATTGGGCTAGCCTTATGGTTGGAAGTACATTTACCGTTTTTGCTTTGTTTTACTTTGTATTTGAGGGCAATTTTCCAAGTACAAGCCCCTGGAGGGACTTATATTTGGAGGGGCGATTTAACGGAGGGTTTTTTGCGTTACCGGTTTGGGGGGCTTATATTTTGAGGGTCTTATACATGGAGGGGCTTATTTTCGGAATTTTACGGTATTTGGGAAAATGACTAACCCAGTTTATAGAGCTAGAGAGATGCCATAACTGTATTATATTGTATTGCCAGCATTGCATTGTATTGTATTGTGTTTTTTCCCAGTTAGTACATTATCAATAAAGAAAGATGTTACTAAAGAGAAGAGAGGCACACTTACCATAACTAACACTGTGCCCCTTGCTACTGTTGTTATCAATCTTAAAAGAAGATTATCTAGAATAAATTACCTGCGATCGATTTATACGGGTTTGAAGTAAAATGGAATACATTTAGTTTTTTTGTTGTTGTTGTTGTTTTTTGTTGTTGTTTTTTTTTAATGGTGGATAATTCTAGATCCTCTCCTAATAAATGACGTCATGACGGACATCACTGCTGTTTTTAAAGGTCATAAATGTGTTAGGTAACTTTTTTTATTTTCTCAGACGCGTGTCTATGTAAGTATTTTTCGCGTAGACGGGAAATTGATGGAATTTGGATTTTTCCAACATATTTAACGATATAACGTCCAATTGACGTCAAGACATGTCACTGTACTTCCCAGGCTTGCTTCATGCTAAGGAAACCGGGATAAGCTGCGGTCGTTTGGGCCTTCGGCTCGCGTGCGCCTTTACCTCGAGTACCCGATATTTACATTTTGCTCAAAGTGAGTAACAAGCAGTTTGATAAGCGATGAAAAATAAATGAGACATAAAAACTCGTCTAATTACGCTTTTAATCACACGTTGAATTACAGTGGAACCTCGAAATAACGAAACCCTATATGACGAATCGAAGTCCTCGGTATAGCGAAAGATATTTTTTGCCTCAGTAGTGGTAGTAAAATATATGAAAAAGACCCTCGATTAAACAAAACCTCATTATAGCGAACAGTTTTTGCCAGTCCCTTGGCCCTTAGCCTGCGGAAACCATCCGTTTCTCCACGCTCTTCGCCGCTGGGGACGTTTCGCGCGGAGGAACGTCTGCGACTCAGCGACTGAAATTCCATACTGATCACGTAAAATCTGTCCGGAATCCGGTCAGAAGCGCTGATTGGTCGACGGAGTAGATGTATTGTTTTAGCTATTTTTACGAATGACAGACAAAGGACACAAAGGCCATAAAGGTCAAATGTGAACGCGAAGAATCTCTAACAAAGCAGTCAATATTTGTGGAATGTAGTCTTTTCTAGAAAAAGCATTTGAGTTTTGCCGGAGCTTGTTGGCAGATGAACACAACAGTTTACCAAAATCGACCATAACACTCGTATAAAATGGGACAAATTTATATTTGGAACCCCATGACTACCGGATTTATTATGTAAACATTGATTTGCGTCGTCAGTATCGAATTTCTGTCGCTGAGTCGCAGACGCGAAACGTCCCAGCGGCGAAGAGCGCGGAGAAACGGATGTCTTCGCAGGCTACTTGGCCTTTCGTTACATCGAGGTTCCGTTGTAATTACAATAGCAGTGCAAGAAAAACAAGACGCTGTGTGAGCGTATATTTGGGCGTAGTCGGACTAATGGTATGATACTTTGAACATGCTTTATTGCAGCTAAATAACTGTCATCATATCTTACCAGAGAAGACAAATCCTTCACTCCACTTGTTTGCTGAACCACACAGCTTATACAGTATGCCCCAATCCACAACAAAAATAATGTCATTTCACGACACTGTTGGAAAATATGCACATCTTCAATGCAGACATGCTTGGAGCCAAATTGCAACATAGGACATAAGTGGTTACAGCCCAGAGAGGTTTATCTCAGCTCCACTGATACTGACAGATGTGTTTTCACACCCATCACTTTGTACAGTGTATTCCGGTTACTAACAAGGGCAAATAAAGTTCCTTAAGTCCAGTATCCACAGGGATTAATAAGAGAGTAACACATTGCATAAACTGCTATAGGGTAGCACTGTTTACAGGAACATTGGTAACTATTAACATTTGATATACTACAATTTTTAACATTGCTTGAGAAAAGATGAGGTTCAAAGGTGGCAATATGTACACCTTTAAGTTCATAATTATATATCCTCATTCCTATGTAGAGTCTGAAAATATTGTACTAATTTATGCATGGATGGTATTTCCAACAATACACATGTCCCTTCACTATGACTGTTATGACACATATCTCTAGTATGAGAATCAAATACATTATATCCCCCAGCCTCAGTGCTGTAGATACCAACACCAATAATTGCCACCGTTAAAATGAATGAGTTGTTGTTCAGTGCCAAGAGTGTTTGAAATGCTGTAACCTGTGAGTGGCATATACAGTAGTGATGGATGTCACAAGTAGGACTGTCACTGCATGTTTTCAAGGTGGAAAAATTGCTCAAACACTGTAACCATTCCTGGCAATTCTGTTAACATTAACATAGATTGTCTCGCAAGCAGTGACAGACTAGAATATAATTGAATACCAACAATCATTTTTTGAGTCATATCATCAACTGAAGTAATCTTTATTATCTTACTGTAAATTAAAGCGCACAGACTCATTGCGACACATCGTTGTCCACCATTTTCCCCAAATCCTGTAACATTTCCTTGACAGTATGGAGCATTAATTGTTTTTGTAGCATCTACATAAACGGAAGGTCCTGGATTCTTCTCTATATCAGTACAAAGCTTAAATTGGCCAAAATTAACCCGGTGATTCAAACTGTTTTAAGCACTATACCATGGATAATTACTTGTACAGAGGGGCAAATTCTTACTTAGAAGCCTATTTGGATATCTCATTTCACCTAAATCGCCTGTACTCTGATGCTTAGACGACAGATGCACCTTCCCTCGTTTACGAACTAGTTTTGGAGTTGCCCCTTAAGTAAAAACCTCACACTGTTACAGTTTAACTTCTGTACCTTTTTAAGTGTAAACCTTTTCTACTTTTAACGTAACAATGAATTTCAGACGACAATGGTGTATTTTTCCGAATACTCTTCCATACAAAAAGTGTCACTTTCCGTGTTTTCTGTAACAAAGATTTTAATTTGCTCATCGGTAGTCTGCTAGGGGCATGACGGTAACCGGTCATTTCGTTCCATGGTCAGATCGTTGACATCGTTCCAAGTCAGATCGTTCCAATCAATAGTCAGATCGTTCCATAAAATAGTCAGTTCGTTCCACAAAAAACACAGTGCGATGAAAAGTCAAGTAAATCTTTCTAAATTTGTTGAGTGAACTTTATCGAGAAGAAAAACGTTTCGTTCATACCAGAAGCTGATAAAATAATAATCGATCCAAAGTCGATTCGATCCATCCTAAATCGTTTGAAAACAAACAAGAGACGATTTCAACCAGCCACGGGCTTTAACATATAAACCGCTGCTCTAAGAGTTTTTGAGCTAGAATCGATCGATAGTTTTGAAAGATATAGCACAACAAGTAAAAGCTAAGCCGTTCTGAAAGTACAGTATTTCGAAGCGTTTGTAACCTAAATATTTCTTTGCAGCGCCCGATTTATGCAAATTTTGAAAACAAGGCGAGTTTCGAATTACAATCTCGATTTTATGGTAATTTGTCATTCCGAAAATATAATGGACTAACCTGAATTAAAGCAATGAAATCGTAAGTTCTGTTATAAATAAATTTCCCACGACGAGAACTCAATTCAACTTCTTTTATTTCCTCCACAACACAATTTTCCTTCTGTACAACTAGCTCATTACCTTCTCTTGTCGTCACCTCGCCGCCATCAGAACACTCTAACACAAAACTTGCTGATAATGCAAAATCCCGACGCACAGCATCGTATGAAAAAACACGACACGCAATACAAAAACAAGTACATTAACCGTCACCCTGCTAAACAAAATTGAAGAGGAATTGTTGCAGTTATCACAGTAGTTCCAAAATAAGCCTCAGTCCCTTTTGGTTTCAATTTTTGACAATCGTCTCTTCCTTCATCGGAACAGATTTTTATCACAGGCAACTCGCTGTGTTCCGCAATGCAAAATCAAAGTCACTATTGTCACACTGATAACCAGCTACACAAATCTTGCGACTCTCAAACCTGTTCAACATTCCTCTATTCAAACTCTTATCCATTCTACACGTACACTCCTGATATTCCGATTTGTTATTACGTCTGTGGGGTCCATGAGTCTTTGATGTCATTGATTGTCTATATAATTTCCCTTGTTTTTCTTTGAGTTCGCGGACCAGCCCATTCCGAAAACACTCAGTGTTATTATTTAGTGTGGGCCTACCGCGAACAGTGTGTGCATTTGTAAGTTTAACCCGGAATAACATGATTGAACAATATATTAACACGTTCCTCGAAACGCCGCGGCCAAATGTTATCCAAACTGCTTCTCACTGCTGCTTCGAAAAATTTCGGATCAAACGATATCCAAATCGTCCCTCATTGGATTATCCACTCGACCTAACAAAATCGACCAATCACAAAAAATGGACACAAAATAAAGAAAAGAGCAAATTCAGATGACCTCTTAGGAAACATGCCATTAAAACTGTCTTTCGATGATTGGTGCATTTCGATCCTCTCGTCAAAAAAATGTCAGACGTCAATCATCTTAGAGGACCTCTTAGGAAACGAAAGTTTTCTTCAGCGGGTTCAAAAGGTCATTGTTTATGGTTTGTGATTGGTGGATTTCGATCCGTTTTTTGAGTTTCTGTGTTTCAAGGTTCGTTGCTTGTGATCTTATTGTGACCAAAACCCGACGTTAATATTCCAAATATTTTTGATAAATTTCATCCCTGGACTTCAGACTTCCAAATTTCGATGAGGCAAAAATACTGAAGATTCAGATTAAATTTTGAGATCGTAAGAGTGCGATTAAGTGCCGTGTGCAAGCAGAGCTTTCTTTCCCACATGCCTCTTACCGTGTACAAGACGTTCGCATGACAGACATTCGCCTCGCTTCGCTTGTTTACTTGCCTTGTTTACGTTAGCACGTATTGCGTGCCTATTGCACATTTGCGTCAAAACAAGCCGTTTCCATTACTCTATTTGGGCCACGCCCAAATAAAAATTCGTCACGTGCATTTCGATGAACTCCCGAAGAGGTTTCACCGGAAAGTGTTCTTTTTCTTTTATCCTCGAATTCTTTTATCGTCGAATTTTTGGGAGAACAAAGAACGAAAAACACCGAATTTCGTTTGCACATCTTTTGCACAGTACTGGAAGAGAAATTTGGGAAGAATAGGAGCAATTGCGGCAACTAATTGAACAGGGGCACCCAACGAGAATATAGTTCAAAACCACTTAAATATAGCATTGTTAAACGTATTTTTAGTATTTAAACGGTAGATATAGGCATATTTTTGTCCCCCAAAAATTTTTCATCTGTTCGGATTTTCTAGCTGAGAGTCTAGTTATCAGAAAATCATAGGGATCAAAACTTACCTTTTGGAAAATTTCAGTCAGAAAAAGGCTCCCGAAAATTCTAGGTGACCTTCTTAGGGCAAAAATCCGTTAAAATGGGCAATTATACTATTTTGGGGGGGTTCGAAAATCCTAGGAGAGGCAGGCAAGGAAGAAATTTAACAATAAATGTTCCGAAAATTCTAGATCTCAAATGATCTCCCGAACAGATATTTTCCGAAAATTGACGTTGGGTGCCCCTGATTGTAGGCCGTAATACTTCTGATGACGCTAAATCGGTCGCCGTAACTCCATAGCGCGAATGTTTGTTTAGATGGTTGTAAAACAAACGGCCACCAGAAGAAAGACAACATGATGATTACGGAATTTGGACAATAAGACTGAAGCATACGCGATGTAATATTTCAAGAAGAACAAATTTGCACACATTGTTTAAATACCAGTTTGGCTTTTTGTGTTATTGCCGGCCGGATCAATCAAGCAACATTGAAACCGTATTGGAATTTTGGTACATCTAGAAAGTAGGCTGGTTTTCATTTGATCACTACGATTCTTGCAAACGCTAAAAGATAAATACAATTTAGCGATCCTGGCACTTGATGATTTCTATTTGGTCGCTGCGATTGCTGCGATCGGCGAGAAAGTGACTAAAGTCCGAAAGATCACTGTTTCTGAGAAAATGGCAAATGTGTTTTAAATTAAGGAAAGTTAAGATAAACTTTCCACAGCTTCGTCAGCAAACATTTCTGGAAAGAACTTTGATTTTGCAATGCTAATAAAGTTCTACCCATAAATCCAGTATGTCCCATCGTTCACTGTTTATACTTTTTAAGCGACAACGTTTTTTCAATCAGATACTATCGCTGCGATCGCTGAGGTAGAACTTTTTCTTTCTCGATAGTTAGCAAAAAAGGGTGCCGTTCATAATCATTTGCGGTTCCTTTTTGTAGAGGAAATTTATTTAGCTAATTAAAGCTAGACTTTAATCCTTTTTGCCGCCAAAAAGCCCGCGGTTTTCGCCGCTGGTGGGCTACAACATATAGCCTGGTAGTAGCTCAACCAACCAGAACGCAGCATTGATAATAGACCACTCGTTGGATTTTCCAAAAAGTGAGTTAATTCATGTTTTGAAAGCTGTCGGCGTTGTGACTAGTGAACACTTAAACATATCGACGATTTTTGTGGTCAGTCACTCTTTGATTGCTAAGGTGTCCCCTGAATGCAGGTGAAACCCAGTTTTCGGGACCCGGAATGCAGGTAACAAATACAGAGATTTTGTAAACATTTTTCAGGGACCAATTTTTTTGTCCACTAAATGGAGGTGTTACTTAAATAGAGGTGTCCCAAAGGAAATGTTCCACTATATTCTTCCAAAAATGGTATATAAAAGGGTGCGGGATCGGACCCTAGGGCGGAGCCTTCCCGTACGTAAGGTAACAGAAGGTCCTGGAAAAAAAAAAGTAATCGAGCACAAAACATTCATGGTCACTTTCAACAAAACGAAATACAGAAAAATATCACAGGGGACAGACATGCACAAGGACACTGGACTGTGATTTAATAAGTTTATTTTTGTAAAATGCATGGTATCATAGAAAAATGGCCAGGGCAAGACTCTCGCTTCTCTTTGCAGATCATTATCGCAACATTGCAGACAAGTATGACTACTTCTACAAAGAAGTTCACCAAGGTTACATTCCCATCCTAATGAAATGTTTGGACTTTAAGCCAGAGCACGTGGTCGCTGACATTGGTAGTGAAAAGGGTGCCATTGCGAAAGATCTCTTTGAATTATCAGGGCTTCACAATCCTATTTGGCGTGTAGACCGCAGCGTGGAAATGCAAGAAGTAGCTCGGCAAAAGAAAGGGGTCCACCCGGTTGTGAGAATGGCCAAAGAATTTTTCTCGAATCCGCAAATAAGCGAGAGTTTTGACCGAGTGTAGCTACTACGAGTGCGCATCATTTTGTAAACCCCGATGCTGTCTGTAAAGGAATCATTCGTAGTCTACGCCCCGGGGGTTTTTATGTGTAGTTAACTGGCACCCTCAAGACCAGTCTTCCGTCATTCAAAGGAATAAAAAACATTATGAGCCAATGTTTTGAGCGAGGGAAGGTCATCTCCGTTGGTAATTATAAGGGAAATTAGTGTGAATTCAAACATCTCCCATCAACAGTTCTCCTTTTCCGCGGCTGTGACAAAATCCAAGTTGTACGAAAAATATCGATGCCGCTTTTTAAGTGTATTACAGCATTTAAGCGATGATGAAATACAAGAGGGAATAAGCGAGTTGGAGAATGGATATTATCATAATGTTAAGGATCATGAACTCATCAATTATGAGTGTACCGTTCTTGTGACAAGAGCAGAGAAAGTAGCTTGAAACGGCCTTGATATTTATAATAAAGTATCACTTTAGCGACGTTTAGCTTAGGTTGCTGATTTTCCCTGTTACGTCATTAAGTTCAGAATCTGTAGAATAAAGGGAAGTAAATTTGCAAAGTACTTCGCCAAGATTCAGGTAATTACAATTTTTCAAACGCGAGATATTCGGGAAGTGATTTACTCAAATTTAAAAAGCTCCGTATGGAGAATCCACAATTAACTCACGCACGAGGAGAATCTCCAACAGTGGCTGTTCCATACGGCTCTTCAATTTTAGCTTGCGTGGCAGGCGTTAAAAGAGGAAGGGGGAATTTGGGCGCGCGAGGGAAAAAGGAAAGAAACGCCTGCAAGGAGACCATTGTTTTGTTCAAACCGCCTCCTAATTTGATATGCAAAGATAAGCTGACTGTGAAATGCCTGGTTATCAAATGACATCCAATCAAAAACATTCGCGGGAAATTCTGGGCGCGAAGCGTGTTCTCGTGTTTCATGTACTAGTTTTTTCCCGGCATGTGCTAAAACCCAGAAGATAGATTCTGGACGCTAGACGATAAACGCCGGCCGACACCATTTTTACAGACATTTTTACGATGGTCATAAATACTAAAAATTATGCGAGATTTGTTATAGACTACGAGCAGTCTCTATTTTTTCTGCAGTCTTTAGGGTTTTATCACATGCCGTCTGGTGAGGTACCAAGGCAAGAATTTGCTGGTGATCTATGTTCGGAGTCGCGGTTGATCACGTGGAATCAAGGCCCTTGGTTTTCGTGTATTCATACACACATACACGCCTAAACGCGTACTTCGAACATAAAAAGTAAATACCTTGAAGAAAACTCGATAAAGACTAATAACGCAAGACTAACGGTGGGAAAATCCTGTTTCGTGTAAAAAGCCACGTTTTCGTGAAAGCAAGTAAATACAGTCGACTCCCGATAACTCGAACCTTCAAGGGAAATCGAAAAAAGGTTCGAGTTATCGGGAGTTCGAAGAAAATAGCCGAGAGTAAGGTAAAAAACAGTTTTTACTGCACAGTGAACATTTTAATCACATTCAATTGTAGAAATGTCAAGTGAAAACTAATGGATACTTCTAGATTATAAATCAGATTGAAAGTAACGTAACAAAACATAGCCTAAATAGAGCACGTCCGTAGACGGCTTTTTGCCCGGCTTTTCAAGGGCTCAAAACATGGTTCGAGTTATCGAGGGTAAAATTATATGGAAAATGACCCAAGGGGAAACGAAAATTGGTTCGAGTTAGCGGGAGTTCGAGTTATCGAGGGTTCGAGTTACCGAGGGTAAAATTACAGTGGATATATGACGGAAATCCAGGGGAAATCGATTTTGGTTCGAGTTAGCGCGAGGTTCGAGTTAGCGAGGGTTCGAGTTATCGGGATTCGACTGTATTGAGACGATACGTTTCTCGTGCAGAATTGATGTAGCAATTCCTGGAACTCTAAGGTAAAATAAATTCGCTGTCTTATTGCAGATTAACTGATTAAATGTATCTAATTGATAGATCGTTGAGGTTCTTAAGAACGTTTTTTTGGGAAATGTGAAGTATATACGTACTTGAGATATTGTTAACTAAACAAACGATCACCCACTCGCCACGTATTAATATAACCGTCACGAACTTGACTCGCAGCAATTCATCATTTCCAGTGGAAAATATTAGTATACAAATTGAACCAGTCGATTTTATTTGGAAGTAGTTTTAGAAATTGGGATTTATTTTTTTAGTGGAACTTTTCATTGATGTTTCCTTGGTTCGTATCGTAGTCAGTTTCGCAAGGTCTCTCAGTATTAAAGCCGCCTTGTATTGCCTTCAGTGGTAGATGATTCCTTGAAATTACTGCATAATTGCCTAAACGTCATTGAAAATTTTCACTTAACATTAAATAATTATTGCTTTTTTTCGTATTACTGTTGAGTACGTGAAGTTAACGTTGTGCCCGTTGCAGGAAGGTGTAAGCTCAGGTACGCAACAGTATTAAAACGTTATGATATTTTTCCAGTCCAAAAACAGAGGGTACTAAAATATGAACTTGACTTTCATTAGTCCAAAATTTTAAAATATCGTCATATAACCTTAAAATTGGGTCACAAAATAGTTTACGATGTATAGATTCAGGTGGCAAACTCTCTGACAATCACTATAGTAGCTGAGTCAAAACTTACTGAGCAGTTTATCTATAAGTTCTGCTACGATGAAAATGTTTTGTTAAAACCTTCTCAAGCCACAGCTACCCTTAACTGACTGGGGACCGCCCTTCCCTCCCTCCCCCCCCCCCCCCTTCCCACCCCCTCCAACACAAACATCTTGTAAAATGTTACTTTTTAAACAGATTAACACAAAACCTTCAATTGATTCAAGAGTTGGCTTATAGAGCCCTTTGATCTTATTTATGTTATGCAGTCGTTCATCTTTCAATCAGTGTGCTTTGGTAATCTTTTGACAGTCACGTGTAACTTGGTCAGCGGCCACGCTCTTCCTTTCTGCCAATGAGGTAATTTCCCTCGACATGATTTTCGTGTATTTATACACAATCAACGTCGAATACCATATTAAAAGTAAATATCCTAAAAAATATATACTTTACCGTGGATAAAGTAGGAAGTGAAAAATTTTTAGCGAGGAAATCCTGTTTCGTGCAGAATTAATCAATAATAATAATAATCTCCTAGCAAGCGAGACTGGCCCTTCTAAGAGCGTTCTTGTTTATCATATTATATTTCGCTTAAAAGACAAGGCCTTTGTTCTTGTTATTTTTTCGTTTAATTCAAAAATATTTTCTCGCCCTATGTTAGGCAATTGAGGACAGTCTTGGAGTCCTGTGTTTATCCTTTGTTCACCCTCGGCAGTATTCATAGCACTAACTGAGTGGCAGATCCAAGGGAGGGGCCCAAGGGGCTCGGGCCATCCCCTTATTTTCAGACCAAACTGATGCCCCAAGGTGATGCCCCCCTATCTCAGGGTCTGGATGATCGCTTCTCACCCCACCCCTCGTCTTATCTGAAGGTCCGGATCCGCCCCTGACTAATATTAGTGGGGCCGAGCGAATATCTGAAACAAACCATTTAAATCAAACTTAACAATTTTAAGAGAGGCCAGGAGCTAAGAGGGTCTTAAAAATTGACTTGAGGCAAGCCAACTCTCTATTTACAAGCGTGGTCGACAATTTGAAGTCTAAACTACCGAGAAGAAATCCAGCTAGCGCTCAGGCCTTTAATTCGAGGCCTCCAAATTACAAGTCCAGCGCTCTATCAGCTCGGTCATGCTGCCCGCAACCCCGTCACTTCGTCGTCAGTCTGTATTCCATCCTGGGGATTCGGATTTTAGGTACAAGACATCGAATTTAAATCGTTACCGGGAATCTGGATTCCACAAACACAAATTCCATGATTCCGGAACAGTATTATTTCACAATAACAAAGGAATTTCACGCGTTGTCTTTACGAGATCAGAGGATATAATTGGAATAACGATGTCAAAATGCCCCTTGTTAAATTATCTGATAACTAGTAAATGTATTTATCGGATTACAGAAAGAAACAGGTACTTCCAAACATCGAAGGTTTCAAATTTAAAGTAAGAATTAAATACCATGTTGAAAAATATATTATATATATTATTATATATATTTCCACTAAGAATAACAAATTAGAAATCTTTTATGAAAAATGGCCAAAAGACATTTACGCCTTTTAATTATGTTCGTGTGCATGTAATTAAAATTGTAATCTTTTATTAGACACTTTTTTTTCTGTATTGTTTGTGTGTGTGTGTGCGTTTTTGTTTTATTTCAGAGTGTACTGTAAATCAGTGTTAATTTCTCTTTTATCTACATAATTAAGTATTAATTAACTCCTTGTAAAACAAGCCTCATTCAGCAATTGCACTGCTGTTTTTTGGCAGTAATGTATATAATTGTGAAATGTAGATAATTGTAAGTATGTCTGTTACCTCGGTTGTTTAGAATATTGTATTTAGATTCTTTTAAATTAGTTCTTTGTAATTAGAATAATAAATGTCGTCAATTAAAAAAAAAATAATAAAAACTGATTCCGGATTCCACAAGCCAAAATTTCCACTGCTTCCGGACTACGGAGTTCCTTGCATGTGGCGAATATTTGGACGTATACACCGAATGCAAATATGGCGGACCTCTCGGCCGGCCCGGGTCTAGTTGCGCGAAAGCGAGGCTAGTGAGGCCTCAAGAGTTTTGTTTTGACTGCGCGTCTTAGCGATTGAGTCGATCGATACGGTTTGCTTCGAGTTGTTGCATGCCTGAGGGCCACCAAAAAGAAGATTTTAATCTAGCTGGAATAGCCTTTACTTTCCCGAGATCTTTTCACAAAGAAAGTTACGGATTCATGCGATTCGGCGTGGCGATGGGAAGCACTTTACAGCGAAAGTGTGCTCGCTTCACTTGCTTTAGATGAGAGGACTCAAGAAAGTATTTGAATGAAATAATTTTCACAAGAGATGGTGCATGCTGTTCCAAGATGTTTGCATGGTCTGTTATTTATCCAACAAAAGGCAAACTTTCTCGTGAAGGCAGCATCCGCTGTGGACTGTAAGATCTTTTAGATTTCACGCTGAAAACAGCTGCATTAAAATATAACAACAACAATAACAATCGCCTATTAATCCTACAAGCGTGGCCTGTGAAACTATGTAAGAACCAGAAGAAAGCGATATATTTCAAGAACAGTCCTTGCCCAAAGTGCACTGAAAAAACTAACAGAGGAACCGTTGCCAACTAAGAAAGTAAGAAGAAGGAAAAAGGTTCTGGCAGAGAAAGAGCCTGCAAGTATTCGAGCATTGTATTTGACCTTGCGCGTGATCTATTTTAGCAACTTGTCGAATGGTTTCGAGATAAACTAACAGCGATTTCCCAAAAATGGCTTCTTTTATAGCACTGCTCAAACTCTTGAACACAGGATCATGAAGACTGTGAAAACATTCGGCCTTGTTGTCCGTCGTTGTGTCCCTTAGAGCACCTAAAGATTTGGTAAGTCGCGACGGCGGATTCACTCCTTCTCAAGGATATTTACCTTTCCTTGGTAGAAGAACGGACAAAGCAAACTTGAAACAGTACCGTGAATCTTTCAGTTATTCACCCATTCTAATAGTTTCGTGAGTCTTCTCTTCTGAAGTGAGGCGAGCACACTTTCGTTCTTTTAACTCCGTGATAGTAAAGTGCCTCTATTCGCCGCGCTGAATCGCTTGAATCCATTTCTTTTTTCGAAAAGAACCTTGCCAAAGCGAAGATAATCAACTTTCGTCTCTGCTGGAGTTAAATTTCCTCTTTGATGGCTCTTAAGCACGTAACAACTCGAAGGAAACCATATTAATCGACTGAATCGCTAAGACGCGCAGTCAAAACAAAACTCTCGAAGCCTTACTAGCCTCGCTTTCGCGCAACTAGACCCGGGCCGACCGAGAGATCCGCCATATTTGCATTCGGTGTATACGTTCAACGAATCGTGGATATGAAAAAACAAAACAAAAACAAAAACAAAAACAAAAACAAACACAAAAACAAACAACCAAACAAACAAAGCAAAACAAAAGAAAAAAAGTTATAAATCGATCTGCACACGCGCCGTAACTACCCAAAGCTCTTCTGCGCATGGCTGCCAGGGAAGGAGTCAGAAGAGTAAGCACTGGGGTCGAGAATGGTCGTTCGCGTGACCCATTCTTGACGGCAGAGCTCACGCGATGCAAAAAGGTGATCTTGGGTTCAGTAATACAGCTAGTTCTGAGCGATCCTTCACAGAAGCTGGTAAGTTATAAGCTTATTGAAGGCATTCCCTTTCATTAATCATTCCTGAGTCGTCGTTTGATTTACAAATTTTGTAAATCTATACCTATCGTTTGATTATAAATTTTGTGAATCAAGTTGTGGCTGAAGCATACTAGTACATCGACTGTCGTCGGTGCTAAATAAATTGTAAACTTGAATATTGAAAATGTTTTGTTTATTTCCAGTCCTCTTTCACAGAATCATCACTAGTTGTGAGTACCCGATCGAAAACTGTGAACTGAGGAATAGGTAAGCTATTGTAGTTATCCTTGCATTAATTAACTTGAAAACGATCATGCCTTAAAGGAACAGTATCCCGTTACTGTGCATGCACCAAAGTTTGATTTTTGGACAGGATGTCGCGAAATCAAAAGATGCGAGGAGAGTAAGAGAACCTTGAAAAATCCGTTTGCATCGCGCTTGGCCGAGTTCAATACTACACTAAAACTTCTCAGGATTACAGATCAATGATATATTGTTCCTGTTAAGTTTCGATTTGGGCCAAATCTGGATTTTTTGGCGTTACTTTTATTGCCGTTGGCCGGAGGACCAAAAGATGGGAAGCGCTTTGATGCCGATTGAAGGCTTATTTCTTCTGCTAGCTTCCATACAAGCTCAGATAACTGTGAAAGGAATACGCAGAAATGAAACAGCAACAATAAAGACTGTAAGAAAGAAACCATTGAGACATTGATGTGACTGAGGAGATCTTGTGGAGGGGAGCTTCGTGAGGCAGAATGTTTTCAACGACGCGTTAGTAAACTTTTAAATGAATCTCCCTAACGGCCGACAAAATCAAACAAACAGGCGTACATGTTTAGAAAAACTAGTTCCATTAAATCATAATATGATTTTTGACTAACATTTGTGATGATTCATAGCGTTGAGATTGCATTTTTATTTATGTCATTCCAACGTTTGAGGCTAGAACGCGAGCAAGTCAGGCAGATATTACTGGACTTGGAACAATTGACCTCTGACATGAGTTTCACATTAGAAAATCTGTTTTTAAAGCGAGCGGAAAGAGATTTTCGGGTGGCGAGGCGGCCCTGCTAGCGATAAAATGGCGATAAGTCTTCGTGCCGCGAGCCAGATTTTAAATAAGACGAAAGATTTCTTCGAAAGTCTAAAGAATTGCTTGAGAATATAATCAACAAATCTCCGTCGGCGGTGCGGTCCGGAAGGAAATCTTGTCGAGTCAATATGACAGTTCTATTGTCTTTTGAAGAAAAAACAGATGATGACGCTCGCGCGTGCGCGTAATCGGGACACTGTCCCTTTAATCTCAACATGCCGGCTACTATTTAGTTGGTAAGAATATTTAGTTAGCTAGTATGTACGGCGATCTCCCGCTGTTTTGGCAATTCAGTGCATCCTTTAAAGAGCTAGTGTACAGTTAAACAATTTACATCGAAGTTTTAAAATTCAAAGCGAGTTTAATTTCGGAATTTTTTCCAGGCTGGATAAGTCAATAAATAAAGAAAGGCTTTTGGCCCGGCTTCTTGCATCGCATCACAGACTGTGAGCACGAGCAAATGCTTTTGCTAGTGGTTCGCTGGTATAGAATGGGGCTAGAGGATCAAGAAACAAACGTCTCCATTCGGACGAATCGACATAAGGGATCATAAGATATGGGATCGGGAATCTCAAGCCGCGCCATCGTGAACAACGGGGAATATTGTAGGGAAGACCGATTTTTTTTTTTTTTTGCGTCACAGGGATCGGAGTTGTGATCAGCATTTAGCGAACGGGAACTAATCCTAATTATATCTTGGGTAAAAAAGGGATAAATTATAACTAAAATATAGCTCGTTACGACCCTGGTTGAAAGTAGCAGGTGACAAAGAGTTCCCTTGCCGCATCATATTTTTAAGACCAACAAAAGATATAAAATTTTTGTGTTTCACTGATTAATCCGGGTGAAGTCAACTTACATGTATAATCTTTCTTCTGAATAAATTACCCAAAAGTTAGCTATTTTATGCATTTTTTTTTTAAATTTAGGTTTGTTTTATATACTTTCGACTGATTTCATTGAGAATTGCCAACGCGTATCTTTTGTTACCTGAGAAAATCTCGGTGGGAATGTGCCCCTCGGTTCTCCAAATCCTGATCCTATTTTAGACCAAGAAAACAAGGATGTAGATAATCTGGATTTTAGCCGTAAGCAGGGGAAAATATCCGGCTGTCAACGTGATTTTTCCGGGTGAAAAACAATGCAGTCTTTAAAAAGGCAACTGTTTTCTTCTCATATTACCCGCCCATCAAATGCCATTTCCCGTCTGTTATAAATATAAGATACATCCCTGAGAAATTTCATTTTCCATCCCCGCTTTCGGACGTTGCTTCCAAAATCCAGACCAGTTTTCAGACCTGGACGCCACCAAAAATATTTCTTAAGATCCATTTCTCCTTTTGTTATGATTTGGAAATGAAACGACTAACACGTTCAGCCACTTTCGTCGTTCCCCTCGAAGAACATACCCGATTCCACACCTGAATGTGCAAATTCTATACCCGTTTTCAAACAAAAACGGCGCAAAATCCATGCATTTTGTCTTATGTTAAGGAGTACCACCCCCTAGGATAGTGACACGTTTGTGGACAAAATGCAACGATCGAGTTTATCTGATAATTTATGTGGAAAATAGGCTTAAAGTCGTATAAAGGTCTAACGATTGTCTTTTCATTTCTTCCCTTCATAATCAGTCTTTGTGATGTCATTATCCATACTTTCTGAAGGCGTTTTTGCTTCAAAATTATCTTTTATTCCTCAGATTGCACGGAGTGACTGAATTTGTAATCCACCCGATCAGATGATGAACTCGCAACAAGAAGACTCTAAAGACACTAATGCCGAAGGAAACGATTCATGTTCATTCGATGTGCTGGGTAAGAAAATATGCCTTACATTACATAATCCAAAAATTAAAGCACAGATGATACCAGCAGACTTACCCTGCGAGTAGAGGTTTTGTTTAATGTCTTGTTTGTTTGTTTGTTTGTTTTTTTCCTATGAAGTCCTTTGCCTGGCTTGCCAGTAGCTTGTGACTTGTTAGTCGCCACGACTTCGTAAATGTTATGGCATAACAACCCGAAGGGGGAGGGGGTCCTCCCTATAATGGCCTATACTGGTAGTTTTTGATAGATTGTGCTCGCAAAACTAGCAGTGCTCCTATATTTCTAAGATTATGCCAATAATTACGCTGATTTTGGTAAAATATGCTCATTTTACCAAAATTTCCGAAGTTATACTTCTAAGTTTAACCATAGTTAATGGCGGTGACTGGTTATGAAGCCCGGCAAACATCAAAGGAGCAAACAAAGATGCCAAGATTTATGTTAGAAGGTCCACGACCCTGCACAATCTTTTGTTTTGCGTTCATACGTTATGCATGAATTACGTAACCAGCACGTTTCTATTGGTTAGTTCCTCAGTACGGAGTAAACAACTTTTGTGTTTTGTGCAGGGTCAAGGCCAAAAAAGAGAACAAAAACATACAACAAAGAACTTTGTCGGGTTTCATAACCATTCCCTCTATTAACTATGGTTTAACGTATTTTTTTTTGTAACCCTCGGACGTACAAGGTAGGAGAAAGGTTGGACTCCATCCACCCGCCCATAAGGTTTTTCCGAGTTTTTCCCTGGAGGATAAAACGTTAGTTCCTGACGTTTTCAGTAGACAGGTTTAGTGATGGTCCGTTGCTATGGTTACAAGGTATGACGTCATAAGTAGCAGGTGGTCAAGCCACTTTGGGGTCAAAATATATGTTTTTTCAACTTCTTTTAACAATAAAGCAAATTTTGTGGCTAAAATCATGCAAAGTGCTTATTTTCTGTTATTTATCATGTAAAGCACAAAAAATCTCCACTTCTCGCGGTTTAAACCCGATTTCCAACTTGGTAAAATCCAAGATGGCGGCCATTGTTGGTGACGTCACAGGCCTCCAGCAGCGCCACCACCCATAAAATATACCTCATCTTGTTAAGAAGATCAAGGGCTTTCCAATAAAGGTAAAATCATTTCGAAATACTGCAACATATCAAAAACTCCCTGGAGGGTTTCCATGCACCTCCTCCCCTCTCCCCTCCCCCCCCTTGTGCCACGGTCGGGGGGTATGAATTTGCGTGTACGCCCGAGGGTTAAGTAAAAGCACCTCAATAACTACGCAGCAAACAAATAAAAGGCAATGGAAATTTTAAGAGTGGGTAATTCATTGTCAAACAACTATAAAAACCCAAAGAATTAACAATCAACACGCGGACGCCATCTTAGGTAATCGTACTAGAAAGTCCTATGGAAAGAGAGCTGGGCCTCTTTCTATGAGACCCAGGTCCAATGAATGTGACAATGAGCAGATAAAAAATTGATTTTGTTTCTTCAATTTCCTGTAACACTGATCTCGGATTAAAAAAAGGATGCTTGCATGATAAACAAATGACAAATTATGCACCTTATTCGGCCCCCAAAATTCATTTCTCATTTCTCCTGGGTATTACAGCCGTCCCAAGAGAAATTGAAAACAATGGTTATGCAAAATTTAAATAAACAAGGTGCATTATGGGAAATGTGGAAGTGGCGTATTACGCTAGCAGTGCTTTTTTCGGAAAATGAATGAAAATTATGCTCTTAATGACGAATTATGCCAAAAATTATGTTAGCACAATCTATCAAAGCTTATATACGGGGAGGCTCAGCCCGAAAGGGGAACCTGGCATCATATAAATTATGCCCTTAAAGAGTCTCGATTCGTCCAGTGCTAAATTGGAAGAAGCCTGACCTTGACAAGGATATTTTCAAAAATTACCGACCTGTAGCCAATATACCTTTTCAAGAAAAAGTCATCCAGAGAGTTGTCGCGGTTCAAACATATTCACACTTAGAGAAAAATAGTTTTTACGCCTTCTATGCAATCCGCCTACCGCAGAGATCACTCCACCGAGACTGTGCTGCTGTGAGGGATGAATCATGTTCTAAGGACTATTGATCTTCGGCAAGATTTTTGTTTTAGTAATGTTAGATCTGTCAGCCACATTTGACACCCTAGACCAGACTTTACTTTTGGGTGGAGCCAGTAGTTACTTTGGGATTTTCCCTCACAGTGCTAAATGGTTTTCGTCTTATCTCACCGGTCGGACACAATCGACTGTTATTATTGGTAACATACCACACCTAGTGCGTCGGAGGCTAGAATTTGGAGTTCCACAAGGGTCGATACTTGGACCTCTCTTGTTCACCCTATATAAAGCTCCTATTCAAAACATAATCTCTGCTTTACGTTCTGTGCAGATGATTCTCAACGATGCATTTTACTATTGATTCGCTTGATCAACGTTCGGCCCTGAACATCTGTCATGTGGACCTGATTGTTCCAAGGCTGTATTGATATTTTTTGCTATTCTGTTTAGTGTATCCAATCATCAAATTGTAGGCGAAAAGAGTAAGAATGTCTTTTTTTTTTCTAAGCTTTTATATCTGAGTTAAAATTGCGCACTACCCTTGGATTATCTTAACCCAGCTTTAAACAACCCCGCAAGTGTACATATGTATTAGAGAAGTTATAGAATGGCCAATACCTACAATAACTGAGTGAATCAGCAATCCTATTAAAACACAGGTCATTCACTTAAGTTCTCGTTTCGTCAAGAACCCAATTCTTAGTGATGTCTTCAACTGGCAACGCTAGAGTGCAACCATCAGACAGATTTTGTAATCTTGGTGTCAACCTAGATAGAGAGCTTAATTTTCGTCATCATGTTAATGAAACATGTTTAAAGGCTATGCTGGCGATTCTATTTATTGGAAGATTAAGGAAGTGTCTGAGCAAGGATCACCTCAAGTTGATGGTCAAAACTTTTGTCATGTTTCTCTTCGGTTATTGTAACAGTTATACTGTGGACTACCTATCCAATTCCGAAATAGATTTAGCTGCAACGTGTTCAGAGTAAGAAGAGTAAGAAGATCCGGCCATATAACTCCTGTCATGGAAGACTTGCACCAATTATTATCATTATCATTATCATTATCATTATCATTATCATTATCATTATCATTATCATTATCATTGTCATTATCATTATCATTATCAATATCATTGTCATTGTCATTATCATTGTCATTGTCATTGTCATTATCATTATCATTATCATTATCATTATCATTGTCATTGTCATTGTCATTGTCATTGTCATTGTCATTATCATTATCATTATCATTATCATTATCATTATCATTATCATTGTCATTGTCATTGTCATTATCATTATCATTATCATTATCATTATCATTGTCATTGTCATTGTCATTGTCATTGTCATTATCATCATCGTTATTATTATTATTGTTATTATTATTATTATTATTATTATTACTATTATTATTATTATTATTATTATTATTATTATTATTACTATTATTATTATTATTATTATTATTATTATTATTATTATTATTGGGACATTGAGCAGAACGGACACGTTTTGTGCATGTCCTCGGTTTAAACGTCCCTTTGTGCTTGGATTGACATCTTCTTTGGATTAATCAGTGGGGAGCTGCTTTTGGTTGTCGGAGGGCATGGTTGGTTCGCGGTTTTTGTTCGTTTTGCTCGCTGGTGTGGTCTGTTCGCTCTGCGGTAAGGATTTTGTCTCGCTGGGCCGCCATGCGTGGCGCTGTAAACATAGAATTACTCGAGGGGAGCGTCCTTCTGCTGAAGTGGATGAGGATGCGAATGAGTCACTCGCTGCAGATGCTTCTTCTCGTGTTTGTCTCGTGAAGTGCTGCTGTGGTAGACTTTGCAAGGGTAACAGAGGATTTAAGATGCATCAAAGGAGTTGTGGAGTTATTTTGGGTTTGAATGATCAACTTCGTGCTGACCTCAATGATGCCGTACTCACCGACCAAGAATCTGGCGATGTAGGTGATCCTTTGATGGCCTCCGGTGTCCCTTCCCCTCAACCTGAAGACCATTGCTTTCCCGATATTAAAAAGGGAACAAATCTACCTTAAAGTGAAGAACAATGGTTAACGGCCAACGAATATTTTAAATCCGTATTATCTCTGAATCCTCCAATCACTGTTCAGAATCTCAGCTCATGTGTTAAACTTCTGAACGACACTGTTTATGACTATTTCTCTGCTAATTTTGGTCAAGTTGCACAAGCTCCTGATGAAAGCCTGACAAGAAAATACGAAGGCAAATCTAAAAATGATCTGAAGAAATCTCTCAAAGTCTTGAAGCAGTCCGCTAACGCCGACATCACAGAAATCAAATACGTATCTCGCTTATTGCGTGACATACTACGAGACAACACGTCGTGTCAAGTCAACGCTGACCTGATGAATCATGATTATTCCATCTCTAAACATTTCTGGGGATATGTCAAAAAGATCTTCAACAAAAAAGATGAAATCCTCCCTTCGTTTTCCATGAATGAGTGTTTTGATTACTTTGCAAGAACTCTTTCGTCAGTAAATCCGAATAAAGTTTTCAACCTTCCAAGCTGGATACCAACTTTATCAGATCCCGTAATTCCGTTTAACCTTGAACCTCCAACATACCAACAGATCTCAAATGTGATTAGAATCAAAGGCTCCTAGGAGCGAGCTCATGGATGAATTGAATTAGGGTAGAAAAGACAGTTCAATAATCAAAGAAAAACATATAAATCTTTTTGAACGGTTCATGGTGTACGGACTTGCCAAAATACAGCGTGACTCGAAGTATCCGATTGCATGTGTACCTGAATATTCTAGAAACTTTTTATCAGCGCAGCATTTCTACTTACAAAGCAAAGATCACTTTTAAAAGCAATTATTAACGCTTTTTAGATGCAAAATAATTTGCTTTCTCATGTGACTGTCAAACACTTTCCGAACGACAGTGCACTTTCTTGTAAAAAAGCCAAGTTTTGCATACATGAGATATTTAAACCGTGGTTTTAAAAGTGCGATGCTTTCAAATAAATGTTTCCATATGATGAGTACGTAACGGTTAGTATACGCAGTACGAGCTATATTTTATACAGAATGCAGGCGTTTACGGCTAAATTGAACTACTTTACAACGCGCTTTTGATAAACACTAGCTAAAAATTATTTTAATACATGTAAAACTGATTAAGCTCAAAGCAGTACGTGCTCTGACCTAGCCAAGTAATTTAAACGCAGTCGCAGTATCCGATTGCCTTTCGCCAGAGACTTGTTTATACCAGCGCAGCATTTCTTGAAGAAATTACATTAATAGCACTGCTAAATGGAATCACCGACAAACAAAAGCCTACTTTAAGGCAAAGATCACCTAAGAATTCAAGCAAAATAGCGTAACGCTTGTTGGTTCTAAAACCCAGGGAAGGAGTCAGAAGAGTAAGCACTGGGGTCGAGAATGGTCGTTCGCGTGACCCATTCTTGACGGCAGAGCTCACGCGATGCAAAAAGGTGATCTTGGGTTCAGTAATACAGCTAGTTCTGAGCGATCCTTCACAGAAGCTGGTAAGTTATAAGCTTATTGAAGGCATTCCCTTTCATTAATCATTCCTGAGTCGTCGTTTGATTTACAAATTTTGTAAATCTATACCTATCGTTTGATTATAAATTTTGTGAATCAAGTTGTGGCTGAAGCATACTAGTACATCGACTGTCGTCGGTGCTAAATAAATTGTAAACTTGAATATTGAAAATGTTTTGTTTATTTCCAGTCCTCTTTCACAGAATCATCACTAGTTGTGAGTACCCGATCGAAAACTGTGAACTGAGGAATAGGTAAGCTATTGTAGTTATCCTTGCATTAATTAACTTGAAAACGATCATGCCTTAAAGGAACAGTATCCCGTTACTGTGCATGCACCAAAGTTTGATTTTTGGACAGGATGTCGCGAAATCAAAAGATGCGAGGAGAGTAAGAGAACCTTGAAAAATCCGTTTGCATCGCGCTTGGCCGAGTTCAATACTACACTAAAACTTCTCAGGATTACAGATCAATGATATATTGTTCCTGTTAAGTTTCGATTTGGGCCAAATCTGGATTTTTTGGCGTTACTTTTATTGCCGTTGGCCGGAGGACCAAAAGATGGGAAGCGCTTTGATGCCGATTGAAGGCTTATTTCTTCTGCTAGCTTCCATACAAGCTCAGATAACTGTGAAAGGAATACGCAGAAATGAAACAGCAACAATAAAGACTGTAAGAAAGAAACCATTGAGACATTGATGTGACTGAGGAGATCTTGTGGAGGGGAGCTTCGTGAGGCAGAATGTTTTCAACGACGCGTTAGTAAACTTTTAAATGAATCTCCCTAACGGCCGACAAAATCAAACAAACAGGCGTACATGTTTAGAAAAACTAGTTCCATTAAATCATAATATGATTTTTGACTAACATTTGTGATGATTCATAGCGTTGAGATTGCATTTTTATTTATGTCATTCCAACGTTTGAGGCTAGAACGCGAGCAAGTCAGGCAGATATTACTGGACTTGGAACAATTGACCTCTGACATGAGTTTCACATTAGAAAATCTGTTTTTAAAGCGAGCGGAAAGAGATTTTCGGGTGGCGAGGCGGCCCTGCTAGCGATAAAATGGCGATAAGTCTTCGTGCCGCGAGCCAGATTTTAAATAAGACGAAAGATTTCTTCGAAAGTCTAAAGAATTGCTTGAGAATATAATCAACAAATCTCCGTCGGCGGTGCGGTCCGGAAGGAAATCTTGTCGAGTCAATATGACAGTTCTATTGTCTTTTGAAGAAAAAACAGATGATGACGCTCGCGCGTGCGCGTAATCGGGACACTGTCCCTTTAATCTCAACATGCCGGCTACTATTTAGTTGGTAAGAATATTTAGTTAGCTAGTATGTACGGCGATCTCCCGCTGTTTTGGCAATTCAGTGCATCCTTTAAAGAGCTAGTGTACAGTTAAACAATTTACATCGAAGTTTTAAAATTCAAAGCGAGTTTAATTTCGGAATTTTTTCCAGGCTGGATAAGTCAATAAATAAAGAAAGGCTTTTGGCCCGGCTTCTTGCATCGCATCACAGACTGTGAGCACGAGCAAATGCTTTTGCTAGTGGTTCGCTGGTATAGAATGGGGCTAGAGGATCAAGAAACAAACGTCTCCATTCGGACGAATCGACATAAGGGATCATAAGATATGGGATCGGGAATCTCAAGCCGCGCCATCGTGAACAACGGGGAATATTGTAGGGAAGACCGATTTTTTTTTTTTTTTGCGTCACAGGGATCGGAGTTGTGATCAGCATTTAGCGAACGGGAACTAATCCTAATTATATCTTGGGTAAAAAAGGGATAAATTATAACTAAAATATAGCTCGTTACGACCCTGGTTGAAAGTAGCAGGTGACAAAGAGTTCCCTTGCCGCATCATATTTTTAAGACCAACAAAAGATATAAAATTTTTGTGTTTCACTGATTAATCCGGGTGAAGTCAACTTACATGTATAATCTTTCTTCTGAATAAATTACCCAAAAGTTAGCTATTTTATGCATTTTTTTTTTAAATTTAGGTTTGTTTTATATACTTTCGACTGATTTCATTGAGAATTGCCAACGCGTATCTTTTGTTACCTGAGAAAATCTCGGTGGGAATGTGCCCCTCGGTTCTCCAAATCCTGATCCTATTTTAGACCAAGAAAACAAGGATGTAGATAATCTGGATTTTAGCCGTAAGCAGGGGAAAATATCCGGCTGTCAACGTGATTTTTCCGGGTGAAAAACAATGCAGTCTTTAAAAAGGCAACTGTTTTCTTCTCATATTACCCGCCCATCAAATGCCATTTCCCGTCTGTTATAAATATAAGATACATCCCTGAGAAATTTCATTTTCCATCCCCGCTTTCGGACGTTGCTTCCAAAATCCAGACCAGTTTTCAGACCTGGACGCCACCAAAAATATTTCTTAAGATCCATTTCTCCTTTTGTTATGATTTGGAAATGAAACGACTAACACGTTCAGCCACTTTCGTCGTTCCCCTCGAAGAACATACCCGATTCCACACCTGAATGTGCAAATTCTATACCCGTTTTCAAACAAAAACGGCGCAAAATCCATGCATTTTGTCTTATGTTAAGGAGTACCACCCCCTAGGATAGTGACACGTTTGTGGACAAAATGCAACGATCGAGTTTATCTGATAATTTATGTGGAAAATAGGCTTAAAGTCGTATAAAGGTCTAACGATTGTCTTTTCATTTCTTCCCTTCATAATCAGTCTTTGTGATGTCATTATCCATACTTTCTGAAGGCGTTTTTGCTTCAAAATTATCTTTTATTCCTCAGATTGCACGGAGTGACTGAATTTGTAATCCACCCGATCAGATGATGAACTCGCAACAAGAAGACTCTAAAGACACTAATGCCGAAGGAAACGATTCATGTTCATTCGATGTGCTGGGTAAGAAAATATGCCTTACATTACATAATCCAAAAATTAAAGCACAGATGATACCAGCAGACTTACCCTGCGAGTAGAGGTTTTGTTTAATGTCTTGTTTGTTTGTTTGTTTGTTTTTTTCCTATGAAGTCCTTTGCCTGGCTTGCCAGTAGCTTGTGACTTGTTAGTCGCCACGACTTCGTAAATGTTATGGCATAACAACCCGAAGGGGGAGGGGGTCCTCCCTATAATGGCCTATACTGGTAGTTTTTGATAGATTGTGCTCGCAAAACTAGCAGTGCTCCTATATTTCTAAGATTATGCCAATAATTACGCTGATTTTGGTAAAATATGCTCATTTTACCAAAATTTCCGAAGTTATACTTCTAAGTTTAACCATAGTTAATGGCGGTGACTGGTTATGAAGCCCGGCAAACATCAAAGGAGCAAACAAAGATGCCAAGATTTATGTTAGAAGGTCCACGACCCTGCACAATCTTTTGTTTTGCGTTCATACGTTATGCATGAATTACGTAACCAGCACGTTTCTATTGGTTAGTTCCTCAGTACGGAGTAAACAACTTTTGTGTTTTGTGCAGGGTCAAGGCCAAAAAAGAGAACAAAAACATACAACAAAGAACTTTGTCGGGTTTCATAACCATTCCCTCTATTAACTATGGTTTAACGTATTTTTTTTTGTAACCCTCGGACGTACAAGGTAGGAGAAAGGTTGGACTCCATCCACCCGCCCATAAGGTTTTTCCGAGTTTTTCCCTGGAGGATAAAACGTTAGTTCCTGACGTTTTCAGTAGACAGGTTTAGTGATGGTCCGTTGCTATGGTTACAAGGTATGACGTCATAAGTAGCAGGTGGTCAAGCCACTTTGGGGTCAAAATATATGTTTTTTCAACTTCTTTTAACAATAAAGCAAATTTTGTGGCTAAAATCATGCAAAGTGCTTATTTTCTGTTATTTATCATGTAAAGCACAAAAAATCTCCACTTCTCGCGGTTTAAACCCGATTTCCAACTTGGTAAAATCCAAGATGGCGGCCATTGTTGGTGACGTCACAGGCCTCCAGCAGCGCCACCACCCATAAAATATACCTCATCTTGTTAAGAAGATCAAGGGCTTTCCAATAAAGGTAAAATCATTTCGAAATACTGCAACATATCAAAAACTCCCTGGAGGGTTTCCATGCACCTCCTCCCCTCTCCCCTCCCCCCCCTTGTGCCACGGTCGGGGGGTATGAATTTGCGTGTACGCCCGAGGGTTAAGTAAAAGCACCTCAATAACTACGCAGCAAACAAATAAAAGGCAATGGAAATTTTAAGAGTGGGTAATTCATTGTCAAACAACTATAAAAACCCAAAGAATTAACAATCAACACGCGGACGCCATCTTAGGTAATCGTACTAGAAAGTCCTATGGAAAGAGAGCTGGGCCTCTTTCTATGAGACCCAGGTCCAATGAATGTGACAATGAGCAGATAAAAAATTGATTTTGTTTCTTCAATTTCCTGTAACACTGATCTCGGATTAAAAAAAGGATGCTTGCATGATAAACAAATGACAAATTATGCACCTTATTCGGCCCCCAAAATTCATTTCTCATTTCTCCTGGGTATTACAGCCGTCCCAAGAGAAATTGAAAACAATGGTTATGCAAAATTTAAATAAACAAGGTGCATTATGGGAAATGTGGAAGTGGCGTATTACGCTAGCAGTGCTTTTTTCGGAAAATGAATGAAAATTATGCTCTTAATGACGAATTATGCCAAAAATTATGTTAGCACAATCTATCAAAGCTTATATACGGGGAGGCTCAGCCCGAAAGGGGAACCTGGCATCATATAAATTATGCCCTTAAAGAGTCTCGATTCGTCCAGTGCTAAATTGGAAGAAGCCTGACCTTGACAAGGATATTTTCAAAAATTACCGACCTGTAGCCAATATACCTTTTCAAGAAAAAGTCATCCAGAGAGTTGTCGCGGTTCAAACATATTCACACTTAGAGAAAAATAGTTTTTACGCCTTCTATGCAATCCGCCTACCGCAGAGATCACTCCACCGAGACTGTGCTGCTGTGAGGGATGAATCATGTTCTAAGGACTATTGATCTTCGGCAAGATTTTTGTTTTAGTAATGTTAGATCTGTCAGCCACATTTGACACCCTAGACCAGACTTTACTTTTGGGTGGAGCCAGTAGTTACTTTGGGATTTTCCCTCACAGTGCTAAATGGTTTTCGTCTTATCTCACCGGTCGGACACAATCGACTGTTATTATTGGTAACATACCACACCTAGTGCGTCGGAGGCTAGAATTTGGAGTTCCACAAGGGTCGATACTTGGACCTCTCTTGTTCACCCTATATAAAGCTCCTATTCAAAACATAATCTCTGCTTTACGTTCTGTGCAGATGATTCTCAACGATGCATTTTACTATTGATTCGCTTGATCAACGTTCGGCCCTGAACATCTGTCATGTGGACCTGATTGTTCCAAGGCTGTATTGATATTTTTTGCTATTCTGTTTAGTGTATCCAATCATCAAATTGTAGGCGAAAAGAGTAAGAATGTCTTTTTTTTTTCTAAGCTTTTATATCTGAGTTAAAATTGCGCACTACCCTTGGATTATCTTAACCCAGCTTTAAACAACCCCGCAAGTGTACATATGTATTAGAGAAGTTATAGAATGGCCAATACCTACAATAACTGAGTGAATCAGCAATCCTATTAAAACACAGGTCATTCACTTAAGTTCTCGTTTCGTCAAGAACCCAATTCTTAGTGATGTCTTCAACTGGCAACGCTAGAGTGCAACCATCAGACAGATTTTGTAATCTTGGTGTCAACCTAGATAGAGAGCTTAATTTTCGTCATCATGTTAATGAAACATGTTTAAAGGCTATGCTGGCGATTCTATTTATTGGAAGATTAAGGAAGTGTCTGAGCAAGGATCACCTCAAGTTGATGGTCAAAACTTTTGTCATGTTTCTCTTCGGTTATTGTAACAGTTATACTGTGGACTACCTATCCAATTCCGAAATAGATTTAGCTGCAACGTGTTCAGAGTAAGAAGAGTAAGAAGATCCGGCCATATAACTCCTGTCATGGAAGACTTGCACCAATTATTATCATTATCATTATCATTATCATTATCATTATCATTATCATTATCATTATCATTATCATTATCATTATCATTATCATTGTCATTATCATTATCATTATCAATATCATTGTCATTGTCATTATCATTGTCATTGTCATTGTCATTATCATTATCATTATCATTATCATTGTCATTGTCATTGTCATTGTCATTGTCATTGTCATTATCATTATCATTATCATTATCATTATCATTATCATTGTCATTGTCATTGTCATTATCATTATCATTATCATTATCATTATCATTGTCATTGTCATTGTCATTGTCATTGTCATTATCATCATCGTTATTATTATTATTGTTATTATTATTATTATTATTATTATTACTATTATTATTATTATTATTATTATTATTATTATTATTACTATTATTATTATTATTATTATTATTATTATTATTATTATTATTATTGGGACATTGAGCAGAACGGACACGTTTTGTGCATGTCCTCGGTTTAAACGTCCCTTTGTGCTTGGATTGACATCTTCTTTGGATTAATCAGTGGGGAGCTGCTTTTGGTTGTCGGAGGGCATGGTTGGTTCGCGGTTTTTGTTCGTTTTGCTCGCTGGTGTGGTCTGTTCGCTCTGCGGTAAGGATTTTGTCTCGCTGGGCCGCCATGCGTGGCGCTGTAAACATAGAATTACTCGAGGGGAGCGTCCTTCTGCTGAAGTGGATGAGGATGCGAATGAGTCACTCGCTGCAGATGCTTCTTCTCGTGTTTGTCTCGTGAAGTGCTGCTGTGGTAGACTTTGCAAGGGTAACAGAGGATTTAAGATGCATCAAAGGAGTTGTGGAGTTATTTTGGGTTTGAATGATCAACTTCGTGCTGACCTCAATGATGCCGTACTCACCGACCAAGAATCTGGCGATGTAGGTGATCCTTTGATGGCCTCCGGTGTCCCTTCCCCTCAACCTGAAGACCATTGCTTTCCCGATATTAAAAAGGGAACAAATCTACCTTAAAGTGAAGAACAATGGTTAACGGCCAACGAATATTTTAAATCCGTATTATCTCTGAATCCTCCAATCACTGTTCAGAATCTCAGCTCATGTGTTAAACTTCTGAACGACACTGTTTATGACTATTTCTCTGCTAATTTTGGTCAAGTTGCACAAGCTCCTGATGAAAGCCTGACAAGAAAATACGAAGGCAAATCTAAAAATGATCTGAAGAAATCTCTCAAAGTCTTGAAGCAGTCCGCTAACGCCGACATCACAGAAATCAAATACGTATCTCGCTTATTGCGTGACATACTACGAGACAACACGTCGTGTCAAGTCAACGCTGACCTGATGAATCATGATTATTCCATCTCTAAACATTTCTGGGGATATGTCAAAAAGATCTTCAACAAAAAAGATGAAATCCTCCCTTCGTTTTCCATGAATGAGTGTTTTGATTACTTTGCAAGAACTCTTTCGTCAGTAAATCCGAATAAAGTTTTCAACCTTCCAAGCTGGATACCAACTTTATCAGATCCCGTAATTCCGTTTAACCTTGAACCTCCAACATACCAACAGATCTCAAATGTGATTAGAATCAAAGGCTCCTAGGAGCGAGCTCATGGATGAATTGAATTAGGGTAGAAAAGACAGTTCAATAATCAAAGAAAAACATATAAATCTTTTTGAACGGTTCATGGTGTACGGACTTGCCAAAATACAGCGTGACTCGAAGTATCCGATTGCATGTGTACCTGAATATTCTAGAAACTTTTTATCAGCGCAGCATTTCTACTTACAAAGCAAAGATCACTTTTAAAAGCAATTATTAACGCTTTTTAGATGCAAAATAATTTGCTTTCTCATGTGACTGTCAAACACTTTCCGAACGACAGTGCACTTTCTTGTAAAAAAGCCAAGTTTTGCATACATGAGATATTTAAACCGTGGTTTTAAAAGTGCGATGCTTTCAAATAAATGTTTCCATATGATGAGTACGTAACGGTTAGTATACGCAGTACGAGCTATATTTTATACAGAATGCAGGCGTTTACGGCTAAATTGAACTACTTTACAACGCGCTTTTGATAAACACTAGCTAAAAATTATTTTAATACATGTAAAACTGATTAAGCTCAAAGCAGTACGTGCTCTGACCTAGCCAAGTAATTTAAACGCAGTCGCAGTATCCGATTGCCTTTCGCCAGAGACTTGTTTATACCAGCGCAGCATTTCTTGAAGAAATTACATTAATAGCACTGCTAAATGGAATCACCGACAAACAAAAGCCTACTTTAAGGCAAAGATCACCTAAGAATTCAAGCAAAATAGCGTAACGCTTGTTGGTTCTAAAACCTGTGCTTCTAGTTGACACAACATTAATTCATTCCCTGTTTGCATACGAGGACAAATGGTCGAACGGATTCGTCCAAATAACTGAATAAACCTCAATAGATACTCCTCAATGTCGCTTTAATAATTCGAGGACAGTTTTTTTGCAGTGATTATAAGGCTCTTTGGCTTATCCGCTCTTCGCTGAACGAAATCCCATCGTCAGGCTGCAATAGCTCTTTCACACTCCTGTTGATCGCATCTTCTCCATATCAAGTATAATATCGGGAACAAATGTGCACAATTCGTCCAAATAAACAGCAATGATCCACGCTCAATTATTTCAATGTCCTTTTAACAATTCTAAGTCCATTTCTTGAGGATGATATTATCAGTGTTCTTTAAAATATTGTTATTTATACAAAACCCATCTCTATAATTGATGTGTCGGTAAAAAAAATTCGCCTCACTAGTACCCTCTAGGATATTCCAAACATATACGTAAAAGGCACTAAAAAAAAAAAATGTCACAGAGGGATTGAGAGATGTGAAAGAAGGAGGAATTAGTGCTAGAAAAGTAGGCTTATTGCGGGGACTGAGCATGAAGAAATCAACACTGCAGGTCAGACTAAATAGGAGAGTGACCTTTGACCGTCGGGTTGAGGTCCCTTCCCCAAGCTTGTCTTTAAATAAAAAATGAAGAAAGAAAGTCGTTTGCAGATTGGCTAATTGAGCTTGCAAACTGCGGCTTCGGCATGTCCACGGATGCCTTCCTTAAATCAGTGAAAAAGTTCCTAGACAAAGAAGTGAGAAATTATACCATTTTTAAAACAGCGGCTCGCGTTCCCCACCATACCCCAGTCATTTGTTATGTTTTATTTCACGATGCTAGGTTATATTTTCGGAATCGATTGCCAGACTACTTTGCAAGTGCAAGAGAAGTTTATAAGTCGCTTGCCTGTCGAAATTTATGTACAATTACGTTGTTATTGTTGTGTCCGGATACTGGGCCAGCTGTCCGGATACTGGGCAACATATGAGCTCTGCAAAAATATTAATTTAGCGATGGAAACAAAGGCAAAAAAGTTAAACTGTCTTTCGTCATATTAAGGACTAGATAGATTTTCTCTGCGTTAAATTTCAGAGCTCTTGCGATTAACAAAGGAAAGTTATTGCAATTTTAAACTGAAGTGTCCGGATACTGGGCAACATACTGTACCACCACATTCCCGGTCATTTCAAATCACTGGTGAAAAGCCTTTACACTGACTTCAAAACCTCCATTCTTACAAATGAGTTTCGCACTCCGTTTATATCTGTTGGTCGTGGTGTACTCCAAGGTGATTGCCTAAGCCCACTTCTCTTCAACTTGTGTTTTAACACGTTTCTAAATTAAGGTTCTCGCTCTTCTTTGCAGATCATTATCGCAATATTGCAGACAAGTATGACTACTTCTACAAAGAAGCTCACCAAGGTTACATTCCCATCCTAATGAAATGTTTGGACGTAAAACCAGAGCACGTGGTCGCTGACATTGGCAGTGGAACGGGTGCCATTGCCAAAGATCTCTTTGAATTGTCAGGTCTTCACAATCCTATTTGGTGTGTTGACCCCAGTGTGGAAATGCAAGAAGTTGCTCGACAAAAGAAAGGGGTTTACCCGGTTGTGAAAACTGCCGAAGAATTTTTTTCGAACTCGCAAATTAGCGATAGATTTGACAGAGTGCTAACTAATGTAAGTGCACATCATTTTGTAAACCCCGATGCTCCCGGTGCTGTTTATAAGGGAATTCTTCGAAGTCTTCGACCTGGTGGTATTTTTGTGCAGGTAAACGTCGTCAAGAACAGTCCTCCGTTATTCAAAAGTGCAAACAAATTTATGAGCCAATTTTATGAGCGAGAGAGGGAAATCTCATCTCTGTTGCTACGGGAAGTCGGTTTAAATGCAAACGTATCACAGCAAGAGTTCTTCTTTTCATGGGGGGTGACAAAATCCAAGTTGTACGAATGTTATCGATGCCGCTTTTTCAGTTTCTTTCAGCATTTAAGCGATGATCAAATTGAAGAAGGAATAACCGAGTTGGAGAATGAACATTATCAAAATGTAAAAGAGGATGATCTCATCAACTACGAGAGTACTGTGCTTGTGACAAGGGTGGAGAAAGTGGCTTGAAACGGCCATGAAATGGAACAGTGTCAATTAAGCGGCTCAGTTTTTCCTAGGGTACTTACTTTCCCCGTTTTCTTTGCAATTAACCAGCACAAGAGAACTTAGAGGGCTCTTTCGGATGTCTGTGAAAAATTAGTAGGCAATCTTTTAATTCTACAGTCCGTTCTCAAGATCAGTATTTTTTTTGTTTTTTTGTTTTTGTTTCCTTTTTTTTTTTAGTTTCAGGCCTGATCTGTTTCCCCAGTGAGGAAGCCTATGCATAAATAAAAATGATTAGTAACCAAGGATACCATGTTGCTTAAGGTAGTTATTCCCTCTTCTAAGGATGGTAGCAATTCAGGCAATGGGTAATGGGTGAGGGGCCGTGGACATATTCACCTTTTCCCCACCTAAAGTATCTGAAACACTGTGCTTGGCCTTTTATGAATTTTTTACTGTTATAGAAAATAGACGGTTTTTTCAACTAGACCCAGTCCCCAAGGCAATTTTATCTCGTCTTGACGCCTTCGTTTTCAAATATCTAATATATAGATTTAACCAGGGCTAAAAGCGAAGCTCCTATTAACTCGAATTTATAATTTAAATCAAACAATAAACTTGCAATTGTATTTTACAAATCAGTTAACTTTAGAGCACATTCATGTGACTTTTGAGGGAAAGGCTAAGTGATTTTAGAGAAAAATAATTTGCAAACAGTCCAACCTAAGAGTGAACTTAATCACAATTTTGCAATACAAATTGTACTCATTCAACACTCAGGTCGATCGAAGCACGCGTGGGCTTTTACCGAAACCGTTAAAAAAATTTCTAAAATCACCTATACGGCTTGCCGGTTCTCACTTTTGACAAGCGTCAAAGTCGACTGTTTAAATCAAGATTAATAGAGTTATGCGCTTTAACATGATAAAACATTTATTATGTTTATTTCTTTATTTAACAGTTTTATAACTATGTGTAATCTTCAAAAGCGTTTGATACACGCGGCATTTTGACTACTGCAAGCGATGTTCGTGAGCGACTGAAAACAAACGGCACAGCGATTAAAATTGCAAAAGAGACTACTAGCAATCAATAAAAGGATAATAATTCGGTGAAACATATACAGAGACAACAATTTTCATTCACGAAGACAAGTAAAAAGTGTCTCTGAAAATCCTTGTTTATGTTTTAAGCCGGCTTCCCGGCGTTTGCTTTATCAAAGATGAACTCGAGGCAAGAAAATCGCTCAAAGCTTTCTTTTACAGCCAGAATTATAACTAAATATTCTTTGTAACGTTTTCTTTCTATTTGCAGTGAGAAAATGTCTAAAGGCTTTTTAAAGTTCTATAAGCTTATGATCAAACCTGATACTCGGTCAGATCGATCATTGTCTCATATCTTACAGCAACTGAATCTTACAAACGTGCTTAAACTAAATAGCCGCATAACTACGCCCGGCTTCATTAAATTAGATACTCAGGCTTACCATTCGAGATGCTCTGAAAACTATCAAGTAAGGGCAGAATCGCTTCAGACTTTTCAACCCTCTCACGCATCAAGCAAGGTGAAAAACGAAAACGATGCCAACCGAAACCGGATTTCCGACTTTGACAAGCGACGTATTTCTCAACCAAAAACCCAATAAACAAACTAGCCATGAATAACAGAAGACTCTTGATAGCAGCAGAATTTCATTTTGTACATTCAGCGGAGAAAGACAGTTAAAAACATCACAAGTTGACACAAAACTCTGTCAGCTTTAGCTGTCAAAGTACAGTCGAACCTCTCTAATACGGACACCGAAGGGACAGAGCGAAGTGTCCGTATTAGAGAGGTGTCCGTATAAAAGAGGTCATTATGATGACGTCACTTTTTTGACTCCACTTACAGTTTTAAGTGTTCAGTAGCTGAAACCAGGCTTACACTCGCCTTTAAACTGCACTTAAGTCTATTAATTCACAGTACAAAAACAATTTCAGTAGCAGACAACATTGTACATATCAGCTACATACGTACATTAGTAGAAAAATCATTGTTTTAAGATGAAACGAGCTACAGCGCAATGCTGCATGTAAAAAAATTTAACGTAAAGCACAATTCTGAAAGTGTCTTTCGCTCTTTTGCAAGTGCAGTTAACAGTACCTGGAGTACAAAATGTAATAGAAAAGATCTATATGCTATCCGTAGTTATTCAAGCCTTTAAAAAGTCGGTTATGTTCATCTGTCAGGGGCACCCAACGACAATTTTCGGAAAATATCTGTTCGGAAGACGATTTGACATCTAGAATTTTCGGAACATTTGTTGTAAAATTTCTTGCTTGCTGCCTCTCCTAAGATTTTCGAACATCTAAAAACTACTATAATTGCCCATTTTTAACGGATTTTTACCCTAAAAAGGTCACCTAGAATTTTCGGGAACCTTTTTTCTGGCTGAAATTTTCGAAAAGGTAAGTTATGATCCCTATAATTTTCGGATCACTAGACTTTCAGCTAGGAAATCCGAACAGATGAAATATTTTTAGGGGATAAAAATATGCCTATATCTACTGTTAAAATACTAAAATAGGTTTAACAGTGCTATGTTTAAGTGGTTTTGAACTATATTCTCTTTGGGTGCCCCTGATCTGTACACATTTTGCAAATTAATTGTTTGGTATACAGCGACTGGGCTTTTGAAGCCACCTTGCATAGCTCATCAGCCAGACTAGACGGGATTTACTCTGTGCAGATTCACCTGATCACCGGAGTGTCCGTAATAGAGAGGTTTCGTTTATGTGAATTTACTCTCTGGGGCCGAGATTTAGTGTCCGTTGTCCGTATTAGAGAGAGTCCGTATTAAAGAGGGTTTTTTTAAAGAAAATATATGAGAATTTTGTCGGGACGTTGAAAACTGTCCGTAATATAGAGGTGTCCGTCTTAGAGAGGTGTCCGTACCGAGAGGTTGGACTGTAAACAAGTTTCAAGATGCTGCATAAATTTTCCGCATGAACTAACCTGTCAGATTTTGACCAATCAGAGCATAAAAATTGCACGTAGAGCGTGACCAACGTGTGACCTTAGTGAGAAAAGTCAAAAGCAACTGGCATGTCTTCCCTGCCTGTAAAAACTGGCTGAATTTTAGCTTCCGAGGTCAGTTTTAAATCAAAATTTTAATTGTGTGACACATAAAACACAACATATTTCAAATGAATTAAAAATAAATTAAACTTGAGCCTGCGATCATTTGAAAACTAGTTACTTGTCAGCGGATAACTTCAAAAAGATACTCGACTTCGATGGGTCGACACCTGAGCCCGCGATACGGTCAGCGGATACCCTGTTTTGACAGCTGTCAAGTGATCACAACGTTGATGTACAA
>OZ037992.1:11750952-11770952 GCA_964035705.1 Porites rus | reverse complement strand
ATCCTAACTCCTATTATATGCCAGGGGCACCCAACGACGGTTTCCTCCTAAATGCATTGAGAACACTTTTTAGGCTATCCAGAGTACTTTTAGATCTGTAGAAATGTATTCCAAGTGGCGCTAAAAAAATTTTTATCTGTTGGGTCATACTATGGCAACCGTGAGTCTTTTTTCCCGAAAATTTTAGCTGCAATTTAAAATTTTACGAAAGTGAGGATTTTTCTGATTCCTTTCTGTGTCGCATTTTCGGTTCCGAGAATTTTAGGTTTCCTTTCTCTACCAAATACAGCTTAACCTGGGGTTTGAAATAGGAAAATTTAAACTTCAGAAAATCGTAGGGAATTTATTAGATTAGCTTCAAAAATTGTACATGCATGGAACGGTCATCTAATAAATTTTTAGTCTTCCTCAAGCTACAGAACATTCTGGGCAATTTTGCTTCTGCGAACAGATATTTCACAGAAAACAGTCGTTGGGTGCCGCTGATATGCATTGGTGACTTTTAATTTTTACGTTATTTATGTCTTATTGCCAAAAAGTGAAGTGTCACAATAATGATCTTGACTCATATCTATAAGAAAAAATTATATTAAAGAAAAAAAAACTGTCCTGGGGGCAACTTTTATCCTTCTGGGGCCCAGTTGTTCAATAGGTGGATAGCGCTATCCACCGTGTAAATCACTATCAACTGGATAGAGGAATTGGTTTCCTTAATACTTATCAATTGGATAGGTGAAGGTTCTTGATTAAATCTGAAGACTACTCCATGAACTACGGTTTCTTAAAACGAATTATATCAGCTGATGATGTGGTCTCTGGCACATTTCAATGACATGCTAGACAAAATGAAGGCATTACAGGAACCAACATTGTAATATCATGATCTGCAAACTTCTGGTGGTGGATTCAGCATGTGCAATCACGCTCAGCAGGAGAAAGGTACTTTTCAGCGGCTTGAAATTTATGAACATGACTCTGCTCAACAATGACTCAAGAAAGGTTCAGTAATCTGACAGTTCTAAACAGCCACAAAGAGAGAACAGCCAAATTTGCTCTTCCCCTCCCCCCCACCTCAATGTATGTGGTCACCGGCCCGCGCATGTTAAAAACTGCTTCCTAGGCCCTCTTAGGGGTTTTAACTCTTAAAAATGCTAGTTTCTAATAATATTTACAATGGAAAAAACCAGCAAGAAAAACTCACAGAGCGCAGTCAAGGATGGGCCTCCATGATGAACATAATTTCCACTGTGTAACACTTCTTCCTAGAGGCAGTGAATTTATGGCACACTGTGTTATCAGCAGAATCATGCAACCTAGTTATGTACTGAACCATTAGTTTTTCAATACATAAAGTTAGTTGCAAATAATAATTTATTAACGCAGTGATAACACACTCTATGACCTACAGACACCCATGCACTTAATTGGACACATATATATAACAGGCAGTTTTGTTTGTCCTGAGGAAAAGCATACATTTTTTCTTTAAAATTAACCGGCTTAGTACGCACAGTAGTTAATGTGGACAACAACCACTTTTCTGTGTTTCAAGTCAGAAATTCCTATATATTCTTAATCCAGCTTTACAAACACTGGTTACCCAGGCACTTTCTATTTTTCTTGTCACAATGATGTGCCAATTGTAGACATTGTACCAAGTTCACGGGTTAATAAGATTTTATTACCAAAACATCTGCAGAAAAATAGCATGACACATTTGATTTTGATACGTCTTTCTTTCTTCCCCTGTTTGTAGTCCTTTGGTAAATGTTCTGCCTCCTACTCAAGAAGTTTCATGTCCTTAGCTTTTTGCTACAGTCATTGTTCCAACCCTTCTTCCTCCTTGTTCGTTTATGCTATATATCAAATAAATCATGTGTCTGTGACTTTTTTCTAGAGAGCTAACTTAATACGGACACCCGGATAATACGGACACCCAGATAATATAGACATCATAACATGTCTGTGTTAACTGTTCCACTGTATATATTTTCTTGTCTAACCAAAGCTTCAAAGCTGGTCCCAGTAAAGAGAGCATCCAAAAATATACACACCTGGGTTTGAATAAAAAAAAAATTTAAAAAAAAACGTCACATACAACAATTTCATAAAGTTATCTATAAAAGTTATGGGAATACAAAGGGATATCATTGACAATAGTTGGATGAGGTGAAATCTCTCAATTTTTATTAGTGTTGCAATTTATAAGTTGCATAATGATCTGCAGTCAATCGATAGGGAAGGCATAGGCAGACACAGCCTTTTCAAAAAAACATGAGCTACAAAGAATGTGGCAGTCTTTAATGTCAGCACTGAAAATTATTAAATTGATATACCAAATCAAGAGCGAGAGATCCCCTTATTCATCTATTTATATTGAAAATGAGTAAATTTACTTTTCTAACAAAGAGAACTTATCATTAGATCTAATTTTAAAATCCTCAGCTCAGATACGCAACACTAAAGTTAAGTAACAATTAAATTTTCAATAATAAAGGACAGCAGTCCGTTTAAGATGGTAAAAAAACACACATGCATATGAAAACGAGCTGGCTGCTTTAGAACTGAAACTTAGCTGAACTGAAAACTGTACCCACTCTGATTCGCTGTGCCTGAAGAGCTATAAAGCAAAACTTTATCTACACTTGGATAAATGAGCACTCGAGAGTGGCTAGAAGGCAGGTGAAATTGGTGCGGACTCTGGATCGTCTTACCTGTGTATTATTATTATAGCCAGTACATATACAAATACACCTACCAGTAGTCCGACTCTCCGTCGGCACAAACTGCATAAAATACGACTTTGTGAAGTGTGTTTTTTTCCTTCTCTGAGGCTTGCTGCCCTTAGTATTTGACTTTCTCATATTCAGTCGGTGCTGGTTCTACTATGGCAAGCCAAATGTAGCAATATTCAATTCGCTTAATTTTATATGTAGTTTTGTATTATGTGTTCAACTATACGTTTAATATTCAACTTATATTCAACATTCAACGCGTTATTCAATATTCAAATTCACATTCAACATTCAACTTTTCATTTTATATTCAATTCTTTATTCACCCATTCAATTATCTATTCGACAATTTCAACCATTTATTCAGCATTCAACTTTAATTTTTAAAACATTCAACTATTCATTCAACATTCAACTTTAATTCAACATTCAACTCTTTTGAGCCCTCACTACTTCTGGTCAGTGACACAGATCATTGCTTGCTACGGAAATAGAAGCTTATAAAGATGACACAAGGCTCCACTTCGATGGGGAGTCTGACTTTCCAAGGTTTCTTGACTCGGTTCTTCTAAGAACTGACCAGATTTCCCAGACGAAAGTGGATGAGGAAATTGTGGAGCAGCATATTGTCGTTGATTGTCGATCAAACGGTGCGTTTGCTTCGTATACCCAGGTATACGAAACAGCAGTTCGAAAATTAACGCCTATGAAAAAGAAACATTAGATAATCTCTCACCAGCGTGAGAGATTTTACCCGTGTTTTCACAATTCTTGTGAATTCTTATCGTTCCATTCTATCCCTGACCAGATTTAGGGCGTGAATATAAAGATCGATACCCAGATGAGTGGACTGTGTTAGAGGGTCAACAACATCTAACACATAGCACTCTATTGAATGCCTTTTATCTAAAGAAATTGGTTCGACAACAACGTTGTTATCTTCTTCTGAAGGAGAGGGGCCCTCTGGGTCATACCCATACAATAATATTATTGTGGTGGGAGACGGTTGCTCTGGCTAAACATTGCTGCAGGGCTGATCGACATCACTGAACGCTGATGAGAGATTATCTAAGGTTTCTTTGTCATAGGCATTAATATTCGAACTGCTGTCTTGGGGTATACCTGGGTATACGAAGCAAACGCACCGTTCGATCGACAACGACAATATGCTGCTCCACAATTTCCTCATCCACTTTCATCTGGGAAATCTGGTCAGTTCTTTGAAGAACCGAGTCAAGAAACCTTGGAAAGTCAGACTCCCCATCGAAGTGGAGCTTTGTGTCATCTTCATAACCTTCTATTTCCGTAGCTGGCATTCTAGCCGCCGCCGCCATGTTTTTAACAAGCAATGATCTGTGTCACTGACCAGAAGTAGTGAGGGCTCAAAAGAGTTGAATGAATAGTTGAATGTTGAATGAATAGTTGAATGTTGAATTAAAGTTGAATGTTGAATGAATAGTTGAATGTTTTAAAAATTAAAGTTGAATGCTGAATAAATGGTTGAAATTGTTGAATAGATAATTGAATGGGTGAATAAAGAATTGAATATAAAATGAAAAGTTGAATGTTGAATGTGAATTTGAATATTGAATAACGCGTTGAATGTTGAATATAAGTTGAATATTAAACGTATAGTTGAACACATAATACAAAACTACATATAAAATTAAGCGAATTGAATATTGCTACATTTGGCTTGCCATACTTCGGTCAGAGGTCACGTTTTTTCGCCCGTTTTTAGTGTAACATTTACATTTGCTTCGCTTTGTCAGCGCTCGTGATTTCATTTACCCAAAAATTTTATTTCGCTAGTTTAAAGATGAAAGAATGCTCTTTCAGACTAAACAAGCCTTGGTGTTCAAAGCCATGTACCAATCCTTTTTTATAGCTCGTGAAAAAGTGCTAAATTTTGACGGTTGATTAAGCGATTTTGAGCCAACAACTTTGAAAATTTCTTAAAAAATCTCTTGTTGACCAAATCGCGAACTAATCAGTTAAAATTATAGAGGAAAGATAGTAAGAATATGAAGTGTCATTACATTTTAGTAGCCAACTTTATTTCAAAATGTACGAGTTACTGAATATGACTCTAATTTCGCATGATTTTTGCCCATTTTAGGCCTCAGGAAGAAAAAAATTCGTTAAAAAAAATATTATTCACTCGATCGTACTTAAACCAACGATTTTGTAACTAGGGCCCATAGGGATTTATTCTGGCTGAGTTTGAGGCCAGGTCATTTTTTGACTATTTCCACGTCTAGTTGATATTTGCGCGGAGCCGCTCTTAATACTTGTCTTCGTGAATGAAAATTGTTGTCTCTGAATATGTTTCACCAAATTATATTTCTTTTATTGATTGTTAGAAGTCTCTCTTGTAATTTTAATCGCTGTGCCGTTTGTTTTCAGTCGTTCAGTGAATATCGCTTGCAGGAGTACTCAAAATGCCGCGCGTATCAAACGCTTTTGAAGATATACACATCGATAAAACCATTAAATAAGAAAATAAGCATAATATTTTTTTTATTACGTTGGAGCGTAACTCTATTTATGTTCATTCAAACACTTGACCACAGCTCGCACCGCAAAAGTGAGAACCGGTTGGCCTTATAGGTGATTTTGGAATTTTTTTTTTTTTAACGCCGGTTTAGCTAAAAGCCCGCGCGTGCTTCGATCGTCCTGAATATTGAATGAGTACAATCTGTATTGCAAAATTGTGAAATACTGCATTCTGGTCGAGGTCTGTATGATAAAACTTGAAGCAGTGTCTCACAGTACTGTTTCACCTCATATGTGATGTATAAATGGAATGAAAGGTTCGTTTACACGCACCCAAATTTGTTGGCAAGATCTTGTAAAGTAAACTTGTCGAACGCAAAAAATTCGGCCTGATGTTTTTTTCCAGGCCTAATTAATCTGCGGAGATCAAGCGCCATTATGGCTCTCAAATGTTATCGAAGATTATTGCTGTTTTTTGGGTGTACATATGAGGCTATCAACTCGATGTAAGATTTGGTTCACTCTTGGGCTGTTTTCAACTTATTTGTCTCTAAAATCACTTAGCCTTTCCCTCAAAAGTCACATGAATGTGCTCTAAAGTTAACTGATCTGTGGAATACAGGTTTATTGTTTGATTTAAATTATAAATTTATTAATGGGAACCTCGCTTTTAGCCCTGGCTAAATCTATATATTATGTGCATATATTTTTTTTCCTACTTCTCAGCTGGGATCGACTGATGGGGAGAAAACTCCGATTGCCAGAATCCCAAATTTGGAAGGTGACTAGTGACTCCATGTTCTTTGGTTAGGTTCAGTGATCGTCAAAGAAATCTCCATAAAGAGTCTGAACACTCTTGTAATTATTGCCCGATCAGGACTATAGGCGAATCTTTGCTGATGTCATTGTTCACATTTTTCGTCATCGGTTCACGACTTGACTCAAGAAAGTCGTGGCCGTATATACGAACTAAATTCCATCTCTTTTCAAGCAATATTGAAGGAAATATCAGCCATTATAAACTGGGAAATTGTTTAGGTTGCAAAAAGTTATATTTAACGAGCCATACATTCTTTCTAAAATTTCGAGTGTTTTAAAGATAATTTCTCCGAAACCATGCGGTATATCCGGCTCATGTTTTTCGAGATGACTAGCATGGCTGTGCTTATACAATATTTAGAGAAAAGCATTTGTTAATTAATGAGGCAAAATGTAAACAAAGATTCGCCTATTGAACATGGAGGTGCTCAATCATAAAGAGGGCAAAGAAGACTAGCTTCCATGAAGACTCTCTAGAAGACTATTTGTCTAGCTTCCATGACCTACGGAACGTAAGGTTGTGTTGCTTAGAGTGTAAGTTCTAAAGATTGGGGAGTCTGCAGGAATTTGCCCTTATCCAATAGAGGACAAATGAATAAAACGTGTAAACACCATGTCCATTTTTGCAATAAAACAAATTAAAAGATAAGAAATAAGTACTGAATGAATTTTCCGCAATCCCGCACCTCGCTCAACAACGAAATTACCTTACACGCACGATACATTTGTGTAGGTTGTTGAGTTTCTTCCGATCCGTTGGAATGAATGATCTCTATTAACGATCCAGAAAAAATAAGAATTGGGTTTTCAACCACACCGCGGTCGTTAGCAGGAATATTTTAGTTAATAAAATTTTGGACCACTTTTGTATTCAAAATGAATTGTCGCTTCTCGCAAAGCGCTTTGATCACGAAACAGTTCCGAAATCGGTCGAATGAAATTATCTACCAGTAAGTAAGTTTGTTAAAAATTTAATCAACAGCGCAATTCATTCCCTTCGATTTTGCTCTCTAAAAGTTAACAGTCTTTAAAGGATATCTTTAAATTTTTTTTTTCGATTTTACGGTTTATTTGATATCACAAACCTTTCAATCTATAATATATGCGATTAATTTTCATATTATCAGACTAACGTTCTCACTGAAGCCTGAGTTGATATTTTACGGAGATTGTTATGTTTGTGTGAGCGTTGAAATCCCCAGAAATTAAACTGAATGCTCATAATAGTAACAAATTTAAGTGACTCAGGTAGAATGCCTAGTAGCAATTGGCCACATTTCAGTTTGTCACTTCTTCATAAAGCCCCCCCCCCCTTTCAACGGCTAAGTTGCTGGCACTATGAACCTCAACTTAAAATAGACAACGTATAGCTAGTTTGCTACCAGGTGGTTCATAAAGGGCTGGGTTTATTCTGGTTTTTGTAGCATAGAGTTCACCGGTGGCCATTTAAATGTAATAATGTATTAAAATACACTCCTTTTTGATGGACGGCACAATGACAGTTTAACAACATTTCGACATAAAAGGGCTGGAGATCAGCGTGCTAATAATGTTTAACTCAGGCTCCACGTCTCCAACCCAGAAAAATAAAAAGACATGCATGGACAAAATTAAATAAAGAAAGTCGTTTTTAGAGAGCAAATTTGTGATGTGCTTAACTGAAAGGGCGTTTATTGATCTATCAAACATATAAAAGAGATAGAACTCTTAGCGGCATTCAATTGAATTCTTCAATCTATTGTAGGTCCCGTCCGAACCATTAAATGAATTACGCCCCGTAACGAAGATTTCATAGACGATCACCGATCCCGACCAAACAGCCACTGATATCCTCCAACTGTATTAGTAATTAACTTTCCATCATGACCAATAGAAAAAGATCACTATCTTAATGACTTGTTTAAAAGAAATAGAATAGTCTCCATGCATCGGAACTCCTTACAGCTCATTTGACACTTGCCCCGGAGTTTGGTGAAAAGGTGAGTGGAAATTGCGCTCCTTTCAGCTCATTTAAACCAGTTTAAATCATGAGTAGCCTTACATAATTGCCTTTTGCTTCGAAATTATTTCATTGAAGGGCTAACTTAAGTGATACACTGAGTTTTGCGAGGGTTTCCGAGATGCGTATTTCTAGTTTAAGTATCTTGGAGGTATGGACTTGTTCTTGATCGATCGACATCAGAAACTGGATTTTTTATAGTTTCAAGGAATTTTTTCGTCACTGGATCAACTGAGACAGAATTCCTGGTGGTATTCGAGTTCTTCAATCTATTGTAGGTTCCACCTACTATTGACATGAGTTTACTTATTAATTAGAAGACCACCGATGATTCCAACCAACCAGCCACTAATATTAGCCACCTTATTCTAGTAAATTTCCTTTCAATCAGTCACTTCTATTGCCATATGCCAGTATTTGTGACCAACAGGATAAGAGATCACCTACTTAATGACATTAAAGGCAAACTTGCCATATGCTTATCAGAGATCAGGGGCGCCCATGCCAACGACCGAATGTTTCAGGAAAGTCTCAAATGGTTTTCTATATGCTTTAGAAGCCAGTTTGGTTAATTTAGAGCTGTCCTAAACCCTTTTTATGTGTTCAGATGTCTTAGGGGAACTTTGGCTGTCACGAAATAAAGTTTAAGGTGACTTTTTCGCCTCATCGAAACTGTTTACCCGTATGGGTCCGTCTTAGAGTTCGAAGACTTGGAGCAGTCTCACTTTCATTAGAACATTAGACGTTTTGTCTTTATACCGAAATTTTCAGAAGACCTTTTTAAATATAAATCCTAAAATGTGAAAAACACAATCTCCAAAATTCGTTGGTAAGTATAGAAAAACTCCGGATATCTTAGACGAATGGTACGGTTATCAAGAATTTTTTAGCCATTCTCTAGCTTTAGAAATGTGAACGCAATATTTGCACCTTCAAACAGTTATTTCACAGAAAAAACAGTCGTTAAGTGCCCCTTTTGAATGGACGTTCAATGACCTACCAAAAATATAAGAGACAAATTGCTAGAGGCATTCTTCTCCTGCTATCTATTCTAAGTTCCTCCTATTATATGAGTTACGCCCCGTAACGGAGATTTTTTAGAAGGTCACCGATCCGAACCAAACAGCCATTAATATCAGCCACCTTTATTAGTTATAATTAATTTTTCCGTACACTACTTTTATCGCCATATGTCAATTCATGACCAATAGGAGAAGCGATCATTAACTAAATGACTTTTAAAGTGTCGCGGGGGACACCTATTCATGACTAAAAACATAAAGAAAGGCAAAATTTTGCTGGTGCTACATCTTTTAAAACGCTCATATCTCGGCAGTTTTTGAGGTCATTTATTAGATAAAATTTTACAAAGACATTGAGAAATGATGGAAATTTAGGAGGGTTGTTTTGTTTGGGAGATCGCGCTTCCATCGTCATATATCAATTTCTCACCAATAGGAGAAGCGATCACTAACGTAATGACTTGATGAATATTTAAAAAAGGGCAAATTCGTGATGTGCTTAATTGAATGGGCGTTCGATGGTCTATGTTTGAAACATGTAAAAGAGACAGAATTCCTAGAGGCATTCAACTGCAATCTACTGTAAGCCCCTCATTACAATTACATGAGTTACGCCCCGTAACGAGATTTCTTGAGAAGATCACCGAACCCTGTCCTGATCCTTTCAGCTCTACTGATATATCAGCTGACTTCATTTGTAAATTAACTTTCCATCAATCACTTGTATCTCCATATGTCAATTTATGACCAATAGGAGAAGAGATCACTATCTAAATGACTTTGTCAATAGATTGAAATATATGATGAACTTGAGCGCCCTTGGGAAACTAAACTTTGGAACGTGATTGTCAAATAGATGTTGATCAGGTAAATAATGTAAAACCTCTGGTCGTTTAGGTTTGGAAATCATTTCTGAGATATCTCCATTTAGGATTGTTTGGGTCGTGAAGAGGGTTTCTGTTGGAAAAAGCTAAGAAAACTGTGTGTACGTGTTTCTGGTGTTTGTTAAAATAAAAGATTTGTTCATCAATAAAAAATACATTGCATAGTAAAAATTTAATAAAGAAAGTCGTTTTTAGGGAGTAAATTCGTGACGTGCTTAATTGAAAGGGCGTTTAATGATCTACCAAGCATGTAAAAGAGATAGAATTCTTAGCGACATTCAATTGAGTTCTTCAATCTATTGTAGGTCCCGTCTAACCATTAAATAGATTACGCCCCGTAACGAAGATTTCATAGAAGATCACCGATCCCAATCAAACAGCCTTTGTATCCGCCAACTGTATTAGTAAATTAACTTTCCATCAATCACTTTTATCGCCATATGTCATTTTATGACCAATAGAAGAAGAGATTACTGTCTTAATGACTTCCTTAAAAGAAAGTATAAGTTAAATTGCGCTTATCCCATCTCATTTAACCCGGTTTAAATCATGAGTAATCTTACATAATTGCCTTTTTCTTCGAAATTATTCCATTGAAGAGCTAACAAGTGATACTTTGAGTTTGGCGAGGGTTTCCGAGATAAGTATTAATTTTCTAGTTTAAGTATCCTAAGTTAGTGTATAAACTTTCTTTTGATCGATCGACATCAGAAACTGGATTTTTTTATCGTTCTCAGAAAATTGTTCTCAGTGGATCAACAGACACAAAATCCTTAGCTAGCAGCACTCAAATTCTTCAACCTTTTGTAGGTTCCACCTGACTATTATGAGTTACGCCCTGTAACGAAGATTTCTTGAAAGATCACAAGTCCGAACCAAACAGCGATTAATATCTGCCACCTTTATTAGTTAATTAATTTTCACCACTTTTGTCACCTTATCTCAATTAATCATCAAAAGAAGAAGCGATTAATCAAAGGCAGTGATGTTGTTAATTGAATGGGCGTTCGATGATCTATGTTTGAAACATATAAAAGAGACAGCTGCATTCAACTGTAAATCCTGCCTAACAATTACATGAGTTACGCGCCGTAACAGAGATTTCTTTGACGATCATTGAACCCTACTCTTCTTGCAGCTTTTAAATTAACTTTCCATCAATCATTTCTATTGCCTTCTGTCAATTTATGACCAATAAGAGCAGTGATCACTATGTTAATGACTTTGTTAATAGAAATATATGATGAACTTGAGCAAACTTAGAACAGTTTGCTACGGAACTTCTTAAAGTTCGTTTGACACTTGCTACGGAGTTAACTAAACAGGTAAGTCGAGGTTAAATTGCACTCATCTCATTCAAATTAGTTTAAACCACCAATAGCCTTGAAAGGTTGCTATTTCTTCGAAATTCTTACATGATTGAAGAGTTGTTGTTGTTTTTTTTTGGGTCAGATCTTGATCTTGGTGGTACCAACTTGTTGTTGTTGATCGATCAATTTTTCTAATAGAAACTGGAATTTTCATGATTTAATTGAACAAAAAAATGGTGCATCACATTAGAGTTGTTTAAGCATAAGAAACAAGGCACATATCCCTGCAAAAAGAAAAAGTTTACCTGCTGAGTAGCGACGTCTATTCAGAGCAGACATGGTCAGCTTATCAACCTCGTCCCCAAGAAGCTTTTCCCTGGCTTTAGATTTTAGGGGCTGGTTTTGGTGTATTTCACCTCTCTAAAGGTCACCTTGCATAGTTGGTCAACGAGTGCCATTTGTTGACATGGTGATACACGAATCATGTCCACTTTTTTAAAACACTTCATAACGTCTTCAGATTGCCAACGAGTCATGCCTAGAAATCGTCTCCTTCAGGTATAGAAAAATATATCACGACGTAACCTGCTGCCTGTCCCCATTCCCCACCCCCTCAGCTCCTCGCTCCAGAGTGCCTCCCTCTTTATTTACCAGCCTGTTGAGAGCCCCGGATATACCCCTGAAGTTCATTTGCTCTAAATCGTTTCAGGATACTGTCTTTCTTTTGTGCAAAACGTGTGGAACGTCTATACCGGCTGGTTTATAAGCCTATTTGATTCGTGAGCTGTTTGCATTTACATTTTTTTTTTTTTTTTGATCCACTGATTTGAGACTAAACACGTATTCATGGAAAATAAACTTTGGGACATGATTTTCAAATAAATGTTGTCGCACTCAAATAATGTAAAACTTCGGTCGTTTACGTTTAGAAATCTTTTCTGAGATATCTCCGTGTTGGATTTGTTTTGGTTAGCGATTGCTTTTTCCTTCGTTAAGCCGAGAAACCCCCATCAGAGAAATATTCTTACTGACTATTCTTACCGAAGTGCAGCAAGGTTTCAGCGCAAAACGATTCTCAGTACCACAGTTGTTTTTGACAAATTACGATATGGCAGACTATTCAAGATGAAACGCCAGTTAGATTTCAGCAAAACTTTCGATAAGGTCCCCCACGGGTGTATCTGAAGTAAGTTACAGTTAGCTCTGGTAACTGTGGTCCCTTGCGTAATTGGTTCGAATGAGGACCTTGAGCAACGAGATGACGCCCCGGACGTCAAAAATGGAAACTGGAAGTTGACCATTTTCAGTGCTCTGATTCGTGAATTATACAGGGGGAGTTAAAACAAAGGCATTCACTATTCGTTGTGTGAGACAGAGGCGTTCCTACAGGCGAGACATAGAACTTCCGGTTGCCATTCATGACGTCCGGGACTTCAACGTTCTCGTTGCTTAAGCTCGCTAAATATATTTCCTTACGAACTGCACTCAGTCAGTTGTCTGTCATGACAAATTTTCCATCCTTCGCAATTGACATCAAGGGTTCCGCAAGTACAGTTTTAGGACCAGTAGTATTTCTTAGACGTAAGGGCAAACACCATTCTTTTCTCGAGCTCAATAAACGTACAGTTTTTGATTGATTTCAAAACTTTTCAATGACTCCCTCAAGCACGTGCCAATTCTTCAAAAATTCAGAGTAAATAACATCCCGGCGCAGATTCCGGCTGGCATGGCGTTCAGGTTACAGTTGTACCAGCTGAATCAACTGAGAGTATTCGAATTGTGTAATAAATCCCATTTAATCTATAATCCTTCAACAAACTGTCACTATTGTTACCGGTAATATAATAACATACACCAAGACTAAAATTATAGGGACATTTATGTGTAATCGGCAAACTGAAATGGTTACATATACTCTCTTATCTCAAAAAATTTACAGAATGATGTCTCACTCGCATCAAGCCAGACTGTGGATCATGGTCCTAGCTGTGTGTAGTGTGACCCCGCTCATCCATGCGGCGCGTGATATATTACATTGCCACAACCTAGAATATACTGGTCCAATAAAAGAGGTGATAGAAATGAAACCCACTAAGCTGGCAGAGAAGACTTCCAATGCAGCCAAGGTCATACAGGGTTTTGCCACCGACATGGCCTCCTCTGCCATAGAAGAGATCCCAATCGTAGGTTCCGTACTCAGCACTCTCTTCGGCCACATAGTAGACGCTTATGGCGGTGGAGGCTTAGATCCTGAAGACGTTTACAACAGTTAGAAGACAGAAATCGATCAGCTCAAAAAGTACATGGACCAAGAAATCGTAGAAGCAAAATTAGATCACATCAAAAAAGCTTTTGGGACAAGCCATGGTGGAATTCTGAGCTATGCAATGCACTGCGAGAAAACGTACAAAGGTGATGCAGATGACATGGCAAATTGTTTGGAGAATTTACGCTCTATGCTGACTCGACAGTACCACTTCTTCGTGCCATCCGCTGACAGTAAGGTCAGTATGTTGGAATTTTCTTTGCCCATGTTCCGCATGTATGGAGAACTCTATGTGGACACACTTTTAGAGCAGATTGGTGTTGCAAGGAAGAGAGGCAAGGATACCCAAGCTGTAGCACATACAGAAACCTTGATTAAAACAGTGAACGCGTTCAAAGAGCATTTCAAATCCGCTTTTGAAAAAATCGTCAAACTTCATGGCAGGCCACACGTTATGCCACCCGATAAATATCCCGACTGCGCAGTTTTACCAGGCCACAATGTCGAAATGTGTACTTGCATTTTAGCAATCGGACCAAACAAATTCACCTCGGATGAAGTCACAAATGGCCCAGGCAAAGACTCAAAAAACTTTTGTGTTGGGATTTTCTATGACCGTGTCAACCCATGTTAAGATGCCGAGCGAGGTTATGTGGCCAAATACGCTCGAAAACACCTGACAGCCATTGCAACCTACTGGAAGAAACAAGTTGGAGATGCAGTAGATAGTTGGGTAGAGACTGCTAAAGCGCTGGAACCACTCAAGGCGAACGTTAAGAGGTGAGCATCGAAGGCAATATCTTGTTCTCTTGTTCTTAGCACTTACTATTTTAAATGATGCTTTTCTTAATAAGTCTTGTGACTTTCATGATAAGAAATTAACGCTTCCTGAAATTAACGCAAATTTCAAATATTGTCGTTAATTTCCGTAAACGTTAACTTTGGCGCCATCAATTTTAAAAGTAGAACTTAATGTCCGCGACCTTAATTTTGACTGTTTTGCCCTCAATTCTCGGTACACTCTTGACAATCTTGACACCTAAAGAAATACTAGTATTTTATCAGGGTCGAGATATCCGCTAGTATCAGTGCAACCCCAGGCTGTGAAGAATGGCCTGTCCCTTGTTCGTACTTAGGGAAAGTACCAAGAACAAAGTTTCAATTTTCAGATTATGCGTTCAACTTTGTACCCGTTGTCTCAACAAGTTTTGTGTCTTTGTGACCATCGCTATAATCTCCCTCATTTTGAAATGTTTCCCTCTCTTTCGCTTTAATTTTCTTTATTCAAAAGTCTTTCTCAATTAATTTGCGTTCATTTAAAAATACGTTGTTTTCATGGAGCGTTATTTACGTATATCGTTCTTCTTCTTCCACTAAGCCAACCCGTAATCGAAAGATGATTGACCGATGATTCGCTTACATTCAGGCTTGGGAAAAAAATGTTAAGAAAAAGGGACGTTGCCGTGTTTATAGTTTCAACCATCTTTAACGCACGGGAAATTACAAGTCACAAAAAATGTTAGTTTCACACGGTAGCTTGTGAGTAATCTAAGAGCACTTGCGGAATGACCTACCTTATGTATGTTTTCGTCAGAATTTCATCATCAAGCCTCGTTTTGAAGTTTAAAAGCTGCCAAGTTTGGCATAAATGAATTCCCCAGGCAGAACAGTTGAAAAGAATATTCACCCCCCAAAGAGTGCAAATGGGAAGAATTTTGCTAATAAACGAGGCTTGGTGGTGAAATTTGCTCGTCTGACGTTATCATGCATTTGAGTGTGAAGGAGTAACTTCGTGACCATGGAAACGTCCGTGGTACCAAGAAGCAGAGGTTTGCCTCCAAGTATGATACGTCACGGTACGTCATACTCTGCAGAAGACACTTAGCCAATAGGGAATGGAGGCCAACTAATGTGATGTGCAGCAGTGTTCAGCTTTTTTTCTTTCTTTCTTTCTAATCAAAGCCTATATGTTTTGGGCTGGAAAAACTACGCATCGAAGTTTGAGGACTCTACTCGGCCATTTCTTTACCGCAAACTCAAGTTGTCAAGTTTTTGCACCATTTTAGAGATGTCGCTTGTTTCTTTGTTTCTTTGAAAAAAAACTTGTTTATAACGAAGTATCTTTTCATTTCTTGTTATCCTTTCAAGAGAAAAGTAACGACAGAATTAATTGGAATTAAGCAACAACACAAAAATGTTTGGAATTAGCATTAGTATTTGTGACATTCTGATATATTTTACCGACAGCTTGTGCTCCAAGCTAGCAATATACTTTGCCGAAAGGAGTGAAGCCATTAGCTCTTTTGTACTTCGGAGGGTTAAGAGAGTGAAGAAAAGCTGAAGAACTTCTACATTTCAAAGCCAACTTTGCGCTAGGAAAAGCAACTTCCTGACTAGAAAAAGGGGCATAACACATCGTCTGTAGATAATCTTTATTTTATTTTTTTTTGCATATTCCAGGTCCCTTTCCCTTAAAGAATGGATCTAGTTTGAGCGAGATGTGGCAGCATACAAAAGAGAAATGTTGTGGAAGTGAGTGAAATGGAATAACAGACGCTGACCGATGACCGTCTTGAAAATCGCCCTCCTTACTGTTGACTGATTATATTCATAGTATGGCCTGTTTTCAGATTTTCAAGCACAATCACTTTTAATTTTTGAACTGAATCACAAAGCAAAGCACACGTGGTGAACCACACGTAACTGCAATATCAATCATGTTAATTAGCGGATCTCCTAGTTAGTTTCAGCAAAACCAAAAAAAAAAGTTCGAGGCCAGGTCACCCTCCTTTCTTTTTTACAATAGAGATCAAAGGTATTGGGATCTTTCCAGAGTATTAATAAAATATAAAACTAGTAACCTCCCTCCCTCCATCCTAAACGATGTTGAATGTTTGGCAAAATGAGCGGAAACGAGTCCTTTTTGGGGCGGGGCAACATTGCGGAGTAGAGTGGAGGAATGAAAAGCTGATCGAAATCAGAAAGTTATTATGGTGCAGATTACTATAATGTAAGAATTACTTGTTAGCCAAGGTTTTTCCACAGTGTCCCAAGTTCTTTTGACCTACATTGTAGGCCATGAATGAGCAGGACCCTCACTTGAAGATCTGCCTCCTACTGAGAAAATCAGTTGCAAAGATAGTAGATACCTCATTTGCTCAGCTCCCGAATGTACGAGCACGTACAGTAACTAGGAGGCAAAATGCGGTATTCACCATCTTTTACCCCTGTTCAAGTCAGGTTTAGGCCAGGGCCATCTTAGATTTCTCAGAATTTCAAAATGGGGGTGGGGGGGTGGGGGGGGAAGTCGGTTCGAATGTAAAGTACTTGCAAGATACCCAATGACTGATAATTTAAGGGTAATCCCAAGGGGTAATCCTAACTAAGAAATCTTCCAATTTTATTTTAAGAATTGTTTATAACTGCCTCACGTGAGCATCCACGCCCTGTTTTATGGAGAAATTCTTGAGTGCAAATTCCCACGTACCACATAAAGAGCAAACCGTTTTCCATTTGTAGGTACAAAGAGTGGCTACAAATAAATTTTTGTAAAAGCGGTCGGAATTAGACGAGGTCAATAAACATCTTTCTACTGACGAAAGTTTTAGTTAGTGGAGGACTGGCACTAGTCAATAAACACCAATTACACCTGCAGATTGTAAAGCTTTGAACCCTTCCGAGCTGATTTTGTAGACACTATGTAAGGTCAATGTTTTGTTACAGAGAAACTGGATTTACACATTTGGCAAAGTGGTGGGAATCGTTTGTTACAATTTTGGAATAATATAGGGCGTGGTCGATCACGTGACCAATTATTTTGTTTTGTTTTTTTTTTTTAGTTTTTTTTTAGTTTAGCTTACTTTGCTAAGCAGTATTCCTCGTAGATGTCTTTGACAACGGTTTTTGGAAAATCAGTGCATAAAAACTATAAATGACGCAAATCCAGGCCTTAATCTACTTGAGTGATTCCTCCTAGTTTGCACTTATTTGCATCATCTTTTCCCCGGAGCAAATTTGATGTAACTCTTTTTTGTGTGTGTGTAATGAGTTTCCAAGTTAAGTTGCACCATGTCATATGACCCATATGATGCAAATACATTTCTATTCAGGTTTTTGTATTTTTCATTTTCTGTGACAATATTGTTTGGCATGATTACATAATTAACCTTATGGCTTTATTCAGTAGCTGATATTTAGCGCATTTAGCCCGTTGTCATTTTTTATAAGCGCGGTTTCCCTGAAGTGATTAGCTTCCCACGCAAACGTTCTTAGGGGTTTGTCACGCAATCTTTCCTCCCCCACGAACGTCGTTCGTGGGGGAGGAAAGATTGCGTGACGAACCCCTAAGAACGTTTGCGTGGGAGGCTATGAAGTGATTTGTTTCCAGAATCTTGATATTGTACGGTCCAGATATATTAGAAAAGCCAGTCAAAAGTAGATAGCTAGCAGTTCTCTCAATCCATCTACAGTTTCCCTGCTAGCCCTTTGTGAAACTTGTTATTTGCTGTCACGTGATCAAACAAGAATAAATAAGTTTTCTTGTGTTTTACACTAGTCATAAAATGCCCCTATTAACAGTCCTTTTAGGTCCCGATCTGCCCAGGGGATGACCAGCACCAGGAGAGGCCCATTCAGTGATGCCTACTTTTCTCTCATGAACTAAAGCCCACATTTATTTCAGGCTTGAAATACTGTTCGTGTTTTATTATTTTTTTCTATTCATAGCTATTAATTTCGAGGCGAAGTGATTTCAGCTTTTCAAAACACTGACACAAAAAATCAACAGAAGGTACTTCGCACTTTGAATACTCTTAGAAGACAACAGATTGACTTTTTGTTTTTGTTTTTTTTGAGGGAAAGTGAATTGTCAAACCCTTCTGCTTGATTTTCAAATCATTTAAAATGTACGTTTGTTTAGTACGTTTCCGTTTACGTTCAACCGCGTCTTTCTCTTGGTCTCGGTCCTCAAGGCATACTATTCGATCTGCGCAGGCGCTTTTACGATCGGTGACTCGTTTTAATTGCGTGACTCAAAATGCAAATTGCTGTGGGCTTGAGTTCAATTTGCCACTGCCTTGAGCGATCCATCATAAAACTCAACTGGTGAGTAATAAGCTTAGTAGAAGGCATTCTCTTTCATTAACTTTTTCTTATATAGCCCTTGCATTGTATATTTTGTGAAGTTATACCTGTACTATTCGAGTTGTGGCTCAAGCACGAAAACATCCACTGTCGTCGCTAAATCGATCTTGCTTAACGTAGCCCTTAAAACTCTAAGGGGATAAATATTTAGGAGGTTAACTTAAAAATGTCAAATTTATGAAAATGCATCAGTTTACTTTTTTCAAAAAATACCCCCCACTTCTCCGAGACTATTTCGGAAACAAGAATGACCCTGGAGGCTTTAAAACGAATGCAACGTGAAAAAGAAGCTGTACATTGAGATTACGTGAGCAAGGTAAATGTGAAAGCCTTGGTGACTCGATCGGCTCATCAAGCATTTCAACTCAAACAAGAACAACCTCTTCTGGAAGAATCCTAAAACTTCCAAACCGTTTTTACTGAAAACACGGCCTAATTAAAGCCCAGTGAGTAGAGCGGTAGAGAAACTCAGAAGAATTAAAGGTAACAATATCTTCTGTTTTTAACCATATATAGCTAGATTAGCTAATTTATTATTTATCGTTGTCATTTAGAGCGGTTTTCACTTGACTGTCGAATTGGGATTGGTTTTGGTTTTGGTTTTGGTTTTACTACGTCCTTTGGTTGGCTAGTGTATTTACTTTGGTTTTGGTTTTGGTTTTACGACAGTCAAGTGAAAACCGCTCTATCGCGTGCACTTTCCACTGAACTTGATAGCCATAGGAATTAAGCACCATACAGAATAACATTTCTTAACCCAAAGAAATCCTTTGTGGGCGAATTATTGAGCTCGGTTACAGAAGGATTTACAAAATTTCGATTAATACTGACAAGAAAGCGAGCGTGCGAGCAACTGCAAAAATTTGGGAGCACGAGCAATCGAGCACTCGTTTAAATTTTGCGAGCAAATCGAGCAGTTAAAAATTTTATTGGACCATTCATCACCCCTCTTTCTGGTTCACCCAGGTAGAAGGCCTGGCATGATGTTATTATGCCTGAGCGCTTGTAGGATATATAACACGTTTAGCATTTCGATCCGAAGCCGAAAATAATAAAAAAGCCAGTTGTTCTATATCCTTTCTGGTTCACCCAGGCTGAAGTCCTTGCACGATGTTATTGCGCCTGAGCGCTTCTAGGATATATAACACGTTAACGTTTAGTATTTTGACTCGAAGCTGAAAAAAAAAAATTAGGCAGTTGTTCTATGTCCTTTCTGGTTCATCTAGGTAGGAGTCCTGGCATCACGATTATATTATGCCTGAGCGCTTCAAGGACATATAACACGTTTAGTCTTCGACCCGTAGCCGAAGAAAAAAAATAGGCAGTT